>JAJSOF020000040.1:27810432-28007932 GCA_025594305.2 Periplaneta americana | reverse complement strand
AATAAAGATAATTTTTGAGATAAATGATTATGAAATAATTTATATGAAATTATCCCGCTAATATTCCAGTGTCAAAACTGCCAGAAAAAGATGTCCAGAAAAATGCTGGAGAAATTTATGTGAATATATTTCATCATTGAAGTGGCCAACGAGACTGGAAAAAGGTCTTCTTCCATGTTTCGAAGCATAGCAAAATTTCGAAACTAAGTTCCTTATCGTTTGCGAAAGCCTTCAGCAGTCATAGGTGGTATGGTTTGTAAAAATCGCCTGAATAGTATGCCAGACCATGATTTTCGGAACAGTTTTTGAGTCGCTCTAAGAAAAATTATTTCAATTGGGCTCACGTTCAAATTATCGAATTGGTCCACGTTCTCCTCCGATACACGCGGTCGACCTGGGCTTTTTATCAAAGAGCCAGTTTCGTCGGATTGTTTATTCAATGATAAATGCTCTTCCTCGTTGGAGGTGTAACATTAAACTTACGCCGAACACGTGAAACACAAAATATAAAATGCATACATAATGAATAAAACAGTGTAAAAATTATAATGTTCAAAACATTTAAAAAAAGCATGTAAAAATTCAATAATGACATGTATTCTAGAAGTAACGGTAGTGCAAGTATGTTCTTTAGTATTGTTAATAATTACTCGACAGAATTAAAATAAAATATGTGTTCTAGGAAGTTCAAATTAAATGGTTATTTTTATGGTAGTTGGTAACTGAAGTTCTATGCAATATTTTGTCAGTTATAGATAATGATTAAAACAGTTATAAGTTTATTTAGGAACTTTAGTTGATTAATCAAAATAACCTGTAATTTGTACTCTGTACCAACAGATTTTTACGTTTTATGTACAATTTTTAACAGATAAAAGACTCAGTCTTGAGTATTCCATCAACGAAGCGAAAACGGTAGTTTAACTCGTCTTAATTCGGAAACCAATATATATTTTGAGTAGCAATAACGTTTAAAAGTAATTTATTCTTGTCAACATTTCTCTCACTATGACCTCCCATCTAACGTGAAAAACAAAACAGTTTGCCATTACCAATGTATGAGGGTGTAAATGTTTATTTTGGACAAATCATTTCGAATTTGCTATTTTTTTATCTGTTTCAAAACAAGACTTTGATTCGAATTTTTTTCTATGCTTTCCTCAGACATTCGCCTATCAGTCAGAAAAATTACATTGCGATTGAATGACTATCTTAGGAGTTACAACGTGATAAATATTTAACTCAGTTCTTTTGTTTTTCCATTCGCTCATTTCTCTCTCTCTACACACATTTACATTGATTTTCTGCAGAAGTAATCTATATTACAATCTGATTTGCGATTATTTTCTTTCCACAATTTTCCTCCTGTTATGCTGGAGATTTGGGCAGAGAATACTGTGATGTTATTGCAGATTCTAAATTGTTTTTTTATGATGATTAAATAAATAATATTAAGATAATATATGAGGTAAATGATTATGAAGGATAATTTATATGAAATTATTCGCTTAATTTTGTTCAAAACTGCCAGAAAAAGATGTCCCAGAAAATATAGAGAAATTTGGTGAAGATATCTACTGAGGTGAATTATAGTTGACGCCAACGATGTTTGGAAAAAAGGATTTTAGAATCAGAACTCCAAATATTAGCTGAACAAAGTTCGGTTGTTATTTGCAATTCAGCATGTCATACTGATATCACTTGTAAAAATCGTGAATAGTATGAAACCATGATTTTCGGAACATTTTTTGAGTTATATAATAAGAAAAAATTATGTTACAATTTCAGTCAAGAACTTATCAGATTGGTACAAAAACAAGTTTTCTTACAATGATCACATTATAAATTCTTGGTGGTATCAACGAATATTTTCGATTTTACAAGAAATCATCATCAGGTGGAAGCAATATGTTAGACAAGTCGAACACAAGTGAAACACAAAATATAAAATGCATACATAATGAATAAAACAGTGTAGGAAACATTATAATATACCAAAACATTAAAAAAAAGAATGTTAAAATTCAATAATGACATGCATTCTAGAAGTAAAGCATATGCAAGTATGTTCTTTAGATTGTTAATAATTACTAGAGTGTAAACATAAAATATGTGTATGCTAGGAGTTCAAATCTAATGATGCCATATTTTTATGGTAGTTGGTAACTGAAGTTCTATGAAATATTTTGTCACTCGAGTCGATAAGGTGATTAAGGCATGATGTTGAAGATGGAGCGGTGTTAGATGCTGAAGTCAACATATCGACACGTTACATCGTACGTACGATCAGTCAAAACTTATGTAACGTATGTATTATGTATGTATGTATTTATGTATGTATGTATGTATGTATGTATGTATTTATCCGTATGTATGTATTATGTCGCTTATGTATGTATTCTATGTTCTTATGAATGTTTGTATGACACAATGTATGTCGCTTATGTATGAACATTTGCAATAATTTCTTGGTTCTGGTTATATGTATGCATTGTATGTATGTGTGTATGTACGTATGTATGTATGCATTGTTGTATGTATGCATGCATTTATGTATGTAGGGTTTATGTAAAATGCAGGAGGCGAATTGAAGTCATTTAGGGTCTCATGAATGTATGTATGCGGTGTGTTTATGTAATTATGTATCTAATAATGATGTATGTATGTATGCGATGGGTTTTATATAAAGACACAGACAGGCATCGCAATTCATTCACAGTTCTTCACAAAACATTTGCGCCACTGGAAATTAAACTTCAAAATCGGTGTGAATTAATAGGCGGTTCTCTGTGTGTATAAATATATGGGAAATGTCGCGCCTGACGCTCTCCTCCTACTCAAAGTGTCTTCACACACTTTCAAGTATTTAAATAGCCAAGGTCACACCTAGCAGCCACGTCCGTGCTTAAACGGCGCGTCACATGCTACTCCAGTCAAAGCGGCAGATTCTGCACGTTTGAACTTCACACTGACTACAAGTAGTGTGCATTCCTTGGCATGGCGAACCAATGAATGATGAAATTTTTAATTAACATTTAACATTGACTATTACACTCTTACTACGTCATACTACTTTTGACCAATAAAACGGCACGAAAGGACGTATTTCAACCAATCACGGCTGCTTATCGCACAATTTTATCGAGTCCCTAGCATTTGTTTAATTTTATCGCGTCCCTAGCATTTGTTTCTTTGTTTGCCAACATTTGAAACTGCGCTGGTCTGGACGTCAAAAAAAAAAAAAAAAAAAAAAAAAAAATATATATATATATATATAAAATTACAAACCACTCCAGTCGATGCAAAGCAGTTTCAAATATGACTCGCATTGGCATTCAAGAACAAGAATTAATAAAATCACTGATCATACCTATCTTGTTCTGAAATCCAATTTACAAATAAATGAAGAGCACCATTCGGAAATCCTGAATAAATTGAATACACCATGTAGGCCTAAATCAACGAGTTCCACTTCTATTACCTACACGTCCAATATAACATCAATTGAACCACCAACCATATTCAAATTTGAAAATTGTACATTCAATAATTATTCCTTTTAAAATTATTCATTCGGAAATTCTGAATAAGTTGAACACACCATGTAGGCCTAAATCGACGAGTTCCACTTCTATTACGCACACGTCCAATATAACATCAATTGAACCACCAACCACATTCAAATTTGAAAATTGTACATTCAATAATTATGCCTTTTAAAATTATTCATGTTTATTTTTATGTCATCGTCGTTAATTAAAACTTTTCTAACACTTGTGTATATTAGTTAGGTTATGTTATAGCTTCTGCTATGTGATGTTATGGATAGTCACGTATCAGAGATTGTTTAATATTAAGATTTATTGAAAATCATCTGTCAAGTGACGTTGATTACTGGGATTCGGATAATTGAAGTGGAATGTTGCATTTTAATAAAAATGAAACTGAATCAACAAAGCCTTCTTGACTAGTAACATTGCCATCGTGTATAATAGATCGAGAACTTCTCGACGAGAAGACATTGCTCACTACTGCCATCTAGCATTCATCTAGCGTAATATTTGTAATGTTGAGATGGTACAATAATACATTTGAAGACAGTTGTATTTTCGTAAGTCAATTAATATTTTATTGTATTTTAGTACTTCGTTACTTCTAATCTTTATATACTTTCTTCTAATCGTGTAATAGTCAATTAAATCCCACTCGAGTTTTGATTTTCTCTAGATAAATAAAAAATCTAGTGAGATTACTGTTGAATAAACAGTAGGCTACTGTATGAAATACGACTCACTTTCTTTGTCGCATTGAACTTTGACTCTCACTTTGAGAAACAGAGGTTAAGGGGTTTGAGATTAAGGTGCTCTAAAAATATTTCTAAAGGAGATATAGTTATACCTCGCCTCTGGAGTTCGTTACCTAATGACGTCAGAGACTGCCGGACTTTATCACAATTCAAAATTAAATTGGAAAATTTATGTTAGTTAATGTTTTTAGGTATTGCTAGAAGTATTGATTTGTGTTTTTTCTTTCTTTTCTTTTTTAATCTAGATTAAAATTGCAAGTTTCTTGTTTGTGTTAGTTAATTGGTTAGGATACAATTAATTATGATACTTAATCACTCATTTAAAGTTTGTGTGACTGCAACCTGCGTGGCTTTACTTTGTTTATAGTGTTTTTTCTCTCTCTCTTTATTTCTTGTGTAGCTTTATTTTGTATATAGTGTATTTTTTTCTCTGTTTATTTCTATTATTGTATTGTATTCCTGGTGTTGCGGAAGAGAAGGCCTGATGGCCTTAACTACACCAAAATAAAAAATAAATAAATAAATAAATAAATAAATAAATAAATAAATAAATAAATAGTTATAGGAGAATCGAGAAAGTTGCACAACACAGAACTGCACGCATTTTATTCTTCACCTGACATAATTAGGAACATTAAATCCAGACGTTTGAGATGGGCAGGGCATGTAGCATGTATGGGCGAATCCAGAAATGTATATAGTGTTAGTCGGGAAGCCGAAGAGAAAAACACCTTTTAGCTGCCGAGACGTGGATGGGAGGATAATATAAAAATGGATTTGAGGGCGGTGGGATATGATGATAGAGACTGGATTAATCTTGCTCGGGATAGAGACCAATGGCTGGCTTATGTAAGGGCGGCAATGAACCTCCGGGTTCCTTAAAAGCAATGAGTAAGTAACTTTCTCTTTTACCACTAAAAAGACTCCAATGAGGTGCAGGGTAGGATCTCAGTATCTCTGCACCAACACTAGATGTTCCCATGTTGCATGTGGTCAAAACGATGCATGGTCACCGCGGAGACCTTGCAGGATAAATACAAGACAAGAGGAAAATACCCAACGAAATACTGACAAATCTAAATGGTGGGATTCGAACCACGGACAGTTTGGTTAGGAAGCGTACGTGCTATTCGTCCGGTCTTAGAGGCGAACTACATGTGTTCATACTATAGGCCTATATCTTATGTAGTAACTCAAGTTATAGTATTTAAATAAAATTCTGACAAATAACTTGTTCGCGACCATTCTTATAGTGTAGACCTATCCATCTATGTAGGTACCTAAAGAAAGAATAAAATTAAAGGAAGTGCTCACTTATCGAAACGGATTCGTTCGGTACGTTCAGATTTTTATTGTAGTATCAGTCACTTGTTTGCATTTTCGAATTGATGATATAATAATATTGTCAGTTACAGTTAGAGTTACAGTACTTTTTGTAATGTTGTGGTCTCTGGATTAAATTTGGAAATAAAATGATTAGCATTAACAAGGATATATTTTCAACGCGTTAGCTTTGGGAGAAGAAAGAACAAAAAAAGTTTCGCGTCATCCAATTCATTTAGGCCTTCAATATTATCGTGATTGGAGGTCTTGCAATCGACATACGTATTGGCCTGACTCCTGACTACGTGCATTTTGATCTTGGGCCGCACGGAAATCCTTCCAGAGTTCTCTGGCCAGAATTCTGGACGGAATCCGGTCATGCGAGCAGAAGCAATACGACCATTTAAAATATGTGCGAAGAATGAAAATCCGAACGCGCCGATAGAATCCGCTCCGACAAGTAAGTGCCTACCTTCATGTTTCAGATATTAAATGCCACTAATTTCATTTGTACGAAAACTGGTAGATATAAAAGTCACTGTGACAAGTAGGCCTATGAGACGTACGAGTAATACAGACGTGGACAAATTATTAGAAAATTGACGATTTTTATGATTAATTCTATTTACAAAATTTGACTATTCAATTTAGACTACAGTTGACAATTTTGCTTATTTATATCATTACAGTACATAGAAATATGCAAAAATTTCAAATGTAGGCTATTCTAAATTGAAGAGTCAAATTTTAAAAAAATATATAATAAAATCTTCAATTTTCCCAATAATTTGTAAATATTATGCAAAAATGTCAACTGCAGTCTAAAGTGAAGAGTAAAATTTTGTAAAATATATAATAAAATCTTCAGTTTTGCTAATAATTTGCAAATATCCAAAATGTCACCTGTAGCCCAAATTGAAGAGTCGAATTTTGTAAAAATATATTTAAAAATCTTCACTTTTGCTAATAATTTGTAAATATGCGAAAATATCAATTGTAGTCTAAATTGAAGAGTGAAATTTTCTAAAAATATAAAATAAAAATCTTCGATTTTCCTAATAATTTGGAAATACCCAAAGATGTCAACTGTAGTCTAAATTGAAGAATCATAGTTTGTAAAAATATATAATAAAAATCTCCAATTTTGCTAATAATTTGTCCACGTCTGTAGATATACGTGCGCCCTACAAGAATAACATCAGAGTGGTAGTAGGCCCTATTACCAAATACCTTACTATAATAATATCGGACAGCTAGCAGTTTTACGCGCGAACGACGCTGGTGCTGCTACCTAGGCGGCCGATGTGGTGATACTCGCGAAACAAGCTGTAATCAACTGCAATGTATATTGTTGCTGGGCTAGTTAATAGTTTCATGAATTAGTAGCCTACTAGTGTTAAAATGTCAGGGTGTAGGCTATATGTGCTGTTTATTGTTACAATTACAGCATTACAAATTGCTCCAAATCGTACTTTCGATTTCCGTGAGTCAACGAAATTCTTTATTAGGCCTAATGCCTTTGTCTCTGTGTTGATAGAACAATAAAAATTACCTTTTTATTTAGGCCTAATAAATGAATAGAAGTTGAAATATATTGAAATTTTAAGGTTTTAGGTAATTAAGTTTTTACTGTTGTCCACATGTCTTTACTAATTATTACAAGCATCAGATTACTACCATTTTTATCTTTGCAATTGTCAGCAACGGGTACATAAAGCGTTATTGTAAATTCATTCTTAATGCCAATTTTGTCTTATAAAAAATAAATAAATAAATAAATAAATAAATAAATAAATAAATAAATAAATAAATAAATAAATAAATAAATAAAAATAAGCTAGAATTAATTACGGAAAATAATATGAAGCATGCAATATTTCTCATAATATATAAAGATAATTTTACATTAAATACTATTCAACGTTTCTTAAGTGTTTCATATATTACTTCACATTAGTAACTCACGTTTTAAACAGTAGTCCGAATCCCGCTATTTGTATATGTGGACGTAATTCCATTCCCCTCCGCTAGATGTCAGGTCCGCGATATTTCGCACTCACGCCAATGCTGCTATACTAAAAGCCAGGTTATGAACCGACTAAACCGGAAGCAACGTTCTGTTGCTCTTTCTGAGCTCTGTTGCCACATAGTGGGGCGAGATTCAAAGCGTGTTCAGCGTTTGTCACCGATATGTTTAAAATAACTACTGTATATAGTTCCCGATAACACTATCAACAATATTAGTAATTAAAATTACTGTTTTTAAGAAAGCACGAGCTAATGACGCTGGTACGAAATGCGACTCGTAATGCACGTGGTACTGCAAATGAACTAGCTACACTGTCTCCGTGATTCCGTTGCCAGATTTTCGTTAGCAGACGACATTTTCACGCGAGGTCCAATGAAAAGCTCCGTTCTCGTTCCCCTCCACCCCCACACTCAAAGTGTCATCACTGCACAGGCTACCCTCTAACCCGCACTTTCCTCTCGCCCTTCCATCTACTTCCTGTTTCGTCGGTTCATAACCTGGCTTTTAGTATAGCATACAGCTGTCCGGTATTATTATAGTAAGGTATTTGCTATTACTTTCCGGGTATTACAATTTGTCTCAGTTATTAAAAAAACATAGAACAGAGTGACTTCAACATACGTAATTTGTCATTTTATAGGAAAATCATATATTAAAACATACACATGCCGTCACATGGTTAAAGCGATTACAAATATTGTCACCAATTGAAATAAGATGATTCTATAATATCATGGATGTGCTGATTCTTAAAGTAAACGAAATGCAAAGACGACGAATACGCTGTGAATGTGCAGTGAGTACAAATCAAGCATAACGGACAAGACAGATTAGGAGGCCCTTCTATTTCTTGAGAGATGTGCCCTGAGGACGGACCCGTAAACGGTTCCGAATTTATTTAGTCGTTACTTAACGATGCTTTATCAATAATTACTAGCTTAACCTAACCCGACATTCGTTTTAGGCCTACTACATATCCTCGGAGAAATTAAGCCTCAATGCATGACACGCTGTGAGATGACATGCCAGGAAAATATTTCACACATGACGTCCATGGAATCTCCTGCGCTATGGGCGGTATCCCATCCTGGTGGAATCAACCGTTGGACGGGGGATTTCATGATCATTCAGTTCTGGACCCCAGAATTTTCGCAGGCAGAATTCACTGATACCGCGCGACCATTCTTTCCGAAAAATACGAACTCACCACACAAATCGGACTTGGATAATCATCGCATATAGGGTGCACAATATATAAAAGAAGCCTATGCGCAAAGATCCCTCTCAGGTCCGGTCCTCGAAAATCCAAGTCAAAAGGCAACTGTGTAATTGAATCACTAAATATGAAAAGGGAATAAGTCCCAGTTTTGGCAAAAATGAGTTAAGACTGTAGTCATATTAATTTACTTGGGTTGGATAAAAAGTAATGGCAACAGTTCGATATTTCTGACATGGCTTTATTCACAGGGATACAACATTTACGTACCTTCTATATAGTCGCCCCCTTATTTATTATCTTTTGCCAAATGTTTGGAAGGCGTCGTACACCATCAGCGCGTACATCTTTGTGGATGTTCCGTATTGACCGCCCTAAAGCACGGATAAGTTCATCTCTGGTATTGTACCGGGTCCTCGCAGTGGTTCTTTCACTTTGGTGAAAAGATCGTAATCGCATGGATCATATCGGGTGAGTACGGAGGATGTTCCAGAATCTCCCATTGCCAGCGACGCAAGAGGTCCTTGACAGCAGCAGCGGTGTGACTCTTTGCATTATCATGAAGAATGATGGGGTTCTGTACCACCAAGTGTCGTCGTTTTCTCCTGAGGGCTGGACGAAGGTGGTGCTGCAGGAATCTGCAGTAGTAGTCCGCGTTTTCCGTCTGCCTTGGAGGTACAGCGTGGTGCAGTATTACCCCATCAATGTCATACGCCACAATGAACATCACCTTCACAGCACTTCCAACAAGGCCTTCCCGAAACGCTTTAACCCATCGTGCCACTGTGCGATATGGCAACGCTGCATCGCCACATGCTTCACGCAGTCCCTGAAAACATTCTTGTGCACTACGACCTCGTGCCACTTCAATTTTGATCCAGGAACGTTCCTCTAGTTTTGTAAACATGATCTTAGGGCGCTCGCACTATCCCTATGAAAGTCAACGTTCTACACACTGCAGTAGATTGACAGAGTACTGTCGCCGCTGGCTACACTAACTCATCTAACAGTCCTTGTTCATGTCCATACAGCTGGCAACTCTCGAACGCACCACCGTCACGTGACAGCAGTGTTGCCATTACTTTTTATCCAACCTATGTAGGTATGCTGTTTCATTGTGGATGAAAAGGGCTCAGGTGCCGCATTTTCTTAGTCTAGATTTCAACACTTTAGTTTTCATGTTTACTTTGAAAAGAGGGCTTAGTCCACGACTTGTTCCTTTCTCATAAGAAATTCAAGTTTTTTGTTTCTGTCATCTAGAGGAAAAATATGTAGCATGCGTAAAATGACGTCAAACGATTAAAGTAATGCTTCTTCAAGTCTTGCAAAACGCAAGAAATGTATTGTAAACAGTGATCACTAGAAGCAAAATCGAATAAAAATGGAAGTCAGGGTTTATGTAATAACCAACAGCTTTCAATGTTTCTATGTTTCACACTCTAGTATTGTTCGTAAATTGGCATACAATAAAGCTTTTGATTTCAATAATAGGGACTAACCATAGATTTTGTTCAGTATTTCGTTAGATATGAAAGGGGAACAAGTGAACACACAAAATTTTTTTGGTTTATGCAATAACCGACAGCTTTCAATGTTTATATGTGCTACACTCTACTATTATTCATAAACTGGCATACAATAACACTTTTTATTTCAATAATAAATATAACGATACATTTTAAAAATATTTTTACAATATATTTCGTTAGATTTGAAAAAGGAATAAGTCCATACACAAAAATTGTTTTTATAAGGCAGGATAAATTCAGAAATACACATTCTTTACATAAATAACTTGTGTAGTCTTGATTGGTTCATAGAAATATTTTCGATGCAATTTGTTTATATTTCGTTGTGGGCAGAAGTTATTTGTGTTTTTCTCAAAACTAACTGAAGGTGACTTATTCCCTTTTCGTATTCAGTGATTCAATTAAATTCGTGTCCTGTAACTCACAATCAGTTCTAAAGCGCAGACTTATCATCCAATGAACCTGGGATCCTCAGAGTTCACTAGAACGGTACACATTCGGATGATGAAAGTTTGTCCCCCAATTAAAAGAAGTAACCTCACCAACACTCTTTAATTTATGTTACCTTTTCCATTATTCCATACAATTTAAATTCCTATCATAATATATTGATAAAAAACGGCTTACGAATGCATCACAAATTGGAGATGACGAGCCAGATGTAAGACCTACATCTTTTCTGTGTAAAGTTTATGATTATGGACCAGTGCTCATATTAGATTTGGTGACCGTTAGAAAAAAGATTTAGCCACCTATCTCTGATATCTCCGGCCTGAAATTCAAACCGCTGGTTTTCATTCACCCCACTTCCTCCACCTTACACGTACTCTATACTGTATAGAGTGAATCGTAAGTAAGGGAGTTATTCTATGACATATTTCAAATAAAAATTATAATACAATTTTGTACGTTTTTGCTTCCTTTTCGAGATAAAAATGGTTTCATATTAAATATTTCATAGCGTGTTTTGAGAAAGCCAATATGCTCACTCAGTTTAAGAGAGTAGTTTATAATGATATTAAAGAATTTTAGTTTTGTCCTTTATATATGCAGAAATTTTATGAGAGCAAATGTAACTTTTCGTTCTGAAAAGAAATTTTAAAATGTTACATTTGTTCGGGATTCCAGGTTAAAATGTCCAACCCAAAAGTTCAAAGGAAAAGATACCAGTATGTAAAAATGTCCAGTGCAAAATGTCCAAACAAAAATGTCCATGGACGAACTTTTACAATTAGTCAATGTCCATGAACAAAAATGTCCAACATTTTTCAATGCATTTTATTGCAATATAGCCGTTGCTAAGTTTTTTGTTACAAACTTTAATGATCGTAAATATTCAAATCATTCTTTCACAGAAAAACAGAACATTTTAGTAAAAGATGGATACATGTGCCTCTGTCACTCCAAAAGTAGAAATGAGAATAAATTGTATTGGCGATGTGTGAAAAGAAAAACTTGTAATTCAAGACATATAAGCAATTCTGATCTGGATAACAACGATGTCAAGGAATGAACGAAGACTGCATGAGCGAATAATTCATATTGTGGGAAAAGTCATCATAGTATCAACTTTATCACTAGAATGCATTGTAAACAGTCTATGAGGTCTAGTTTTGATTCAAGCACAGCAGGACAAACAAGACACAAGTGTTCCCTGATAGTACCTGTGCCACGCGCTTAATGTCACGTCATATCAATATAGTCTATGAACAACTGACCTTATCTCTGTAAGCCCTGAGCCAGAATACAGTCCCTATTAATGCCTTTGGATGAGCAAACACTTCAGCTTGGAAAACCGCAGTATACTGACCGAGATGGGTTAGAAATTCTTACACCATAGATCCCTCCTTCAGTAATATTGTCACTTCTGGAGCGGAGCCATCTGTGAACCATACCAGACTCCTGGTGCGAAATGCTTAAGTTAATTTCCCTATGATTCTTCCTTATTAGGAATAATAGAAATATGATTACATATTGAGCAGAAATTACTGTTCTGTGGGCGTATATTACTTATATTTATAATAGTACATTATGCAACGAGCCTATAATGATAGTAATTAAGACGCAAGTATGTTGGTTTATGAAACGAGCGCAAGCGAGTTTCATAATTTCCATACGAGCGTCTTAATTACCATTATAGGCAAGTTTCATACGACTTTTTATGCTCGACCATATTTCTAACTTGAAATTATTCAGAAGTATTCATTTTATTTGTATCTGACAGAAGATCGGAAGTGACCATGTTCATAGCTCGTTAATTGTGAGATGTGCGCCGACCCGAAAGTACTGATTTTTTCCGAGGAACAATAATGTCACTGACCTTGATGTAATGTAACATGAACTAATTTTGATATAACCTGGAAATTGATTTAGAATACAAAAACGAGATGACAAATTGAATTTATTTGAATATTATTTACAATTAACGCTAATTATTATAGTAACAGAATATAACCAACTTTTATATTGTTTGTAGACCTTGAAAAGGCCTTTGATAAAGTTAATAGAAATAAATTATGGAATATCATGAAACAGAAAGGAGTACCTCAACATTTAATAACTGTAATAAGAAGTTTGTATGTAGAAAACAAGATATTGGTTGAAACTGGAACGAGACATAAAAATGATATAACGGCAACCATAAATAGAGGTGTAAGACAGGGATGTCCACTTTCGCCTTCTCTCTTTAATGTTTATATTGACGATGCCATATTTCATTCAGACAAATTTAGATTCACATTTTTAAAAGAACAAATATTAGATACGTTACTTTTTCTGACGACCAGGTTCTCATTTCTAGCTCAGAAAATGATTTCAGAAGGTGTAATATTCCTTAATATATCTACAAAGAAAACTAAAGTTTTAGCTTTTCAGATACCTTACGAGCAAAAAATTTTGGAAGGGAAACCTATTGAATTTTAACTATCTAGGCTGTAATATCTCCTATTTTAAGAAGGAAGATCTTTTAATAAACTTAGTAAATTTAATTTTATATGTGGCACAATTCCCTGAAATACACTAGAAGAGAAACAAACTAAAATTCTATAAGGTTATGGCTGTGCCTATATTGCTGTATGGTAGTGAATTTTGGACTTTAACCAAGAAAGAAGAAAAACTATAGAAAGCTGAAATGAGGTTTTTGAGTGTAGCTGGTTGCACACTTTTGGATAAAAGAAAAAGTGAAGATTCAGGAATGAATTAAATATTTTTTGATGGATAAAATAGCAATATAGGAACAAAACATGTTCAGATGACCAAAAATCATTTTGATTATAATTAGAAGAATTTAGGCCAAAGAAAAGATGGATACAATTTGAAATGAGACCGGAACGAGCCTAAATTGAAATTGATGATGATGAATGACAGAACATAACCTTCTGCGACAGTATTGGATTTCCAGCCTCCGTGACGTTTCCTTCGTTGTCTTTCGATTGCATATCCGAGAATAATCGAAAACCTGAACTTTAATGAATAGGTGTACTTTAATGACATGCATTAAAGGACTGCTATCAGGTGTATAATTACTACATTTCGGCATGGTCGAGCATAAAAAATTAAAAATCTTCTTACGTCTTTTGAAAATTACTGATTATCTCTTCCACAACCAGTCGCAAATGAAACTTGTGTAATTAGATAAAGTCTCTCATAAACTGCTGCAATTAAGTCGGAGATATTTAATGGGGTTCTAATGTTGTAACGACTTAAATTTGTAATGTGAAAAGTAATTAACACTTTATGTAGCTAATAAAACATGCAAGAAGGAAACAATATCAATACCAAGAGAAAACGAACCAGCAGATATACACCTCTATCGCTAATTCCCCACAGAATTCACCAACTTTCCTTTCACACGCACTAATAGTAAACTAATGATGCTGAGTGTCGAGTGATAATGTGCCATAACGTTTACGACTTCGCAACGAGTAAAATAATATCATCGGCTTCACTGAGGCTCTTTTTATTGCTGTACAGCAGGGCTGGGCACATTACGCGATTCTGAGAAATGAGCGCTGTGTGCTTTAAAGAGCGGGTCTTACGAGCGCTGTGAAGTATGCATACTGTACGTCATTCAGTGTCAGTGCAGTGGTGACTCTGCAGTATGATGGCGAACTTTGAAGACGGAGCTTCAGCTCATACACTGAAGCGTCCCGCTACTCCCAATGCTTTTAATGTATCATGGGAGGAGGAGTTCTTTTTCGAAGAGAGCAGTGGATTAGCAAAGTGTTTAATTTGTCGTAAAACACTCCAACTGATTAAGAGGTTCAATATCCAACGACATTATTCCTTATAACGTGCTACTGAATATGACAAGTATGTTGGTAATGAAACTTAAAGAAAATGTTTCTCAGGTACATTATATTAGAGTATCTATTTGATATTTATATTGCATTATAAGTTATTATACATTTAGTAATACATAATTTTAAATTATACAAATATTATGATATATCATAAAAGGTAAAGGTATCCCCGTAACATGCCATGAAGACACTTGGGGGGCATGCTTTCCATGACCTCGGCACTAGAATGAGGTGGTGTGATCGGCACCACGCTCTGACCGCCTTTTACCCCCGGGAAAGACCCGGTACTCAATTTTATAGGAGGCTGAGTGAACCTCGGGGCCGTTCTGAAAGTTTGGCAACGAGAAAAAATCCTGTCACCACCTGGGATCGAACCCCGGACCTTCCAGTCCGTAGCCAGCTGCTCTTTATGATATATCATAGTATAGTATATTACAGTTCATGATATATCATATATCATATCATATCATATCATATCATATCATATCATATCATATCATATCATATATATATATCATATCATATCATATCATATCATATATCATATCATATCATATCATATCATATCATATCATATCATATCATATCATATTATATATTATGTATTATGTATTTTTCTTTAGACATCATCCTGATTGTGCTGTATTTTAATTGTCTCGTAATAATCTCTTTCTATTACCTAATATTATTTGAAATATATTAACATTCTATGTATTTTAGTTTAATACACAGTTTATTTCAGTGTTTAATTAATAGTTCATAGTATTTTGTTGTTTAATTTGTAAATAACTTTTGTATACATGTAACTCTCATCTAAATCAAATTGTTGGATTCTTTGTAAGTTCATGCATATGTATATACACTTTTTGCTGGTTGAGTGGAAGAGAAGGCCTTACGGCCTTAACTCTGCCAGCTAAAATAAATCATTATTATTATTATTATTATTATTATTATTATTATTATTAAACGGATGACAATAATGCACTTAGTGAATCGGCTATGAGAATTAGCTACAAAAATTTGCCACGAAATTGCAAAGGAATTGAAAACATTCAACGAACGTAATTTCATCAAGCGATGTTTAATTACATTGGCAGATGAACTCTGTCCACAGCAAGTAGGGGAAGTGGAAGCCATATACCTGTCTCGTAGAACCGTGGTGAGGAGGTTGCAGTATGTGCGTATGGGTTATGTAAATAAGCCTAATGATTTGTGTGTGTGCATAGAGCGAAGTTTATTTCATTAAATTAATAAGAGTGTTATAAATTCTGTAATGTACAATGGATTGATGTAATATCCTTATAACTATTATGTACTGACAGACTGAATGACTAGAACAACCGTGGCTCTTGTTATATTAATGCAAGGAAGGTAGCTGTAATGCGAGTCCGCCACTGCGTGAGCGTTCTGCTCCGAAGTGCCTTGCGGAGCGAGAGCAGCTCTGGCCGGCTAAATGGAGCCGCTCTCATGCCCGGCCCTGCTGTACAGTCACAATCTAGTCCAGACATGGGCGTTAGTATGAATTTTCATCGCGTGTCTTGTGTGCTATCACTCGTGTGCACTGTTCTGGAGATTGCCTAACCTGTAGGCGCTCTTGACATTTTCTCGCTGAAGTAAATGATCGGCAAACATCGAATGCATCGCTTAAAAGTGAACTAAAATACGTAATCAGTATATGTTGCACATAAAGACAGCTTTTGTGAGTCAGTTACAGTAAGACTAGCATGAGTGATGTTAAACGACGCTCAGAATCTCAAATAAATCCTCTTGAAAGTAGAAAATGTGGCACAGTGGAAAAGTTATAACTAGACAGTGGATGCGGGATGACTTATCGTAGAATGTAGGTGCAAATTTACTATATGTTACATTTTTTCATTCAGACCATTGGCTCAACAGGTTTTAAACGCAAACAGACGACGTCAACATGCTACTGTATCACCACACAGACAGAAGGAAAAGAAAAATAACGTACTGTAGTACATACCTCGTCGTCATTGATGAAATTAATAGCGTTGAAGTAAACGCCGATATATTCTCGTAAGTTGTCGAAGCTGAATCGTCTTCGCCTATCGCTTAAACAGTTTTTGTATCGAGAGAATTTCTGAAGAAAAACTCTAAAATGGGGATCACTCAATTTCTTTAGAGGAATATTTGTACTGAGCATCATGTTGCACGTGTCGTTTGACCCGCACAACTAAATGATGATGATGATGATGATGATGATGATTAGCAAATGGTTCCTCAGATTTCATTTCAACGTATTTCCTGTGCGATGTACTGTTGCAATGTTTCTCTATAGCCTGAGTTGTTCTGGTTTTTAATTTCAATTTTACATACATTACACACGATATTGTCTTCGTTAATACATAAAATGTCACTCTCATAATTCTTAATTGCATTTCGTATCTCTGAGCGAATTTAATGTTTTGCCATTATGAATGGATCAGCACAACATATTCAACGCATACTAAATACACTCAGGGACAAAAAAACCGGACACTTCTATATTTGCTTGTATTTTGTTGCCAATTATTTCAAAATGAAACAAAACCCATTTAAACAAAATAATGTTTCATTTAGCACCTTATACGACAACATTTGAAAAAAATCTCTGATGAGAAAATTTACAAAAAATTAAAAACGGCGTATAACTATGGCATCGTTTGGTCTAACTGTTTTTTCATTTTATGGTGCCTTAAACATTAAAAACTCTTTTTAGTAACGGGTATTACCCCCTCTGGCTTGAATAACTGCATCCATACGTCTTGGCATGCTCTCAATTTGGTTAGCAATGTCTTCTTGAGGAATAAGTTCCCATTCTTCGCCAAGTGCTCGCCTCAACTCTTGTAACGATTCTGGTCTCGGTCGTCTATTCTTAACACGCCGTTCCAGCATGTCCCACACGTGTTCAATTGGGTTCATGTCTGACTCCTTGCTGGCCATGGAAGAACATGGATTCCCATTTCTTGGAGATAATCTCCGACCGCATGGGCAATATGCGGTCGTCCATTATCATGCATTAAAACAAAATTATCGCATACAAATTGGCCAAATGGCACATGATCAGCCAAACATTCATTTATATACCTATCAGCTGTTAGCTTTCATTTTCAACAAAAACCAACTCTGTACGAGCATCCGTACACACTCCTGCCCAAACCATCACTCCACCACCTCCATACGGCACATTTTCGGAAGTGCAACACTGCGAAAATCGTTCTCCCCTCCCTCCAAACTCTTTCACGTCCATCAGGTGAGCACAGATTGAAACGGGACTCATCGGTGAACAGAACACAGCTCCACTGTCCATTTCTCCAATCCCTGTGATCATTTGCAAAACGCAGTCGTTCAACTCGATGCATCCTGAGAAGTCTGGGACCAATTGCAGGTCTACTTGATATCAGTCCACTTGCTTTCAACCTCCTTCTAACTGTTTTGGCCGAAATTGGGCGTCCATGCATGTTAACAAATTGCTGGGCTACACTAGTAGCTGGCAGGTTGCTCTCCTAAGAACTCTCAACACCATATACCTGTCTTCATTTGGATTTGTAGCTCTTGGACGACCCGAACCTGGTCTTCTGGTATATTCTAGGTCTCTCTATACCGTTTTATGGCATCATGGGTTGTGTTTCTAGCCATATTCATAACATTTGCAATGTAACGTACACTGCGTCCATCATCGTAAAGGGCTACAGCTCGAGCCACATCTTCAGGTCGCATCTTGTTTTAAGACAAATGTTACAACCCCACTTAAACTCAGAAAATGTAAAAATAAAGAAATAACGAATGATAACGATAATGAAGCACAAAATGGTTGAGAAAAATTGTTATAGCTGAGGCTCCGAAAGCAAAATTGGAATATTTGGTTGTAATGGCTTGTTTATAAAACAAAAACAATCAACAATGTATACACGTCTCCATAACAACAGATGGCTACCATAATATTGTATGAGAAGGTAATGTTTTGCAAAATACCAGCAAATATTAAAGTGTCCGGTTTTTTTGTTCCTGAGTGTACTTGAGCAGGATAACACAACTGCACACATTGCGTTGCAATGTTACTATGAACAGATCGGGGTTCATTCGTTTTGTACGCTGCTGTACTCGCCAGGTACACAAAAGACGGACGGCGCGGCACGTGCCATATACTCTGATACAAAACAACTTCACTTTTCCTTAAGTCATTCCGCATCCACTGTCTAGTTATTATCATTGTTATAGCGTTCCATTTAGAACGTCAATAATATGGATATGCAAAGAAGTGTATCCTGAAGCCCTTCTGAATGAGTTTCGTAATGATAAACTAGCGACAGAAGTTCTTCTTAACTCTACTGTATACTATGAATATGCTATGCATTAGTAGGTAT
Organism: Periplaneta americana; assembly: GCA_025594305.2. NCBI lineage: Eukaryota > Metazoa > Arthropoda > Insecta > Blattodea > Blattidae > Periplaneta > Periplaneta americana. The sequence goes on along the minus strand of JAJSOF020000040.1, from coordinate 27,988,861 downwards.
CTTTCTTCTATATATTTTCTTATTTTAATTTCTTTTTCAAAGCAGGACTTTTTTACTTCATATTCTAAGTGTGTTGACATTTTTCAGTCCAGTTGGAATATTAAAAATTAAAGAAATGTATCTATATTATAATTAATTTAATTCCGTCGACTATTACAGTTTCTTGTTCAAGTTATTATTGCCAAATCAGGAGATGATTTACAAAGAGCTGTTTACAAATTACAGAGAACCGCTTCAAAATTTAGCATGAAAATATAAGCTGATAAAACTAAAGTGATGACATTATTTAGAAAAAGATCCAAATACATGCAAAATTATTATAAATAATACATTAGTAGAAAGTGTAAATTCATTTAATTATTTAGGTTATAATTAGAGCCCGGAATTTTAGGTGCTTAAAGTTAATAATGACACGAAGTATAGATGAATAGATGTAGTGCCCGTGAGGAGGGTTTTAAGCTTAGTTCACAAGAGTCTGATATGTAATAATAGACAAAAGAGTCACAAGGACTGGGCAATGGAGCTTGTAAATGGTGCGCTAGTTTATAAGTAGTGGTTAAGAGGACTAAAGACCTTTAACGGTACCAAGGAAAAATTCTGAATGACAAGAATGACATCTCAAAGAAGTGAGGGCATGGCTTCTATATTTATAAACTATAGCGAGGAATAATATTAACATTTAGCACCTGAAATTCCGGGCTCTAGTTATAATATCATACATAGATGATTATTATGATGATGATGTGAGTAAAAAAATTCTAAATTTCTAAAAATTATTGGAACTATTAACAATGTATTCAAATCATCCCAAGTACAAAGATATACAAGGCTGAATATATACAAAACCCTTGCAAGACATACGACTGAATTATAAAAACCCTGGCAGCGAGGAATGTACAGATCCAGGAACGAAATTTGGGCCACCTGAATTTTCCAAGTTCCAACATGCGCAGTATATTATATCTGGAACTTGGAAAATTCAGGTGGCCAAAACTTTGTTTCTGGGCCTGTACGATAAGTAAATATGATGAGAGACGGTTAACAACAGCCGAAATTCGATTCATGCGAAGAACTGCAGATGTTCATTACTTGACCACCGTCGGAATGAAGACATTCTCAATGAATTTAAAAATCACATCGTTAATTATCTACAGCAATGTAGACTGTAATGAAGAGGATGGATCGTATTAGATGACCTAAACAAATCTTGTCTTATGTCCAAAGAGGACGAAGACATTTAGGACAACCTAAAAGACGCTGGCACGAGACCGTAACAGATCTACTGGGATTTGATACATGATTTAATTTGTTTTGTTTGCAACATCTAAATAACTCGCTCGTCCTTAACCCCTCCTCACATGTTATGATACCGCTTCGGCTGAGAACCAGTTCCTCGCGTATAGAATATGCACGCTGTTTCAGTCTTGAAAATGAAAGGATTTGCTCATAACTAAAGTAGTTGATAGTTTTATTCTAATAATATGTTAACTTAACATTCACATTCTATCCATATTCTAAAGAAATATTTGGTCATCTGGATTCACGATTGGTACTACCCCTTGAAACGCTAGCTACATTCTAAAGCGTATTGGGTTACATTTAGTCATCAGATGTTAAAGGTGAATGAGAATTAGATCAATATGGCGCACTGGAAATGACAAAAGAAACCAAAGTTGGGTATAAGTAGGCCTAAGTAAATAATTAAATAATGAATACAGATAGATACATTCATTCAGACTTTTGTGTTAATATTGTGACAGCGACGTGAGAATCGAACTCACGACCAGCGTCCCGCATGAAAGCAGATCGCACAGGCTCCACGGAACATTGAGTGACGTCGCGCGGTGGAGAGAAGAGAGAGGGTGTATTACGTCACGCGACGAGTTTGCGCGCGCATCTGGTGCTGGTAGAGAGGAGAGGGCCCTGGATTTCTCTGGAATGCCATCTCTAGAGACGGGTGGAACCTTCGAGGTTACGTCGCTGTGGTTATAAATTACGGTCGCGAAGGAACGACGGCAGTTTTAGAGTTTTCAGTTATTCAGTCAGTGAGAAAGCCAGAGCAAGCAAGCCAGCCGGAGTTCGACTCGAGTGTGCGTCCGCATCTGCGTCAGCATCCGAAGGCCTGAGTTCGAGTGCAGTGGACCGCAGTTGGAGGGACCTGAGTTCGAGTGCAGTGGACCGCAGTTGGAGGGACCGAGTTCGAGTACAGTGAACTGTCTCTGAAGGTCTGTGGTTCGAGATACCGTGAACTCGAGTGACTGAGATAGAAGAACTGTGAACTGAGAACTGGTAGTTCTGATTTGTAAATAGTGCTTTGTAAATATTAGTTAAGATTAACAGTTCATTGTTGTGCGTAATAGTCCAAGTAAATTGTCATTGTCGTCGGTGGAGTGCTATAACGAATACTGTGTTGAGTGAAGATCCAATTGTTGACGAGAGCGTTTAAGGTGAATTGTAGAAAGGAATTATTGTTGTGACGAATAAATTACATGGTTGTTACTAATAAAATTCACAATATTATTTTAATTTATCAATCTATGTTATATTGTGTTAATTTTGATCGGTATTTTTAAATAATTTTCTAAGTGGGCTCGTTTCTGAAGACAAATTTGACCCATTCCAATGTCGCGAGAGCCTAAATTAATTTAACTTAATTTGTAAAATATACAATATTCATTTCTTCTTTATTTTCTTTCTTTCAAAAGGATGCCTCTAGCAAGATCTACGTTACAGTTGGTTATGTTCGAATTTAGAAAGGACTATTTCAGCATAAGAAATAGAAATATACTGTGATTTATCTGAAATGATGATCTGTGTTGTGATGTGATGTATTATAAATATGCCCCTGTAATGTCATGTGTCGTAGAAAGAACATTCTCTCAGTTTAAACAAATTTTATGTAACGTTCGTAAAATATTTGCATTTCATAATCTCAGAATGTATGTTTTCTTTCACTGCAACGCGTTTAGGTTTTGATAAATTAATTATGTGTATATATTGTGTAAAAAATAAATATTGTCAATTTGTATATTGATTTTTGTTATTATAATTGTGTCCCAATAACGTCATGTTTTATTAGCTTAAACAAATTTTTTACTGACAATTATTATGGTGAAAGATATGAATTTCATAATCTCAGAATATATGTTTTGTTCACCGTAACAGAACTGATTTTTTATATGAATTAATTGCATATATTATATATAGAGTATATACAGTTAATGTGTATCATGTTTACTATTATGTTGTATAATATATATTCTATATACTACTTCAGTATTATTATCTATTTATATTTTCTGTCATATACAGTACTAATATTTTGTAGAGCGCTAGTTTCGAAATTTTAGTGCGTTTATGTGGCTAAAAAGTAGCTGGACACACCATTTCAATTTAGTAGCTGTCATGATTCATTATTATTATGTAGGCTACTGAACTATACCTCTCGTAGCGTCTTGACGTAAGCATTTAGCGTCAGAATTTCAACTCTTAACGGCCAGGACGTACTAACCGATAACTTCTCTAACTTGTTCGGGAACGAAAATGCTCTGCCTGATCATAACCAATCCAGCACAGAACTTTCCAGAATACAACTGTCCTCAGAAGCTAAAAATTATACTACTGGCTTCTAATAATTGGAAAATATAATTCTGTACAGTACTTTACAAATATTCATGATACAAACCAGTAAACGAGAGGAAGAGCCATTATGCTAAGTTACAAGATATTTCCATACTTTACCTCTGAACTGGTCCCAAACTACCAAACCAAATTGATATATGTTACCATTTCGGAACATGGGAGCTAGCCAGCAACTCCTGGCTTTCCATACTAGGTAACCTTCCTTACATAAGTCTAGATCCTCAGTATCTAGATCGCGAGTGAATATCTTAGGGCTCGTTGCTTCCATCAAGGTTCGGTTCCCCTCCTACTCGCTTACCAGTGTAACGATGCTACTATGACGTAGGTAGCCGAAAGGATAGCACATGCTCGTAACTCGCGATAGTCCCGGCGTGACTCCTCCTCTTTGCTTACACCTTAAGAAGTGAAGGCTCTAGAAAGTCTAGGTAGGTAGTATCGTTCGCCATTTTTGTTCTTTCGTTGCCAAGCTACCAGACGGGGAATCTATTTGCCACACCGTTAAACATTATCATGTCGTAGCTCCTATGATAATAAATCAAACGCACTGTAATTGAGCAAATAATTGAGCGGAAAATAACGTCCTCGTGTACTTTCTGAGAACGCCAACGAAAGAGCCAAAATGGCGGGCGATTATATTAAGCATTTAACGAACATTAGGAACTGCATAACGCATAAGGAGCGGATCACAGACCTGCAACGTGATTGGCTGCCGGAAATAAGAGCGACGGACTATACAAGCATGAAGTGGCTCTGACGAGTCTGAGCCGGCATACACGGCTCACCCTGATCGCATATATATCAGATTGGCCATTCCCATGTTATGAAATGGGAACATATAAAAGAGAAGAACCACCAGGATCTCCACTGTGGAAAATGAATCTTTTGGTAAGGACCGCTAGATGGAAGTATTGCTGCAAACTGTTACTCCATGCAATTCCATCAGAGTTATAACGTGACTTCTTTTGCAGTCACTAGGTGGCAGCATAGTGAAATTGGTAAAAGTTGTTGTCTTGAAAGTGCATTAGGCTGATCAATCTGTTATATGTGATCAAGAGAATTATGAAGTCGAAAACAAATTCCGAAACAAACTGCAAAAATCGAGGTTGTTGTGCCAGAAAATGACTCGCATCGACATGAATGTCAATGCCGACACCAACTAGTGGACCCGTAACACACGACTCATTATGAGAAACAGAAATTATGTTCAATAACGAATTCAAACAGTAGAACTAGTAATTAAGTTATCAAATACTCGTTCATGTCCATTAAAGCTACGTAACTGAAGAATGCTTATCGTTCTTAAAAAAAAAAATAAATAAAATTGCGGTTCTATCCAGTTTGGGCAGTGTTGCAGCAGTGAATTCTCTCTTCTTTCATTGCTGATAGGCATACTGCATGGGCCCGTTTATACATTAACGGTCTTACTAATAAAAACTCTATATACAGACGTTTAACTGTCTTATACAATGAGTAGCTCGTTCAAGTCGTGTGTAAATTCCTTACTAAAAATCACTACATACGTCGTGTATAACAGTATAACTGTTACACAGCTACATCATAGTTTCGTTATTACTTCGTTACGAAAGGTAATAGAATATCTGAGGTTCTCTACTGCATCCGGTAGAGCGCTCTAGTGTGGCGTGTTAAATATCGATAGTACAACTGGTTCTAATCGATTACCACACTACATTTTGGTTAAAGAGTACAAGCTACAGCAATATTATTTTAATAATTCTATAATCTTTGGTTTGTTCTTCTGTGGTTACAAGGTAAACATCATCATAAAATGACAGTCGATACGAACAGCTGTTAGAGGGGCGGCCATTTTTTCCCTATATACAACGCTTAAACAAGGGGTTTCGTGTATATAACTACTGCAAAGCAATTCCCATTGTACAGTTACAGCCTGTTTATACGTCCATCGCTTATTCACGGCTTATTAGTAACGTTTTCTGTCTCAACTCTGCATAAGTCTGGTATAAAACTATACACGGTTTATTAGTAAGACTGTAATACTATTAAATGTTTAAAATAGACGTTTCCGTCGACTCTCGTGTTGTTTACCATTTCCTCAACAAGGTATCCTAATACAGAGACATCATTTTATTTTTACTCCAATTTTTATTGTACCTGAGTTTTTTAATGTACTTCACTCCCACCCCTCTCTACTAGTAAACTTTTAATCTTCCTCCACACAGAACCAAGGCCGCGTATGCAGTCAAAGTCGCGGTCATAGTAAAAGTACTGAGTTAGTGAGTATAGTACGTTCCAGAAATATGTTCGCGTTTTCCAGTGACGAAAGAGTTTTCAATATTGAATCATATTTTCGCACAGGTACTGTCGTCTGTTTGCCCACGTCGCATCCCGGTTTCCCCAACCCGCTTCTGCTCGCCCCTCTGTAAAGGCTAGTGGCTGGGCTGTCTTAGCTCTTTTCTGAGAACATTAATTTCTGTTAGGAATTGGACGTCTACGTAATATTATACAACTGTTTAAAATAACTTAAACAAAAGGGCCTCGTTAAGTAATTAACTGTCACGTGATTTCCCCCCTTTCTACGACCCTGCGACAAAACCACTTGGATGGACAGTAGATAGCATGTCTGAGTAATTTTTTTTTCGGATCGGGCAGAAGTGAAGATTGAATTTACAGTACGTAATGTACTCTTTTATAGATCAGGTACAGAATTATTTCAATATGAGTTACTAGTACGAAGGACGAAACTGCTAATTGGGACTAGGTACAATAGTCTATAGTGCGATAATATGCACAAAAGAACTGAAGCCTGTATCGAAATGAATGGCCACAATTATCAAAAATGTGTTTAAATATCCACATTATGATTATTTTTCAATTTAACTTCATTCTATTTATTGTACGTTAATGTGCTGTAAACAGTATAATATACACTGCATAATGAATACGTCCGAATGGATAGGCCTACCTCAATTCGTAAGAACACTTATTGTTAATACGGTATTTTATTTTGATTAAACAAAAACCTAATGAAAATTATCAAACTCAAAATCACGATATTTCCTAGTTTACGTAAATGGATGAACTACTTTTCTTATCTCCTATAACAAGTAAAGTGATTCGTTTGTATTTTACGTAGTATCATCGAACTCCAGTCGTGGAAGGGGGCAGCAAACGGTGTTTCCGGTTTTCAACTGTTAATCCAAAGATATAGCCAGGTTAATATTAGAAATGTTAGTTAAAATAAAATGATGTCCCTGTATGATCAATGAGATACTAAAACTTGTGACAGGAAATACCATGTGCAATTCTATCCGTTCTTGAATGCTAGTTCAGAGATGGCAGAGCGTGGGGTCGGAAATACGACAGAGGGACGCAGAGATAATTTGAATTTCAGATTTTAGACAAATAAGCTTGCAATTGTGTTCACTACGCAGATCGAACAGCATTCCACTGCGACACACAAAAGTAATGAACACGCACACGTGACTGGAGACGATTTTCTAAAGGATTCCTTTCCCTGGAACACAGTTGAACGGCAGAATTAGCACGTGCACTGCCCTCAACACATTTACTATACATCACTGCGGTTTGACCATCGAAGCCTCGCAGACGGGACTTCCACCTGACTGAAAATGTGAAAGAAAAGAGAAAACTGAGTTTCGAACTTCTAGCAAACATGTACTAATCAGGGATCGCGGGCCATGTCGAGTCTGAGACATACACGTATGTCCTATATGCGATATATATACAAGCCTAGGTATACTGGGTGTTCATTTCAAAGTGTGTCATGACGTCACTGTTGTGAGTCAGCCATTTGAAGCGAGTTTCAGCTTTTATGTCAGAGAAGTTGCCTATTAATCAAGGCGTTCAATCTGAACTAGAGAACGTGTACTGTATAACTTGAACGTCGTAGCAACAGATGGCGGTCTGTACGGTCTGTGTGCTACCATAACCTCTTTCGAACTGTGTTTTGCGCGGGCAAGTCGTACGCAGGGTATTTATTATCATCGGTTGCGTACGGCAACATTCCACAACACAAATCAAATGCTCCGTTTTCATGTTGACCGTCGAAGTTAATGTTAACAAATACGTAAGTAATCGTCTTAACCCTCTCCCCATATCCCGATAGTAAGAAAAAAACTCACCCCAGTACGTGTTTCCAAACAGTTCACATTCCTGCCACTACTGGATTTACCGTACGTATCGGTAAGTACTCTTCAGAATGAACGCCGTACTTGCTAGGCAACTTCTCTGGCACATAGGTAATACGCTTCTGTGGAAGTGTAGGAAGATTGAATTGTCTAGGCTCATCGGCTAGCCACATGACGGCATACAGCGAGCCATGACACACTTTGAACTGAACACGCAGTATAAGTGATGTGAGTACTCAAAGCACGGGTGTACATACAATCCGCTGTGTGTGTGTGTATGCAGGTATATGTAGGTACATATTATATGTATGGTTATATGCACGTGGCGTCCCTTATAAATCTGACTGTGACTCAGATTGTAGGCGTCCATACTAATTGCTTTCTTCGTGTATCGTACTCCGTATAAATTCAACAATACCGTATACTTTTGAATCTTTCTTGTTGGGGATAGGTACTCTCCGTGTCAGACCACCAAGTTACTGTGCATTTTAAATAGAGAACTATGTATGTATGCTGTACAAATATGTAGCAGCGACTAAGACTAGCTATCTGAAATTTCAAATTAATTATAACTGATTGAATTAAATTAGCTCATAAATTAAGTTACTACTTTACCTTATAGGTTTATCTAAATTTAAATAAATATGTAGTCTGGTGTGTGGATAAGCTTCAGGGCTTCTACCGCGTTGTCTTGGTGTTATTGGCTGACGTTTCGACCTCTGTGTTGTGGCCATCTTCAGAGCAGTTGTTGGATAAGGAAATAGTACTTATATATATATATATATATATATATATATATATATATATATATATATATAGTAGTCTCGATGGGGAGAGTACTTGCTGTGATAGGTCGTAGGTTCTCCTTCTGGCATCTGATTGGTCCTACGTGGTCCAATCCGGTTGAGGTCTGTATGAAGGGAGTATTCATATTAAATACTGGCCCTCATAAGGTCCCGAGAGTGACCTTGATACCGTGCCCGTTGTCCGGATGAAGGGGGCGCCGCGTACATGTGGAGACCTGGTTTCTTGTTCCTATACTTAGGAACGAGAAACCAGGTCTCCATACCTATACTTAGGAACGAGAAACCAGGTCTCCATATCTTTACTTAGGAACGAGAAACCAGGTCTTCACATGTACGCGGCGCCCCCTCCCCTTCATCCGGACAACGGGCACGGTATCAAGGTCATTTTTCGGACCTTATGAGGGCCAGTATTTAATATGAATACTCCCCTTCATACAGACCTCAACCAGATTGGACCACGTAGGACCAATCAGATGCCAGAAGGAGAACCTACGACCTATCACAGCAAGTACTCCCCCATCGAGACTACTATATATATAAGTACTGGCAGACTGGCAGACTGTATGCGGAAGCTCGTGCTAACCCCAACCCGCTCATATCTGGCCTCGGCCAGTATGATCCTAGGTTACGGCGTAGACACCAGACAGGTCCATTAGCTATACTATTGAGACAGGAGGACAGGGAGGCTGGCGTTACTCCCAGGTTTTGGTAGCCACGACTCAACTCCATGAGACTCCTTGGATAGTGCAACCGCTGTAAAATGACCTTGTCTTAACTGGGCTAAACAAAATCCCTCCATAACATTATCTACTTTTGTTGATCGATGGAAATCTAAAAGAGCCCATTGGCTAGTATATATCCATCGATTCATAGAGTCATTCAACCTAAGAGCCAACTGGCTAGTCTCTGATATTGAGACAACTCATCCTGCCTAAGGTTTTTCCGTGGTTTTCCTAAGGCGCTAAGACAAATGTCGGGATGAGCCCTAAAAGAAATGGGCCACGGACCTGCACTCATATCCCCATGAATCTCCCTAATTAACAATTACATCTCTCCCCTCTTCTCAATTGAGCCATCATATAGCCAAATGGCTGGTCTCGAAATTGAGACAAATCAACAAGGCTCATGACCTCCTACATAATAGCCAAATTGGCTAGTCTCTTATATGAGACAACTCATCCTGCCTAAGGTATTCCGTGGTTTTCCTCAGGCGTAAGACAAATGTCGGGATGAGCCCTATAAGAAATGGGCACCCACGGACCTATATGCCCTTCCCCATATATATTCCACCTTTATTATAAATTATGTATGCCCTAGTTCAGATAATATTAATAGTCTATTAAACATACGAGGTCACTCAATAAGTCGCAAATTGAAAGGACAGGGACCTCTCAAATTGCAGCTTAGATTTCACGGCGCTTCTTCCGACGGCCTTCACCTGCTTTGTCATCGAACAACAGATGACGGCGTCTTGCCATCCTAACGGCAAACACCAGCCAACTCCTCCTCGCCCCGTTCCGTGATCAATTGATCAATCTCAGTCCTTATTTGTCATCGAACAACAGATGACAGCGTTTTGCCATCCTAACGGCAAACACCAGCCAACTCCTCCTCGCCCCGTTCCGTGATCACTTGATCAAATCTCAATCCCCCTCGCGTATGTGGTACCTAAGAGGTTACGTCCAATTTCGGCTTCCCCTTCAAAATTTTCTAGAGCTCCTTCAGGGGAGCAGCGTAACCCGGAGTGAGACTAGTGGCCAACAGGCTTGGAGCTCACATATTTAGTTTTGTACAGCCCCCAACCCCTTGCAAGGACGCGTTTTGCGTACCTTTTAAATTTGTCCTCCCAATTCTCTTTCGATTTTCGATTATTTCCTTATCCAACAACTGCTCTGAAGATGACCACAACACAGCGGTCGAAACGTCAGCCAATAACACCAAGACAACGCGGTAGAAGCCCTGAAGCTTATCCACACACCATGTACACCAGCCGCGGAAGCCTACGCGAACAAATATGTAGTCTACTAGTCGTTAAAACTTAACTGAAGAATATTGCTGGATAACCTTTTAGGTGTAGTGTAAATATTCGTAATTTAAATATATATTGTATTGATTAAGGCTGGTTGAGTGGAAGAGAAGGCCTAATGGCCTTAACTCTGCCAGCTAAAATAAAACATTATTAATAATAATAATAATAATAATAATAATAATTATTAATTATAATAATTATTATTATTATTATTATTAAGAGAGAAAGGTGATCAAAATTAACATTATGAAGTCGAGATGGAATAACACTTTATACTTTTGTTTACAAATTTTTAATAAATACAATACAATTATTTCCCAGCAGAAGATATTATACGTAAATGTACGATTTTGAATAACTAACAACTTGTTCATTGTACATTACAATACGGATTGAATAATTTAAAAATAACTGCATTCACGTATACAGTTTTCCAAACTGCTGGAATATTACACCAATAACGTCATAATAACAGTGCAGTTATGCACAAATAGACCTTTTAAGACAAAATTTCGCCAGAAACTTCTCTTCGATTTCCGCCTCACATCGGCCTTATTATGTCTTGCAAAATTTTATTAAAGCATGAAATCTAAGAACAGGGCGCTTATCATAATTGAATGACTTTGCCTTTAATCTTGGCTTTGTTCGGCTCATGGAAAACTACCGGTATGTATGCTGAAAATCGTAATATACTAATTTTCGCTGCAAATTTAAGAATCCTCGTACACAGTTCATAATGTAAGGAATTGTAAAAGCTAAAGAAGTACTTGTCGTTATATGTACAGTAGTGGCAAAAAACCGGACCGATCTTTGTAGCTGATTTCAGAGCCTTGTTCACTCCAGAGCACGATAGACTGGTAACTAAGAGCGTATTCCGAATCTCACCGGTGAGCAATCCGATGGCATCACGGTGTTCCGAATTCCACCGATGACGTCATTGATGTTCCACCGGTGTCGCACCGGTGCCATCAACTTGCAGAGGTGGTGGCAGTCTCCATCAGCCGCCATCAGTGAATCTGATTGGTTCTTGTATAGGGCGGGAATTAGCAGACGAATAACATCGTGCACTGTTGTGTCATGGCGGTGTGTTCTGCTTTAGTTCTGCTGTATTGTTTGTAATGAGCACAACGTAAAACCAATATGTTAATGGCTTATGAGCGAACATGTCAACGGACCCGTTATTACTACCGGTTCAAGAAATAAATTTTTATGCTATCTTTTCTTTGAACGAGATGGGAGTACGAAAATTTCGCAAAATTTTGCTAGCGTAGCACACATAACCAACTTATACAGTCGCCATGACAGCCATCGATCCTTCCAGCAGTTTTGTTCCTTATTTCGCTGCAACGTGACGTCATTGATGCCACCGGACCGGTGAGATTCGGAATACGCTGTAAGACTTTCGTGGTTCGAATCCTGGGAAAGAAACTTTTTCGTTCCTTATTCAAATTTATTCCCAATACTTTTCGATTGCAGCGATATTTTACTACTTAATTAACTTATTATTCCCAGAACATGAATTTTACCAGCAATCGAAAAGTATTTGGCATAAATTTGAATAAGGAACAAAAAAAAAAAGTTTCCTTTCCAGGGAGGATTAGAACGTGCTCTGGAGTGAACAAGGCTCTGAAATCAGCTACAAGGGTCGGTCCGGTTTTTTTTTACCATTACTGTACATTTCAGCAGTGCAGTATGTGAAAGATCAATTAATTCTAGCTGCTCCTCCGGAGGCAAATTTCTCGAATTTGCAGAATAGAGGCGACGGGAGAGCTCTAATTTGTGTTGAATCATTTCCACATTGCTTCTCTGAATACCGGACTTCGAAATAATGGAATGTTTTCCACATATTAAGGATAGTATGTCTCCTCCTTTTTCTATACAACGCTGCTCTACTTAATGTATGCATCGCTACCCGTATTTCGATGTGTTCTTGTATGGGAAGAAAGTTAATCCGCGCGCAGAGCAATCTGCCCGCCGCGTGCTTCAGCCTGTATGGGTTTGAATACGGGCTATTCCATCTCAAATCGACCGAAATATAGAGAAAATTGACCTTGCAATTTTTAAATACAATGAAACTTTTTCTGTCCGTTGACAACTGTGATACAATGCTTTGTGCAAAGTTTGAGGCATCAGAACTTCATAGTGTTTAAATTAAAAATATTTAAATTTATCGTATTTTCATAAAATTAGCAACTTTAAACTGTTGTGGCTCCGAAACCCTTTCACCCAATGATCAAAATCATGGTTTATTTTGATGCTGAGAAATTAAAGTTTATATTGACATGTAAACAGTTTTTCTTACTTTTTATGGAAATGGAGAAATTTAGATTTTTCTTCATTAAGACGCCTTTGACCACGAAAAAATATTTTTAAAATATATGGTTAGATTCCGCATTGAAAGTACAAATAAACACATATTTTTTTACTGGTGCACCGTTGATAAGAAAGTATTGAAAATATCAAATAAAGAAAATAAATAGTACGCGCGTGAACTAACCAGCTGAATGTGATGCGGGAGCTAGCCGAGACAAGCAAGGCCAAGAGACAAACACGTGATGTTTCGCCTAGTAGCGCATAGCTGGGCTAGCTTTATCACAAATTTTTCATAAACACAGGAGTAAAATGACGCCCAACGCTCGCTTATCTTCACCTCTCGGCCAGTGTGTGCAGTACTGCGCCGTTCAAGTCTAGGCGTGTGAAAATAATTTATTTAATACCCTCGAAACTTATTGCCGAACCACTAAGCAAACAATGCCAAATCCCTCTTAATAATGCAAGGTTTTTCGTCAATATTTTTTACATTTTTACAAATTGGGAAAAAGCCTAAAAGTAAGTAAAATCAGATTATCTGTCTCTCTGTGTACAATAAAAATAAAGATTACGTCTTATCATAACCTACCAAATGTCAGCTTCAAAATGAGCTCCCGTTCAATGTTCTGCAGTAAATGGTTCCAGAGTTCTGAGCGCTGAAAGAGGCTTGTTTTCATAAAATACGCTAAATTTGTCGACCAATAGTATGAAAACCGTTTGACTTTCGTTAGTATATTTTTGAAAATGCACTGTCCTCAGCACCTTGTATAAATAGGGAAAAAATTAGAGTATAAAAAATGCGAGGTGTTTTACTGATCGATTTCATATGGAATAGCCCACATGCAGCTCTGGGCTATGATAATACGACGCGGAAGAGTTCAATGAAGATAAGGCGGGTCTGCAGCATAAGCTGTAACAACTTAAGTCAAGAGATAAAAAGTCAATACCCGTACATGTGAACAAACTTTTATGGCACAAAGTCCACGCTTTCGATTATAAAAGAATAGTGTAACCAGTGGCGGTTCCTCGGGAGAGGGAAGGGAGGAACATCCTCCTCAAATTTTCTTCTTTTGAAAGTAAATACCAAATAAAATATGTGCCTTGAAATTCGAGTAAGATTCGATAATTTTTAAGTTCACAGCTATAAGAAAAACTCGGTTGATCGAGTTTTAAATGACGCGCGCTCATGTGCCGTAGAAAACTGTGAGAAAGATGCGAGATTGTCTGTGTGGAGGAAAGGCACTCCATTCCTCCTCTACTGCAGTTAACACACATAGACAACAGCGCACTAGCGGCCAGAGAAAGAAGCAGAGTTTTAAAGCAAGTAAATGAACGGAGAGGGAGGAGATCCTCCTCTGAATCAGTCATGAGCGGGAAATAGAAACCGACTGGTCGTGCAGCAAGCTCGCTACCGCTGCCACCTAACGATGTTGCATTCAACCGGACTATAACACATCTAGGAGGAGGCACAACAAAAACAGTTTTAACGCAACGCTATGAAAGACACCATATAAACTTTTTTTTTAAATTATAAATCAAAAATATTATTCCTTGCACTTTATACTCATTGTTTTGAAACTTTCGTGAATATTTGAAAGTTAAAGTCGGGTTTATGTAAAACAAAGAGGAAGTAGTTTTACGTAGTTGGCCCCTGAAATTCACTTCTATTCATTGTTTACTAGGCAGGGCAACAGCCAAGTTGTCAGTTTTGTACAAATATATTTGAAACTGAAAGTAGGTACTCCAAACTATATTATTTTTAACATAAAAAATTAATCGGCCACCGGCAGCTTTGAACAATAATGATAGTATGGCTTTACAAGAACTGGCATTCTTCAAAAGCATGTGACACTGAACTTGTAAAATGTACATGTGGCAATACAGACCACGTGGGTGGGTGCAGTGTTCTCGCTTTCCTCAGATTATTTCCCATTCCCTTTTCCATTTTTCCGTAAAACGGTTCCGGTTACGAGTTAGTAGCTAGTCTCTTCCAACACGTGTGATGTTGTAGTGTGCTCGAAAAATGCTACGAGGTTGTGAAATTCCGTGTAATTGCCAATTTGTGCAATTATTCAACAATGAATGGAAGTGAAATCATAATATATTTTGGACAATTTAGGAAACTCAGTTTACAAGAACAGATTATTGCTATACAGAAGGGAAGGCCAACCCCAACACTACCTGGTCTTACATGTATGCATGTAGGCTAATTTGTAGCATGTTTCATTCAAGAAGGTGTCATTTAGTGCTGTTAATTCCTTTCCTCCTCTTAAGAAATATGCAGGAGCCGCCACTGAGTGTAACCTCAATAATTTCAACTTGCAATTATTGTACTCTGATTCTTTGTATATCTGGTATCGACTCTGATAATTTCACCACGCACCTAAACCCTTAATCGTTTCTTTACAATCATGCAAGTTCCAATTAGTTGAAAATTCAACTAACATGTTCTGCAATCAGATTGATCAATCACGCACGTACAAGCTATGATGTTGTTTATGCTTTGATATTTCTTTGTACTTTATAGTTTCTTTTACATACTTACCTCCTTCCCCCTCCCCCCCAAAAAAAATTAACAGAGGAGAGTGGTTTTTATTTCTAAACCAGTTTCCATAATGAATTTATGCCTTTAAACTAAATGCTTTGCTGTCTGGTTACATCTTAGGTTTACTGTACATTTAGGACTTTGGTAGTGACAGGAAAAGCTTTGTGAAGCCAGAGGAATTAATTCATAAACTGAATCACTCTTTGATGTCATTTTATGAAGCTGATATTAACAAAAAGCCTTAGAAGCTACAAAACAGAAGAGTTTCTGATTGAGCCGTAGGCATTTGTTTTGTTAACCTTATGAAGTACACAAATATTACGTTACAAATAAATCGAATGGCGACTAGAATTTGGAGTACTGTACATATGTAACGTCAGTGCTGCATGAAAGCCACGGTCATGAGTTTGAATTCCACAAAAACATAAATGTTTGTTTTGAGCACGATGTTTTGTATTGCTCGAGGAAAATGCCATACGTTATGCTGCCAAATGTCGCGAATATTCCGTCATGTGGCTGTCTGAAAAATGTTTCGAAAGAAATTTCAGACACTGACTTCGGTCCACCTACTGAGATGAGCGATGGCGCAGTTGCACTTGTTGTGGACAAAGCAATGGTTGTGAGCTATATTCTCGGGATTCTCCCATTTTTGCCTAGTCATTCCACCAGTTTCTACTTTCATTATCATATCCGTTTAAAAAAATAGGGCATATCCTGTGTTTATGTGACGTCAGAGCCGTCGTCCGCCGTAGTAGATGTTCCTCGCAGTTATCCAAAGTTTGGTAGTGAGTTCTAGACGACTCATAGCAGAAGTCTGCATCGGACGTTTTCGCTCGAGCGCCAAGTAGTTCATAGCATAATCCGATAGGTAGCGCACATGCCTGATGGGTAAAATTGTCACGAGCGATAAATCCTCGGACGGTATAAGCCGAGCGTTAGACATTCGTTCTTGTTACAGTGATGAACTGTGTAGTAACATCATAGATGTTTATCATTTCAAAATTTTGCAGTGTTTAACTAACCTCTCCATAGTACAACTACAAAACTTGCTTTAAAATGTAATATAAATGTTGTAGGTAAAAGTTTTTTTTTTTTCCACACAGGAGTGATTTTGTTTGTGCCACATCTGATAGATGTTATTGGATGTAAATGTAATTATTATAAACGGAGAACACAATCACGATAATGCAAGAACTGTATCTAGTAGCAGTAGTAGTAGTAGTAGTAGTAGTAGTAGTAGTAGTAGTAGTAGTAGTAGTAGTAGTAGTAGTAGTAGTAGTAGTAGTAGTAGTCTCTAATAATTAGTGTATCAATATTTGCGTCTGTAACAGTTGTGCAGCATGATTATTCGTTTTATTATATTTTCTGTGACGTTATCTCTGTACTAATATTGTTATTAATCTACTGCTATATCAATAATATTTTGTAAAACGTTTCTACATTGTCGCAATATATAGGCGGAACACTATGTATGGACCTATCATATTATATAAATGTGGTAAATCAAATATTGAATACCGTAATTATTAATTAGCAATAATAACTGTATATCGAAGTTTTTCATACTATTTTATTTATAACTTCATGTTCCTGTTTTGGTACGTTCCACTGACTGTTCCATTAAACGTTTGTCATAAACGCAGAAAATAAAGCCTTATTTTTACCGTGTGTGCAAAACATATGTGTATCTTATCTGTCGCCTTCCATACAAGATAAGACATGTCGGTGAGATGACCTTGTAATGTGCTTCTATTTATTACGAGCATATCACGACCGATCGTATCTCACTCGAGGGTGCGATACTCGACCGAGTTCAAGCGAGCGATTTAACTCCAATGCAGCACTCTGACTCGTAGTTCTGTATACGAGGCAACGAAGCCTCCATAGGTTCCTGTCTGACTCATACGTACATGAGGAACGGCAAATCACCACCAAAGATGTGTTAGATGTATTTAGAAGGCTGGACAGGAATGCGTAGTGTGGCGGATGATGGGGCTGGCTTAGCTCCGCAGCACAGTGGACACGCAACTCATTCTATCATGGGTGCACAAAAACCTTCTTTACGCTGTATTGAACAGGGATGCTCCATCTACTGAATGATATTCACTTCTGTACCTCTATGTCAAGATCAGTAACGTAATTTAGCGTGGCAAAGAGCAGAATGAAGTGGAATAGAATAGAACAGAATAGAATGAAAGAGGAAAAAATACAAGAGTTGATTCCTATGCTGTAGCTCTGACCTATTTTTAATTGAACTAAAATTTCTATTTTGTGGTACACGAATGTCTGAAATGTGTTATGGCTACATGCCAAGTTGCAAGTCTGTACATGTACGCGTTGGTTCGTAGCAGGTGTTCGAGTGGTCGGTAGTGCTCAGTGTTGCCAATTCAGCGGTTTTCACGCTAGATATGGCGTTTTTCTGTGTTCGTTTAGCGGGTAAAATTTATGAAATTTGTATTGCTGATATAGGAATTAAGCGAGTATTTTTGGCACTCACAGCGGCAAAATAATTTCATTTTACTCGTACATTGACAAGATATCAACTTAGCGGTTTCTGCACTGTTTCATAGCGGTTTTTTAAGAATTAAGTTGGTAACACTGGTGGTGCTGCGTCAGTAGAAAAATGGAACCTGTCGAGCAAAGAGCTGTGATTAAATATCTCCAAAAGAAGGGAATGTCTTCATCTCAAATTCACCAAGATATGACAGGTACCTTGGGAGAATCTACTGTATCTTATGGCATAGTAAAAAGGTGGTGTCGAATGCTTAAATGCGGGAGAATATCGTGCGAAGATGAACATGATGACGGCCCTTCAAGAACTGTCACAACACCAGAAAACATCAAGATCGACGAGTCACCATTAAAGATATAGCAGAGGAAACAGTCTTCTCATACCATAGTGTGCACAATATTTTGGTAAACGCATTGGGCATGAAAAAAATAACTGCAAGGTGGGTGCCTCGAATATTGATGCCGACGCAAAAACAACAAAGAACAGCAGCAGCATTTAACTAATTTTAGAGCAAAAAATAATTCTTGAACGATATGTGACTACGGATGAGACATGAGTTCACCACTATGACTCAGACCGAAATTCAAAATAGGCCTATGGAGTGTAAACGTAAGTGTTCACAGACTCCTAAAAATTCGAGATGCAGCTATCAGTAGGCAAGGTTTTGCTCTCTGTCTTTTGGGATACCGTTACTCAAAAATATTATTTTGACAGACTGTTATACAATACATAGTAAACAGATTAATTGAATTTACAAGCATATTTTCGTTAATCTGTACAACATTGTACAATTCATATCAAGTAGTATTATTTCAGTTTATAATCATAAACAATTCATCAGTTGAGCTATACAGACTACTATTGAATTTCAATTTACACCAAAGATCCCTGGACCTCAAAAGTTAACGGGGGGGGGCAAGGGGCACTTCACAATATTAAGCCCGTACTGTTATAATCGTCGTAATTATGGTTATCATTATCAGTCCATAGTAATCATGCCTATCTGAAAGAAGCGGTTAGTTTATTAGAAACGGCGGGCAAAGATGCAGGGATGATGATTAATGAGTCTAAGACATAATACATGTCAACGAAATCTGGGAATGGCAGTACAGGAAATTGCATTCAAGTATGTACGGTACAGTCTCTATTTGTAATATTTTTTTACCCTTAAAACTAAAGAAAAAACGTATTTTACTAACAACTTCAAATTAGTGTAACTCTGAAAATATTGAGATTAGGACACATGTTTATATGACATTTTTTGCTGAATGTCTTCGGAAATAAGTTCCGTAAGGAACGGTAAATCCTCGTGAATCACCCTGTATAATGTGGCGTATCTTTTGAATGGTTTAAGATAAATAAATAATTTTGGTATGTAACATTCTCAATATGTAGGGGATCACTTTCGCGAAAGAAATTTACCCTGGGTCAATTTCTAATGAAGTTAGTCGGTTCAAATTCGATTTTAAAATTTTTAATTATATAAATTACCGAGCGGGCTAGCGGAGTGGTAGAGGGCTGGCCTCGCATTCGGGAGGTCCGAGGTTCGATCCCAGGGGCCGGCAATCCTAACTGAGGTTTCCTCAGTTATTTTCAGGCAAATGCCGGGATTGTACCTCTTGAAAGTCCGGCCATGGACGGCGATCCTTCCTTAATCCTTTCATATGTGTGATTGAATGCTGTGTAATGCCTTAAATGTTTGTGTTGTATCGGAGGTGGCCCTGGCATAGAGCTGATCCCTCATCCGGGAGGCCCTCCATGTCCTTGTGTGGTCAAAAAGCATGTATGTGATCCATAGATTAATTCCTCTCCCGACAGGTCGCGGCCCTGTAAGGCCCGGGTGGCGTGGGTCGTGTAAATGTACCTAGAAGGGAGAGGTTAAACTGAGAGAAAGAAAGAAAGAAAGAAAGAAAGAAAGAAAGAAAAAGAAAGATTATATAAATTACTTAGTTTACACCGAAGAATCATGTCACCAAAGTTTGAAAGACATGAAGGGAAAAATGTGTTCTAAGAGTCGATGAATACCTTAAGCAATTTCATTAAAATTGTATTCCTTTAGTATTTGTAATGTCTGTCAGTTTGAGCTTTCACAGAACAAGCATTATCTCTATTCCATGGATTGGTAAGTTTGTCCATGCAAGTCCAGGTCCCTCTGGTTTGGAGGACAGCAACGAGTGAGAAACGTTTTCCTAATCATACAGAGGAAACTCAGCCCCGGTGGACGAAAACTCGGCTATAAAAATATATTTATCTGCAAGAAGAAAGCGTAGGCAGCCCTAGCGTGGTGTTGGCAATGTGACCAAGGAATTAGTAACCATTGAAAATTCTGAAGGAAAATTCTTGACAGAATTTACTCTAAACTATAATACTTTTACTATGTACGAACTTCAACATTTCTTAATAAGACCTATACTTATAAATAATTAAAATTGGCGGAACTTTAAACCAAGATATATTCCACTACGTTCAATCGTTTCCTGCATTCGTAATTAAAAACCAAAGCATGGAGCTAATACTAATACGTTCGAAAATCTATAATGAAGTGATTCACAGCCTGTTTGAAGTTTGTTGCAATGCACGTTAATTCCGAACTGTCTCCGATCTCAGAGATCTTGCTAGTACATTAGCTAATCCGTTGTTTGACCTGGAAATGCGATTACAATAAGCTATCCGCTGATGAATCGGTGCGCACATTACTTCGTTTCGTGAAGCCCTTCATATCATGTTAAAACAATTATATTCTCCCGTACTACACAGTCCGATAGCGTGGTGGATACGATCGTGTGTAATCCTATCATCATTACAGAATTTGCCTCATTCTGAGTGTAATCGCTAGCGGAATAAACAGGATGTTAAAAAAGTTGCAACAGTTATTAATTCATAGAGAAAATATTCAGTCAGATTCAAAATTAAAGTCGATCACAAAGTACTACAACAAAAACTTTTGTGCGAGATCGTGCGTATTTGCTTGCTTTCCGCACAAAACCAATACGCGGTAAGTGTGAAATACCACATTCAGTATTCCCAACGTAACACACATAACAATTTCCCTCTTCTTACCGCTTAAGCGCCATATTCATTTTACTGCTTTAGGCTTTTAACATATTATTTTTAGAGACGTTTAACATAGTAATAATTATAAATTGAAACTTACCACTGCAATTTCACCTAAATTGCACTGTTAATTATTGTTTTTAAATATTTGCAAAAAATTAAGTAAACTCTACAACACCACAAAAGTTACTGCATTTGTAATGCAAGTAACATTAAGGAAGCCGTGAAAAAATCAACAAGATTCCAGATGCCGATGTTATTACTGCAATATGTTATATAAATAATATTGTTAAAATATTAAAATGAAAAATGAATCCTTACATAACCTTACCGTTTGTTTTGAGTTCGCATTTATAGACTGGGTGGAAAAAAAGACAGACGTATATCACGGCCTGCTGGAGTATAGTAAACACAGAAAACATTTTATAGCAACAATGTTGAAGATAGATATTTTGGTATTCCAAAGTTGCCGTCATTAAACAGAAACCAAGATGGAGATTTCATTGCAACTAATTAGAAATTCGTCTTTCAGGTATGTAATAAACGATCTTCGCACAAAATAATGTACGACACACGAGCGGTATGTTTGTTTTCATGTTCTCGGAAATTAAAAAAGCTCAACTACGTTTCGCTTTTTCAATCTTTTTCCTCGAACATGAAAACGTCAACATATCGCTCTTGTAACGCATATTACTAATGATCTAGATTCTAATCAAAGTCGTCGTCATCATCATGATCATCCAGCGCAGAAGATAGAGATCCATTGCGGCAACAACGTTGTTTTGTAACGCTGGACTTATTTTGACCATACTGTACTATTGGCCATCCGCTTTATAATAAATCATTTATAGGCTGGTTATTTGGTTCTTCTAAAATCATTTCATTGCGTTTTTCGTGTGAAACGTTAATCGACCTAAAACCGAGAAAATGTGTAACAATTTTGTAAGATAGATGTGAAACCCATACTTTCTTAACTTCCACATATGCAGAACACATCACAAACGCCAACCACACCTACAGCAACACAGACACAGATATGGAAATTCTACATCTCCAATCGAAAAACCAGAAACTAAACACACTAGAACAATACGAAATATATGGACACAAAAAGAACACACTTGCATCAAATCCTCAACATAAAACTCAATTTCAAAACACACACACACACATTATTTGACTCCGCATTACACTACACAAACGCACCCCCACAGAAAACGGGATCAAAAGGCGCGAAGACCACTCAGTTCTGAAGATGGCCCCAGGACGAAACTAGTCAACAAGGTAATCTAGTTAATTAACACGTGAAATATATATATATATATATATATATATATATATATATATATATATATATATACACACACACACACACACACACATACTTTATATTCTGAAGTGATATAGTGTTAAAATTATGTAATCCAGATGTATAATTTGTTTTGTAGTAATTTGTGTATCATAGGATTAAGTTTCAAAATATTATGGAAATAGGCCTAGTGAGTTACACCTCCACTTGCTAAAATACAAGATGATTCCACAATGCCATTTTTTTAAACTAGGAGAACTGAACAACTTTTTACACTTGGTACAACATTATAAAATATAATATAATGCATTTCAAGTCACTTGGCATACGAAAATTGATATACATATATTTGACATATTCAAAATTGTGAGATATATATTTGGAAGTCCACATCTGTGGAGTAACGGCTAGCGCGTCTGGCCGCGAAATCAGGTGGTCCGGGTTCGATTCCCGGTCGGGGCAAGTTACCTGGTTGAGGTTTTTCCTGAGTTTTCCCTCAACCCAATATGAGCAAATGCTGGGTAACTTTAGGTGCTGGAAACCGGACTCATTTGACCGGCATTATCACCTTCATCTCATTCAGACGATAAATAACCTAA
Organism: Periplaneta americana; assembly: GCA_025594305.2. NCBI lineage: Eukaryota > Metazoa > Arthropoda > Insecta > Blattodea > Blattidae > Periplaneta > Periplaneta americana. The sequence goes on along the minus strand of JAJSOF020000040.1, from coordinate 27,965,928 downwards.
GATGTTGATAAAGCGTCATAAAATAACCTAATAAAATAAATAAAAATATATTTGGAATACGTTTATTTGGCATACTACGTTTCAATTCACAAAAATTTGGTATATAATAAATTTGATATACATTAACAAATAGAAATAGAATTAATTTAATAAATTTGGTATACCTTAACAGATATAAAATGACCTTAATATGGTTCGAAATATAGGCACTGTAGTAGTATATTACTCATAGATTAAAGTTATGACCACAAGCACTTAAATAATCTTGAATTCTGTTATTTTGCTTGTATTGTTGGTAATTCAGTGAAATATTCTTTAGGCGCCTATTTAATCTGGTGTAATGCTTTCTCTGTGGATCTTTTATCCTTCTCCCTGCATCCAATTCTAGGAACATCTGGTGAACATGTGGATATAGGTTCGTTCCAGGAACCGTCCGTAACTATCGTGAGCATGCGCAGTGCAGAAAAAGCGCTCCAACACACTCCAAACCAGTCCTGCAGTCGGGCGTTCCAACAAACTTTTGAGACGGGTTCGGAACGGTCAGAAATAATCACGGATTGAAGGATGTACTGAAGACTACGCGAGACGCGCATGCGCATAAGCTCACCAACGTCTGCTGGATACTGAAGAAAGACATGATCGACTGTTCACATCAATGAGGTTAAGACGAATAAAAAACTAGAGATTTAATTTAAATTTTCGCCAAAAAGAAAGAGAATGAAAATTATTTGGGTATTGAAATAGTTAATTAAAATTTCAACCTGCAACTTTGATTAAAAGTATAATAAATAACGAACATAAATTAATAATTAAAAAAAAAACTAGTTTTAGATGAGAGTCCCCCAGTACACGACATTGAATTAGCGGAATTCTTGCTTTCCATATTTTTTGTCATCTTTTTACAGGAAATTATCGAAATTCTATTTTCTGCAATTAGAATTAGCTGCGAAACGATAATAATTAAGCATCCCGTTCTTAACAAAGATGATCACAGTTACAGCATCTCTGGATTTAGTACATAACGATCGTTGAAAACCTTCCAACAGCGTCCAGTGCAGTTTCAATCCCATAGCAGATGCTCAACTAACGCATGCGCATAAGATGGTACAGGAACCGTAAATGAACTGATCCATGAACCGCTTGTTGGAACGAACCTTGTAATATGGGTGATGCTTTCCCACCATAACAGCAAAGCGATTATGTCAGCCTTCCACAAAGTTGTTAGTTCTTGGTTCATTGTTAACTGCAGCAAGATACTGGTTCCAGAGTGTGGAGGGTATCGAGGTTCAACGGTCCTCCTCCTGCCACGTGCTGGTCTTCCTTTGACATTAGTGACATCGAAGTATTCCATGATGTCAACTAGTATGAGGAGGATCACGTAAAAGTAGTTCCTAAAAGGCTAATTTGGCCGTCTCTTCAGTGTTGCCAACTAATACTATATATCACCAAAAGAGGTAAAATCACAATGCCATGTACTATAATAATAATAATAATAATAATAATAATAATAATAATAATAATAATAATAATAATACAGTATTAACAATAACGATGTCTTGCTTATTTACCACATCTCATCTTCATGTTGGGGAGGCGTTTTCTAAAAGCTTCAATAATTTTTGAAAGAGTACATTTTTCTTCTGGATTTCTCGCACAATATGTTAGTAATTAGTAGATTAGTGTATGATCTAATATTAAAATGTTTTTGTTTGACAACATTGAAATTCATTGCTTTGATTAAACAGTTTACGATTCACGAGGCCTAACCTAAAATGCATTTTGATCACGTGAAATTGTTAGTACGAATTCCGAAAACGAATGCCACTTTGAAATGTATGCTTAAGAATATTTCCTCCATTATTGTAATAAAAGTCTAAACACGAAAGAAGTTAATTAAAATGAGAAATGATATTTCTATCGATTACCCAAGGGCATGTATCACACGAAATATGTTACATTTATTTACACAGCCTGCCTGACTATAATCTTGAAATTGTAACCATAATACAAAGCAACACATAAAACAACTATTATGTATTAATATTAATACCGATATTAATTATTAGTGTGTTCAAATTTTACTAGCTTCCAGTAATCAGCTCAGAAATCTAGAACAACTTGAATTTTCAGAATTTAATCAACCAACAACTTGGGTCACTGCTGCCAACATAACAGTTACAAAATCACTACCAGTTGTAGTATTTCTCAGTACCGAAATTCGAAACGAAGTTGGCAAAAGAAAATTCAACCTGCAAACTATAAAATCACCATAATCCAGTAGCTTATGTAGTAATGGGAGAAAATGGTTAGGTTTTACCCCACCCTTAGGGTATTAAGTAAGCTGATCAGGACTATAAAATTTCGGAACAGCATTATGAAGTTCATCAAAAGCTGCAGTGATATCTTCAGTTGGTACAAACGCAAGACGCAATTAATAATATGATACTGAAAGTGTTTTCTTATAAACATTTCACTAGGCTAAATTAAGTATGCGAAATGCCGTACAACAAATTTAGGTAGGCTAAACATGAATAGGTGAAAGAATAGTAGGTGCAAATAAAGTACGCTAAAATTGAGTAATATGTCAAATGTCCATACGCCAATTTTTGTATACCAGGTGACATGAAATCAATATAATGTATAAATTGATGATATAGCTTTGCCTATTAAATATTGGAAGCTAAATGTCAGCAGTAAATTTTAATTAAACAAAAATAGGATATATACTACATACCTGAAAAAATTAAATAAATATAATATCTCTGTAACAAAATAAATGATAAACCAATTAATTTTTAGAAGAAATAACTTCCCACAACATATATTGGTCACGCTCTAATGTATGTTCTTGCTAGGAACAAACAGTGGAACTAGACCTTAAAGGAACAAGTTGAATTAAAAAAAAAAAAATGAAGATTTCGCGGGAAAAACGATGAATGTCACAGAGGTTGATGTCATTATCTAATTCAATGGATCACTACGAAATTTAATGTTGTTCTTATGAAAAATGGTAAAAAGGAGAATTATCACCACGAATACAGTAATCCTTTCCTTTATTTTCTATAGAAACAGCACTACATCTTGCAGTTATAGACTCAATTAGATCATTATCTAATTAATCCTTAACAGAAATGTGACATACATCGTTTTTCCCGCGAACTCTTCAAATACTGAAGATTACTATTTTGTACCATTATGACCCAATCGGAGCGTCTGTGGAGTAAGCGTTACTTATTCTTGCTTTCATGATTCCTCTTATGATTGGCTTAGTGATGAAAACGTAATTATTTACTATCCTCAAAAGAAGAAATGCAATGACGTCAGTTCAGAGGAACGTGCAGGTCAGGGCGACTTGGGTGCATCTCTCCTAGTTTCCAGATCAATATCCTTTAAAAGAAAGGGAAGCCATTTACCGGTCTTCATTGGCGTGCCCTCTAAGAAACAACTGTCCACAATATGAATCATCTTAAACGTAACATCATCCCAGGGACCCGAAGGCTAACACCGCAGCCTCGAAAGGGCTTATTGTGCCTTAGTACTCCTTCGCGTAGGCAAAATTGTTGGAGTCCGAGCGGCAATTTTTTTTTTTGGATATCGTAACCCAGCTATAGTACTGCTCATCGGAGTGACTACTACCGCGGAGGAATCGGAGATTACGAATAAAGCTCTCCACCGGTGATCTCCGATACAACCGTAGATGGAACAGGGGACATACGGAGGGATGCGGTGGTTCGGAGCGAAGCGACAGTTAGCTCAAGGACGACCGCGCGTACGGACTGACGGTAGTTGTGAGGGGAATAAAATGGCACCAAATCGGATATCCGAGCATGGAAATTCTTTAATTTAGTTGAAGATAATAATAAAGTCGTACGCTGTAAACTTTGTGGGCGAATTTACTCTAAGGGTGGTGGAACTTCGAATTTGTTAGACCATTTGAAGCGATCGCACAATCGCGAACTTGATGACAAAAACAATTACGCAAAACATTTGATACGATTTATTTTTAAATTGTTTTAGTGCTATTGTCCCCAAAGGCCCACAGTATAGAAAAAGTCTTGAAATTTCTATAAAACGTAACTTTCGAGACAATAAAAACATATGAAATATTCAAAAGACAACTTGAGTTATATTTTACTGTTTAGATTAAAATATTGAGTTTCTGAATGAAACTAAAGAGACTGTGGTAATATAATTACAATTATCCTTAAGTTGATATCCGCTTATATTTTTATTACAGGGAAAAAGTGGCGCGTTTTAGAAGAGGCAGTTCAATTGACATCCTTTAACACAATGATAACAATCCTGTCCGGTGAAGAATGTGAATAAATTATTTTGGACAGTAAACTTTAACCCAATGATACCACACGTTTCTTTTGTTCCATTTTGAAACTCCCTTAATATATTTTACTTTAAACTAAACCGATTAGAATAATAATTGACAAAAACTGTTTGCGAATAAACGAGTGTTTCCAGAAAATTATAAATGTTTACATTAGCTTCTGAAAAGCTTTACTTCTGCGTTAGTTTTGCAGTTAGATTTAATGTTATTAATTTGATCAATGACATAAACCTAATACGCCTTTTCACATATACTATGAATTTCAAAACTAGAAAAAAATCTGTCAGCTAACGTAGCACTTCAAGCAAAAGAAGAAAAAAAAGAGCCGAAGAAAGAGAAAGAGAGAGAGAGAGGTAAACAGCAACAAATTACAACTTATTTAAAAAGATATGCGGACGTCAGCGGACTCGAATCACTACCTGATCCGATTAATAGGAATAATAATAATAATAATAATAATAATAATAATAATAATAATAATAATAATAATAATAATAATAATTTTATTTTTGCTGGAAGAGTTAAGGCCATAAGGCCTTCTCTTCCACTCAACTAGCCTTAATCAATACATTATATATTTAAATTACAGCTCAGCGGAAAGTGTATGTCTGCGCCACAGCACATATACAAACTACGCTGCATCAATCGGAGGTAACCGGAGGACTCCGAATGAAAGCACGCAAACAACCGCTCCGGAGAAAACCTAATCATAAGCAGCTATGTGATGCTATCTGGCAACTCAGCCGCGTAGGCTTCAGGCTTCGATGAAATTCCAGTAGAGTGCCCCTTTTACCCCCCCGGAAACGTACTACGCCTCCTCAGATGATGCCATCTTATACATCAGTTACAGCACTACATCACATGTACCGTTTTGGATGAACACTATTGAAATGCTAACAATTAATATTGAAATGGAGAGCGACGATGAAACAATGGAGGAGGGAGAGACGAGAACTAGAACTGCATCGAGAACCTTGGCTTTGTCCAGCACCAATACGACTTTGCCATAATCGGGGTCTGAACCCTAGTGCTCAGTCATCGTAAGTCTGTGCTCTGACAACTGAGCTACCGAAGCGGCACATCGCACGTTAGGTAACCGAACGTGTTGTGTGGGCAGAATTTGCGCGGGATTATATGGCTTAGAGCAGATCGGCAGTGGGTGTTTGACGATTTACCACAATGTTGTTCTTGAACGTGATTTCATCAGTGGAAAAAATTCCAAACAAACAATCGCATTATTTTCAATCCGTTTGCAAAATGTAGCTGTGTTGCCAAAGTAATTGTTTTAGCTCTTTGCTAACCTATACGTGATAGTGACGAAATTTATAGTATAACGGTCTTACTAATAAAAACTCTATATACAAACGTTTAACTGTCTTATACCTATACAATGAATAGCTCATTTATAAGTCGTGTGTAAATTCCTTACTAATAATCACTACATACGTCGTGTATAACAGTATAACTGTTACACAGCTACGTCATAGTTTCGTCATTACTTCGTTACGAAAGGTAATAGAATATCTGAGGTTCTCCATTGCATCCGGTAGAGCGCTCTAGTGTGGCGTGTTAAATATCGATAGTACAACTAGCTCTAATCGATTACCACACTATATTTTGGTCAAAGAGTACAAACTACAGCAATATTATTCCAATTATTCTGTGGTCTTTGGTTTGTTCTTCTGTGGTTACAAGGCAACCATCATCAAAAAATAACAGTCGATACGAACAGCTGTTAGACGAGCAGCCATTTTTTCTCTATATACAACGCTTAAACAAGGGGTTTCGTGTATATAACTACTGCAAAACAATTCCCGTTGTATAGTTACAGTCTGTTTATACATCCATCGCTTATGCACGGTTTATTAGTAACGTTTTCTGTCTCAACTCTGCATAAACCTCGTATAAAAACTATACACGGTTTATTAGTAAGACTGTAGGTGTACAAATTTATACGCCACATGAAATTCAGGCTTTTACCCGGAACAGCACACACTTCACGGCTAGACGCTGTTATGGCTATGTGATCTAGACCAGTAGTATAATGAATTACTAAGTTTTTCAGAGGCGCAACATATATCATAATACAGTGAATGAGCAGAAAGCAGATTTTCTTCTTCTTTTCTTCTTCTTCTTCTTCTTATTATTATTATTATTATTATTATTATTATTATTATTATTATTATTAAATTTATTATTACTATTGGAATACAATACATATAAAACAACTTTATACAGGGTGATTCAAAAGGTGAGGTCAACCGGTGAGGAAATGATTCAGGGCAACATCTAGAGCAGGAAAGTCCTTTGTCAGTTTTATTTATTTGCAACCGTTTCAGAGGTAAAACAGGTCAAACACTTGCTCACAACTAAGGTAACTTACAATAATTCCTAATTTACAGTACTGTATTGGAGCAGCTGCTCAAAATGTCCTCCGTTTGCACGTAAACATGCCTGGGCGCGGTCTCTTATTGCGCTTGCACAAGATGTGCCCGTTTCGTAGTCTGATGTCTGTTGCAGCTGCATTAATTCGCTGGAGCAGATGATCTCTGTCTATAATCTCCGTAGTGTTTACCTTTCCCTTCATAAAACCCCTTACAAAGAAATTTAGGCGTTAAGTCAGGAGACCGTACTGGCCAATCACATTTCACGGCGTATGTTCACTGCCATTCCATCAATGGTGGAAATCATGCTTTGTAAACAAACCTAGATCAAAACAACTGACGATAAATTAGTATTTAAGGTAAAGAAAGGTAAGTGTGCGCACCTAGTGTTTTATTGTCTCTGGAATCTATTGTATTATAGATGAAATATTGAAAAATTGTTTAATGAGTGACAGTATTATACACCGATTATAAATTCAACAGATGGACTTTAGGAGATTATGAAATTTGATTTTTTTTTAAAGGAGGCAAATGCACACTCTTAGCCGCACAGGTGGGTGAGAGTAAGCATAAAGAGTTTGCCGTGATTAAGTTATGAAACAAACATTTGAATTCACGCCAAAACAATTTGTTTTACACGAGAAAACGTTTGAGGTAGATATAGAAATTTTCAGGCTTTTAATATACTTATAACTGAGTTCTTTACACTATCCTAGAGCACAATGCCCACAACAGAAACATGAGATTTAGTAATAAATTTAACTACAACTGTAGAAACGAGAAATAATAGACAATGATTACAAAAAAGGACTCAAGAACAATAGTCGCATACAAATGCTCCAAATCCTTCGTAACTTGAACATAACACGCGCACTAAAGTAACTGGCTGTTCAAGTATATATGCGATGACTGTCCAGGTATATATGCGATGACTGTCCAGGTATATATGCGATGACTGTCCAGGTATATATGCGATGACTGTCCAGGTATATATGCGATGGCTGTCCAGGTATATATGCGATGACTGTCCAGGTATATATGCGATGACTGTCCAGGTATATATGCGATGACTGTCCAGGTATATATGCGATGACTGTCCAGGTATATATGCGATGACTGTCCAGGTATATATGAGATGACTGTCCAGGCAAATATGCGATGACTGTCCAAGTATATATGCGATGACTGTCCAGGTATATATGCGATGACTGTCCAGGTATATATGCGATGTCTGTCCAGGTATATATGCGATGACTGTCCAGGTATATATGCGATGACTGTCCAGGTATATATGCGATGACTGTCCAGGTATATATGCGATGACTGTCCAGGTATATATGCGATGACTGTCCAGGTAATATACGCGATGACTGTCCAGGTATATACGCGATGACTGTCCAGGTACATATGCGATGACTGTCCAGGTATATATGCGATGACTGTCCAGGTATATATGCGATGACTGTCCAGGTATATATGCGATGACTGTCCAGGTATATATGCGATGACTGTTCAGGTATATATGCGATGACTGTCCAGGTATATATGCGATGACTGTCCAGGTATATAAGCGATGACTGTCCAGGTATATATGTGATGTCTGTCCAGGTATATATGCGATGACTGTCCAGGTATATATGCGATGACTGTCCAGGTATATATGCGATGGCTCTCCAGGTAATATGCGATGGCTGTCCAGATATATATGCGATAGTCCGTCCTACTAGTGTTCACGAGATAAAATGGCAGGTTAGACACTTACCAAATAAAAAAGCTCCTGCCCCGATGGCACACAAGCTGAAGTACTGAAACAGCTATCACCGAAAGCGCTCAAATTGCTTACAAATATCATAAATGCTATCTTTTGGTTAGGCTATTTTCCTAACATCTGTAAATACTCGCACATTATTCAAATTCCTAAGCCAGGAAAGAATAAATCGGATCGACGCAATTATCGCCCCATCAGTTTACTAAACGTTTTAGGTAAAGTTGCGGAAAAGATCACACAAAAAAGATTGAAATCCGAACTAGCAAACAGTGATCTAATCCGACACGAACAGTTTGGATTCCGCGCAGGTCATTCGTGCACACAGCAGTTGTTTCGCACGACGAAATTCATTACTACTGCCTTTAATATAAACCGGACAGTAGCGGCCGTATTCATAGATTATACACAAGCCTTTGACAGAGTTTGGCATGCGGGCTTGATATATAAATTAATTAACAATAATTTAAATGACTGACTAGTAAAATTGCTGGACAATTACATTCGGGGCAGAACGTTCCAGGTTAAACTGAACGACGTGCATTCCACGTCGCGATGATCAACGCTGGGGTGCCTCAGGGCAGCATTCTGGGACCGATACTGTTCCAAATCTATATTAATGACCTACCCTTTAATCCAAATTTCAATAATAGTATTTTAGCGCTATACACTGACGATTCGGCATTTCTCACGGCATCATGGAAGCCAACTGTTGCCATTAACAGACTACAAAGTCACCTGCGTGACATTGAACCTTGGTTACTCAGATGGAGAATTAAATTAAACGTATCGAAAACACAAGCTATCTTATTTAGCAGGAGAAATAAATTTAATAGATCGGGAATAAATCACAGAATTAACTATAAAATGGATCAGAAATCGAGTAAAAAACTTCAGTTAAATATCTCGGAGTAACACTAGACAGACGGCTCACTTTTTCAGAACACGTACAACAGAAACTAAGACTTGCCAATTCTAGAATGGTGGAGCTTTAGCCAGATTTAAATAAAAGCAGACATTTAAACACCCACACGGCCTTGATTTTGTATAAAGCGTAATTAGGTCAGTAATACTGTATGCTTGTCCTGCTTGGGGGCATGCACCTATTACAGTTCTCAAAAAATTACAGGTTTTCCAAAAAAACTTTTAAGATTCATTACAGGACTTTCCAGAGTAAAACCTGTTAGACTGATTCATAAAGAACTCGAAATTTGGACGATTCAAGAATACATTTCTAATCAAGCCTTCTGCACGTACACCAAGTCGTACAGCAGCAACAACCCATTAATTTCTTCCCTGGGTAACTACAACCCTGCTTTAGATAAACACAAAAGACCTAAGAGCGGCCGTCGTCCGTATTATCAGCTGTGTGTATTATCCTCAAGATTTAATCACATCTGTTTTTGCAATTGCAAATATATATGAAATGAGGGGAAGATAGAAAATTTCGGTAAAATGGGACCAAACCGCTGATCTTCCATGAGCGTACTCCACCCTCTAGCTTGGAATGACAACGTACAAGACTAAATCAAATTGAACACTAAATAACATGACTCGGCAGACAGACATAAGTACACTAATGCACTAATAATCTTATTTCTCTGTTTCAGGGTCATACGTTATTAGTTGCCTAGATGTATTGTAAAAGTTTTATTGTAAATAATTTTTTATGGATTTTTAATGTATTTGTATTTTAAATTATGATTAAAGGCCAACCTTCCTCCTGAATATATACATATCAGCTGTGGGCGGAAGTATTGATTTCTGAAAGTACCCACATTTACACAGAATCCCCTTTGCATGTGTAATTTCGTTTAGTAGCAAGTGTCAAAATTCACACGTTATTATCTCCTAAACTAATAATGATAGAAAGGTGAATCAAATTGGGCTATTATCCCCGTGAAATGGCAATTCAAATGCGCTTGAAAACAATACAGGTCTAGTTAAAAACGTTTGTAACTGTCACAGTGCCTACATCATTTAGAACTAATACCTACAGTATAATTTGTGTTCCGCAAAAATCGTCACTAAAAAAAGAAATATTATGTTTCCAATTTTCCAGTAGTAAGTAGTATGGCTTAACAATTCCAACAGATCTGTTCAATCACTAAGTGTGTGGACATGTAATTTTGGAAGTACAGTGAAACCTCTCATTTACGGACATCGAAGGGACGTAACAATCTGTCCGCATCTGGAAGGTGTCCTTTATTGGGAGGGAGGCTCCACAATCTAACAGTAAATTTATTATATGCATTATGTATCCCTTCACGCTTTAAATGAAATGTATTACTGCAGTTTAATTCTAAATACAGTATACTGTAATACAGTAAATTCTTTGCAACATTGAACTACAGTAGATAAGACCGAAAAAGGAAAATACAGTACTGTGCCATTCAAGTTTATTCTAGGTCTACAATTATGCAGTAGGGCCTAATGTAATATACATTTTTCAACTTAACCATTACGTTCAGGTGCCATGTTTCTCGAAACAGAACAAATGATTGAAGTGAAGAGAATAATCCTACTAACCCTATCATGTGTCGAATACAATTTCACGATAACGGAAACCTTGAACACATCAGACAGGTTAAATTTTATTGCTTTGTTTATCCACCCGCTTCCAGCTAACAAGGGGCAGCCAGCTGGGCTAGTGGTAGCCTACGAGATCCTTATTGTCTTCTTTCATGTTAAGGAATTTCTGTACTAAATTTTCCATTTTTGTAACACATTAGGTCTTGAAATCCAAGTTCTGTCCGCAGTCGGGAGGTAAAGCAAGCTTTAGGACTGTGAAACAGCTGTCCGAATCCGTGTCTGAGAGTTAAATTTATCATTATTTCTATATTATTTCAGTTGGGACATAAAAGTCTGTCCGTATATGAGGAGTATCCGTATCTTGGGGGTGTCCGTAAGGAGAGGTTTTACTGTAGATTATAAAGAACTTCGTGTGAGATAAAACATCAACGTCTTTTCTGTTAGCCTGTTTCAATTGGAGAATTAGACGTCCAACCTGCGTCTCACCTCATGGATATATCAAGAAAGTGTTAATAAAAAATTACATCGTTATATCAATTAAAGAAAAAAACGATGAAAGAGTAATGGAACGGAAAAATTCTCTCCGGCGCCGGGATTTGAACCCGGGTTTTCAGCTCTACGTGCTGACGCTTTACCCACTAAGCCACACCGGATTCCACCCCAGCGTCGGAAGAATCGTCTCAGTTTTAAGTTCCAACTCTTGGGTTCCCTCTAGTGGCCGCCCTCTGCACTACGTCATAGATATCTATGAACCTAGGGCCGAAGTCCACACATGTGCTGAGGTGCACTCGTAATGAGTGACTAGTTGGCCGGGATCCGACGGAATAAGCGCCGTCTTAAATCACGAAGTGATTTACGCATATCATATATATTATTATAACGTACCGAAGTACATATGATATTTCCATGCAGATATTCTGCGTCATCATAGGATGAAAGAGTAATGGAACGGAGAAAATTCTCTCCGGCGCCGGGATTTGAACCCGGGTTTTCAGCTCTACGTGCTGACGCTTTACCCACTAGAGGGAACCCAAGAGTTGGAACTTAAAACTGAGACGATTCTTCCGACGCTGATGTGGAATCCGGTGTGGCTTAGTGGGTAAAGCGTCAGCACGTAGAGCTGAAAACCCGGGTTCAAATCCCGGCGCCGGAGAGAATTTTCTCCGTTCCATTACTCTTTCATCGTATGATGACGCAGAATATCTGCATGGAAATATCATATGTACTTCGGTACATTATAATAATATAAAGAAAAAAGTTTATTTTACAGTTAAGTTAGAGTTGCATATAACTCTTACATAAATATAATTGTTCTTGGATTACAAATACTTCTTGTACAAATGTATACATTTATTCTTAAAGCACTGAAGTTGGTTACGGTCATGTAGTCTGATACAGTGAGAAAATGCACGGACGTCTGTTTGTCTTCTTCACGCGCGCATATTGGCCTTGTTATTCTTCCAATTTTATATAGGCACTGAAGGAATTTACCATGGCTAATGAGGAAATGAACCAGGATGAAGGTTAGGAGGATAGGTACTAGATTTTATCTCAGTAATATGCACGGAATATGCCGTTTGTTTAGTTAAAAATGTTTCTAAAAGTGGACTTTCAATTTACTTTTTCCCTTGCTGGTGAAATATAAAAACCGTACGTTTCGAAATTTGTTGTACCTCAATCTTCAGACTAAAAAGTTATAAGAAAGGTACTCTATTCGTTGAGGTGCTTACAAATGACTATAAATTCATATGTATGATCCATTTTAAATTACTGAAAGGACTCCAAATAAAGTAGCAAGCATCTTTCTCGTTTCTTTTCCAGCTGAAGAAATTATACCATATTTTTGTTATGATAAGTTAATATATTTGACTTGGAAAGAGATTTTTATCTTTGCTGTAGAAAAAATTTATGAATGTAGCTGTAATCTTTAGAACGTCGACAGTTTCCAGAAATAAATGAGTCCAACCCATAATTCTGAATAACTCATCATCACTTTCTGTTTCCTGTTATTATTGGTTTGTAATTGCAATAATATCAGTCTACGACAAAAATCATGGTAACACGGACTCTGTTCTGATCATTAAGACAATGTAAATTAAAGAAAACGACAGCACTCGCAGAAATGCGCTTCATAAGTTCGGTGGCAACAATAGGACCGAAAAAGATTATCCTAAACGTCAGGAGAACACTTGTATTTTTTTAACAATCTGAAGAATATTGCATGACCAACAATTAAGACGCAGGGTGCAATAACAGCTTAACTCTACTTAAGTCGTTATTCCGGCGATGGCATTTTCATAATTATTCATGTCTTCTCTATCGACTGTAAAAGTTGTATTTAATTTCGTTGACTCTAAATGGAAGGATAGTCCATTATGTGAAGTGCTCTGCAACACCAAAAAATGTTACACTTATGTTTTATACATCAGGGTCTTTGGCAGTATCATATACTTACAATACCGTTTTTCAATCGTTCAGTTTTTTCAGTAAGACATGATATATCACCAAAGAAAGAACTGGACGACAAAAGCTTTTCAACCGAATAATAACAGGCATTTCCCATATTTATTCTCCGTTTAATTTCCTCCCGAGTGTCATTTATATTTCTTACTGTTGCTCCAAGATATTTGAATTTTTCCACCTCTTCGAAGGATAAATCTCCAACTTTTATAGTTCCATTTCGTACAATATTCTGATCACGAGACATAATCATATACTTATTTTTTCGGGATTTACTTCCAACCCTATTTCTTTACTTGCTTCAAGTAGAATTTCCGCGTTTTCCTAATCGTTTGAGGATTTTCTCCTAACATATTCACGTCATCCGCATAGACAAGAAGCTGATGTAACCCGTTCAATTCCAAACCCTATCTGTTATCCTGAACTTTCCTAATGGCATATTCTAGAGCGAAGTTAAAAAGTAAAGGTGATAGTGCATCTCCCTGCTTCAGCCCGCAGTGAATTGGAAAAGCATCAGATAGAAACTGGCCTATACGGACTCTGCTGTCACATTTTAATTAGTCGAACTATTTTCTTGGGAATACCAAATTCAATAAGAATATTATATAAAACTTCTCTCTTAACCGAGTCATGCGCCTTTTTGAAATCTATGAATAACTGATGTACTGTACCCTTATACTCCCATTTTTTCCTCCAATATCTGTCGAATACAAAAAATCTGTTCAATAGTCGATCTACTACGCCTGAAACCACACTGATGATCCCCAATAATTTCATCTACATATGGAGTTAATCTTCTCAAAATGATATTCGACAAAATTTAGTTTTGCATACTTAATTCACAAATATTTAAAAGTGGGTTTCGTTAAAATTGTAACTGATATTGGATTTGAATAATTTATACAGTCTAAAATAATATACAAAACAAATGATGCGAGTATATTACTTAGTAATAAAATTTCCGCATTCTCTTTTGACATTGTTTTCTCAAAACATGGGTTTTGAACTTAAGCTGTCATTGCACCAAGCGCTTCAATTATACCCTTATTATCCACAAAGAGTACAAAGATTAGGTTCAGTAGACTTGGCACCATAAATCCAATTTCGTCGATGGATGGGTACCTACTGATATGCTGTCTAAAGACATAGCTACGCTTTCTGCGTCTCAAGTTGTTCAATGATATGGCATAGTTAGGGATGGAATTGTTTCAGTTACCAAAATAGTCATTTTTGAAATGAAGAGAACTCCAACGTTTCTGTAATTGATTACCACCAGGCACAATTTCCCACAACATATGGGCGTGCTTCAACGTCTACGAATGCAATTGAACGGACATGATTAAAAAAGGTTAAGACTGTTTAATTCTTTATCTCTGTAACTATTAATGATAGCTATAGCAAAGGAAATGTGCCAGTAGACAGGTAATCTCACTAAGTTCTGTTTGATGGCTTGTAAGTTCCCGATTTGTGAAACTCTGGTCACACGGTCCTGCAAGTTATTAGCCAAAGGAAGAACGTAAACATAAACATTGTCCTTTACGTACCCCCGCAGAGGGGCTAGGTCAGGTGAGTACGGAAGACACCTCATCAAGTTTTGGTCTTCGGCAGCGCAACGGCCAATCCAACGTTGAGGGAGATGCTCGTTGAGGTACTCACGCGCATGATGGTAGAAGTGAGGTGGTGCAGCATCTTGCTTGAAAATGAGCTCATCTAGTTGTTTCTGTAGTAACAACAGAACGATTAGCTGCGAAACAGAAAGTTCTTTGAGGTCTCGATAGTGCCATTTTCTAACAATTACAATTTGAAACAATAGCCAGCCCCTACGCATATAGCATCTGTAAGCTTAATGAATCAGACGATATCAGCTGTCTATTGAGACTAACTGCGTTGCTAGAGTTTATGTATTTTACGAAATAAACTACATTAAAATCGGAGCAATCGTTTTGAGATACAACGTATTGTGGTAAAAATGTTGATTTCATCCTAAGCATAAGTTCATGCTACCTTTACGCGTAATTTTCTTTTGTTTCAGGAGATGAGGCATATCTAACTCCTCTGTAATATCTGCATTTCATTTATGATCTAACAGACTATATCTTGCCATCACCCTAAAGAGTTTCATTTCAACGGCTTCTATTTTATTGTTGTCGTGTATATGGTGAGTGTTGGTATATCCATTATTCTACAGAACTTCAATATAATTTCTTTCCTGACTTTTTATCTTGCGATCTTTTTATCGTACCTATTAATTGCTGGATTTTGAATGGTTTATGTCTACATTGTCAATTAAAACAAATAATATTATAGGCTACATGCAAGGCAGTTGAATTGATTTATCTGTTGGGTTATCATTATCTTTATTCTTTACTTTCTTGAAACTCATAACTTTCGTTATCTATGTTGATATATGAGGCGTTCAGAGCTAAAGTGGACCAAGTCACAAATTTTCATACATTGAGTTTAATTCATTTTCTGATTGTATGAAGTTGGATCTTTTCCGAGCAGTAATAGATCAAGTCTTAATTTCAAAGCATTCGCCGGTAGGTGACACTAGTCACTTTTGGCTCAGATTATTTGTTCACGATATTCTGAGCCATAGTGGATCAAGTCACCAAAGCGTTGCATCAATTAACATCACAATTGTTTATATTTTATAAATCTAGAATTTGAGAATGGAGCAATAAAATTATTGCTAGTGAAATTAGATAATCCATTAGAGCAGGTTATAACTTTAAGTCCTATTATCTCAAAACTACGGCTCATGGACTTGATCCACTTTAGCTCTGAACGCCTCATATTCAAATTAAATTGTGTTCTTATGACTTTAGTTGAATAGGGCACGTTTTAAAATGTCTCATGTATCGGCTAAGTTAATCTGGTCGCTAAAAATTAGTAGTGTGTTATATACAGACACTGAGATCATGTATAACAATATGTCTGGCGGCTTGTTGAAACCGAGCCTTTGTAGGCCTATGTGTTTGCAATATTTGGGTTTGGGTCAAGACTCTTGGAACACACGGTGTAAAATATCTCAGAAGAAACAAAGATAGGCCTGTAAGGAAAGTGTTATAATTTAAAAGCATAATTTTCGCTTCCCAAATACAGAGCTTGAAAAATACAGTATAAATAGAAATAAAGAAGAGATACATGGAAATACTTTTAAGTTGTACATTCGTCAAAAGTAGAAGAGACTGAGGATGTAATTTATAACAATAAATTCAAAATGGTTGCTCTACATCGTCATAGATCTCTTCTCTCGCTTTTATTAAGCAGAAGTGAAAAACTCTACAACATCGAGAGAGATTTTTAACGATGCTGCATCAACTGTGTAGTATCTAGCATCGGTGTAATCGCTGACAGCAGTATGAGTCCGAGGTTTTAATGAAAGTGGCATTAGCGAGTGCAGGTAACCATGGCTGGAAATGGACCGGAATGGCGTTCCGAATCGTGAATTTCAGGTACCATTCTGTTCCTTCTCGTAAGAAATGGTTCCAGATCGGTTTAATGTGGTACTAATTATATATTTCAATACATTTTCCAATTAAGTGCGAATTTTTAGAAATAATGACGGCATCGTCCGTACCGCTCTATTATAAGAATTCGTATATGCTATAACTAATTTATAATACTCTTGCGGAATGCGTTTGATATGTCTGATTCCGCCTTGAGTATCGTTGAGGTTCGGAATAATAGTAAGGCGTTAATGAAATTAAAAGGACCGGGACTGAACAAGACTTTATCACTCCATATCGAGTTAATGATCAGATGTCATTGCATTACTAGGCAACAAGTCGAATTTCTTAGGGTGCTATGCATAGACATTTCGCTTGCCCGCGCTACGAACGTGCTAAGCTAGCCCCGGCTATCCACTGGTTACTTGTACAGGATTCATATCATATCATATTGCTAACACTGGTTTATGAATACGAAAACGTTAGTTCGCTGATCATCCACCGGAAGCCCGCGCTAAGAATGTCTATGAATATGGCCCATGATGTTTAAACTGAGACCTGAGTAGCAATTTCAAAGACTTTAGAAATAAAAGGTTCCAGGCATAAATGTCGGACCGGAAATTATTTTCTTTCGCTAGTAATAATATACACATCGAAGTAAATGATTAAAGACGTGCGCATTTAATTTAACTTATTTTTTTCAGCTGAATGAAATAGTGACTATCGATCGTGGTTAATATGATAAAGGGATGGAAATTCCCCAAGACAAGTGCCCGAAATTCTTATATTAATTGATCTGTAATAGTAAATTACGATACAAGGTTGGGAAGTGCTTTTCACAAAATCGAGGAAAAGTTTGAGAAATGAACAGAGCGAGTTTTTCAATTTCCGAGATTTTGTAGTGCACTTCACAAACGCGTATTGTACAGTATTTTTTGCACGATAGTATATTTTGAAAATAATATTTTAAAAAATATTAATATACAGTAAGTACATTACACTATGAACAGCTAACTGAAGGTTAGCAGTCTGGCCAACGTACAAACTTCACCATCAACTTCAATGTGAAGGAGTAAAAATGATTCAGGTACTTGTAATATTTCGTGTTCAATTGGAATAATTTAGATATTTTTTTTTTTGTTCGGTGAAGTTTGAATTGTTTAAATAAAATCCAGTACATTTCGAATGCAGTCATATGTTTCGTATAATGTATATTAATTAACACTGCGTTTTTCGTATGAATTTTACATGCATTGTAGGATTATAGCTTACATAGAAGGCAGTGATTTTCATCACAACTCTAGAGAAGTTATTTGTAATATTTCAACATACTTATCAAGGCTGACAACTCTGAATTCATTAAAATCAATTTTCAATCCTGGCGGCGTTTGCTGTAACGACGTGAAAACACACTATCGCGCAAAAATAAATATTTCGTGGTAATATCCCGCATCATCCTAGCCTCTATCATGCCGTAGCGGAGAAGAGAGAAATATGATCCCAAATTGAAGCAGCGGAAAGCCGCCATCTGTTTGGACGAAAACGCGCGGGATTTCGAAACCGCTATATGAACACGTGCTGTATTGCGTATCCGAAAGCTAAATGTTTTTGTTTAAAGGAACAAAACTTCCTTCACGACATACCTTTAATAACGTGTTTCTGCTGTCAGCAGAGTTGCTAGGTTTTCTGCGAGGGAAATCGGGATATCAGAAACTATAATTATAACTTATGACATTAGACTTATCAACACTTTATCATAAGATTTATAGTTCTTTCTGCAAAGTAGTGTTCGCGTGCTTTAATGTAATATTCGCGTGTCCTTGAGAAACACTAAAATACGAATGACACATAGTACAGTGAATACTACAGGCTAATCGATTTTTCTTTTATTAATCACGAATATGTTTTAACCATTCACTACTAAATTAACTTTGCAACTTTTCTTTTTCGGAACCGGTACTGCAACAGTACATCTGACGATGAATCCATGTTTGAACATAGTTCACTAAACTATAAAAAAACAGCAATTATATGTGTCTGTTACTAGTGTAAAATACGATATCAAAACGCTATTTTTTTTCCACTCAATGCACCTAAAATACACAATGTTTATTAATTGTGAGAACAGCAATTAGGTATCGAAACGGATTAATCAACAATGCGGTAGAACTAGGGGAACCGTTATCTTGCGAGTAGAGTTGCCTTACGGCAATCAGATGGGTTATCTCATAGACTTGCTAAATTTTCGCGAGTTACCTCTATGTTTACAATGTTACCATTTTAGTCAATATATAAATAAAAATATCCGATACTAGGAATTGTAAACTAGTTTGTTTAAATTATATTCTAGGCTATTATCTCTCAAATCGAGATTTTTCATCAATCCCCAATTCGCTTTATCGGGATTCAGCCAGCAAATTGGGAGAATCCCGCCTAAATTGGGATACCCGGCAACTCTGGCTGTCAGGCTTGCATTATTTTCATAGAAACTTTGAATGTGAATATTCATAACCACGGTTAATAAAATAATTAATGTTTACTTTTTAATTTAATCTGTAGGTTAAACTGTTGTATAAAATCGAAAAGCATAATAATAATAATAATAATAATAATAATAATAATAATAATAATAATAATAATAATAATAATAATATTATTATTATTATTATTAGTAGTAGTAGTAGTAGTAGTAGTAGTAGTAGTAGTATAAGAAACTTTCATTACTCCGTAACTAAGACAAGAGTTACTTTCAATCAATTGTACTAAGAAATTAACTTTTTATAATTTAGACAGTTTCTATATCATTAAATTCGGCGAATAATTATTCATGTATGCACTGAAACAACAGCTGTTTGCAGAAAATGAAGGATATGGAGTGGATGAAGGATAATAATTACATGGTAATAACCAGGAAATTTATATGGACTAAAAATATATGAAATATGTAAATATATATGTAGTTATTTTTACCAAAATATGGAATTAAATATGGATTTTTACCAAAATATGGAATTAAATATGGACTTAAAATTATAAAAAAAACTATGTACGTTAAATAACATTTTAATCAAATAAACAAAAATATAATGGACGTACCTTATCTTCCAATGTAGTTTCAACAAAACACAATTTTTATTGTCTGTTACCATAACAATAGTTACAAACATTTCTTTCAAGTGCTTGAATCTTCTTCTATTGTCTCTGAGGATAGATTTATACTGACTAAAAGAGCGTTCGACGTCACAAGAAGTAACTGGTACATAATTCAATTTCACAATGTCTGCTGGGGATAAGTCCAAGTTAATCTTCACTGTTGATTCACCACTCATCACAGCAACAACCTTTTGTAGTTCTTCATATCCAGGGTTTTTTGAAAGTACAGTGTCCACCTTAGCTCTTACTGCATCTGCAACTTTACCTCTACCACGATTCAGTTGTTCCACAGTAATATTTATAATTTCAAAACTTTCAGATAGTGAAAGGTGCCTATTTTGGAGACTTTTGAGCGTTTTTATGATGCATGAAAATGTATGCTGAATGTGAGCTAAGTCATTCTTCAAATCACAGGTAAGGTATATGAGACTGCATCTTCAGAGTCCAATGCAAGGAGGTTAATAGAGTCTATATGTTCGGCATAATATTCAACTGCTTCTAGTCATGTACCCCATCTAGTTAAAATTGGCTTTTGGCAATGGAATTTCAGGTACATTTCTTTCAACACGTTAACTCTACTGGGAGCTTTGAGAAATACTTTTTCACTGATGTGAAATTGTCTCTGACCACTTCTGCCACACGATGAAATGCATGCGCCACACAAGTAAAATGAGTCAATTTAGGATATACAACAGATAATGCTTGTCCAGCTTTGACCATATAAGGGCAGCATCGCTAATAAAGAATAACACATTATCGTACATAATACCCTTTGGCCACAGGATAATAGCTTCGTTGAACAGTTTAACTATAGTTTTGTTATTGCACTTTTCTAGAACATCACAATGTAAAAGAATTCGTTCAGAATATTGTTCACTTAACAAACCGATAACTACATTACCAACAAGTCTACCTTCTTTGTCGGGAGTCTCATCAATGGAAACCCAAATTGAACTATCTTTAATTTCATCTCTTAATTGTCTCATCGTAGAATGGAATACGTCTTCCTAAGTGTTGACTCATCCGGGATTGTATGTTGAGTATATTTTTCAAGGAATTCCCTGAAGACCTTATTCTTTAGTTTGTAGAGAGGAATATCAGCAGAGATGAGAGAAACAGGTCGATGTTAAACTCAGATCTTACATTCGATGTTGTTGGTTGTGTTAAAACAATTGTCTCTGCTTGGAATTTAGTTGTTTGTTGGCCTGATGTTTACTAGTTGTAATGTGTTGTTGCACCAGGAACTTTTGTGTAGATGAACTGCACACTGACACAAATTAATTGTCAGTTGATAAACCATCTTCTTTAAATTCTGAAATGTAACTTGTTAGTTTTGATTTTAAATTGACTGAATGACGTACTTTTGGCATATTTACCGTCTTTATAGTAATTTACAAAACTGAACCTATGTGTACTCTGACTGGCATTTAAAAGCTGCACAACTGAAGTCTGTTAAAAATTTTAAATTAAATTAATACAGTTTTGTAACTTACTTTCCCATTGTTGATAGGACTGCTAATTTTCAAATAACTCTGATGTTAAAGGGATTACTGAACATGTGTTTAAATCTCTATTGTTGAAATGTATTTTTAAAAGTTAATGGAATTTTGTTTTGTTTTATTGTTAAACCTAATATAATATGGACTGTTTTATATGAAATATGGAAAATATATGGAAATTAACGAAAATATGTACTAAACTCTAAAATATGGAAAAATATGGAAAATAAAAGTAGGATTTTTCAACCCTACACATTGTGAAACATAAAGATAATGCAAAATATAAATTATATTAGCTTTATAAGTAAATATGTATTTACATATAAATCCTTTCCTGGTAATAACGTAGTTTGAAAGGTAACAACTACCTTGAAAATAAGTTGAACACACTGAACGATTCATTGCATGATAAAAATTCTCTCTGCGGATTGCACCTATCCACTTTCGGTTAAGGGAATCTTTACTCAGGGGAAACCTGAAGCATAAACTGTCGTATAAGTAAAATAGTTCGTCATCTGCAACGTAATACGGAGCAAAAATCGTGGTAGAAATTAAAGATTAACTAATCAGTGAAATGTAACATTCCTTCCTTCTTTATCTTTACATTCGTGTGCAATGCTACAATTAAAAGCAGCACAGGAACGAACTATATTTATTCAGCTCAACCAAACAAATGGCCGCCCGTCGGCTGTCCAATTTGGGAGCATAACACTAGCGCCAGTGAGCGGTCTAGCGGTTATTTAGTAAGTCTATGGCATCATCACGCTGGTAATTAATTAGGCATTGTTTTCATCAACAGCGCCGTGTAAACGAAAATAATACAGCGTTGTAGTTCGTGAAAATGTCCATTTCGAGTCCTGCAGGTAATCAATCCAAGAGAGATTCCAATCCACGGCCGAACGGAGCCTTTGGCCAGTCTGCAGGCTACATCCAGACTACCTCGGTGGCTGAGACATGTCATGATATTTCGAGTAATGCGTGAATGAAATATGAAATAAAAGACTTTTCTGATAATTATAAAATATTGTTTCCAGCACTCTCGTCAATGCCACTTTCGGTAAAATATGCAACCCTAAATTACAACTGTGTAATGCGGTTTTTATCATATAGAAATGATATTTTAGATTCCGAATTGATCCTGTTTAGTTGATTATTTAACGACGCTGTATCAACTACTAGGTTATTTAGCGCCGATGAAATTGGCGATAACGAGATATTTGGAGAGATGAGGCAGAGGATTTGCCAACATTATTTTAAATTTGCCTTAAGGTTGGGGAAAACCTCGGGAAAACCCCAGTCAGGTAATCAGCCCAATCGGGAATCGAACTCACTTTCCAGCGCAGTTCCGGATCAGCAGGCAAGCGCCTCAGCCGATTGAGCTACGTCGTTGACCGAATTGGTTTTAATTTCATTAGACAAGTGAATAAAGACTTGTAATTATATTGGACTGAATCAATTGTTTTGTTTCCATTTTAATATAGGTATCGAGCTGTAGCGAGCTGACTCTGATTTGACTCTGAGATAGGGCCTGGGTTCAAATCCCGCTTGGGAAGAATACCTGGTTGACTTCCTGTTTCTGAGGAATATGGGATGGGGATTTCAGTTGATAAGATTAAAGTAATTGGTTTCATAAGGAAAAATCACTTTCGTACAAAAATCTGAATTTATAATGAAGCTCTGAAATAAGTTAGGTCTACATTTTTTAAATATCTACTTTACGCAAAACCGGATGTTTTAATAATGAAATGAATGCTGTTAAAATTTTTTTAAACCTTCTCTTGTTCAAAAACATGATATAATTAAAGCTTACAAAACACTAGCGACACCAGTAAATTTTCATATAATATGACAGTGAAACTTGGATCATTCGTAAATGTGATGAACATCGAGCGGTATGTTGACGTTTTCATGTCCGAGGAAAAGATTGAAAAAGCGAAACGTAGCTGAGCTTTTTTAATTTCCGAAAACATGAAAACAAACATACCGCTCGTGTATCGTACTTTATTTTGTGCGAAGATCGTTTATTACATACCTGAAAGACAAATTTCTAATTAGTTGCAATGAAATCTCCATGTTGGTTTCTGTTTAATGACGGCAACTTCGGAAAACCAAAATATCTTTCTTCAACATTGTTGCTATAAAATGTTTTCTGTGTTTACTATACTCCAGCAGGCCGTGATATACGTCTGTCTTCCTCCCCCCCCCCCAGTCTATAAATGCGAACTTAAAACAAACGGTAATGATTTATTTTTCATTTTAATATTGTAACAGTATTATTTATATAACATATTGCAGTAATAACATCGGCATCTGGAATCTTGTTGATTTTTTCACGGCTTCCTTAATGTTACTTGTATCAGGAATGCAATAAGTTTCGTGGAGTAGTAGACTTTACTTAATTTTTGCAAATATTTAAAAACAATAATTAACATTGCAATTTAGGTGAAATTGCAGAGGTAAGTTTCAATTTATAATTATTACTACGTTAAACGTCTCTAAAAAAATAATATGTTAAAAGCCTAAAGCAGTAAAATGAATGTCGCGCTTAAGCGGTAAGAAGAGGGAAATTGTTATGTGTGTTAGGTTGGGAATACTGAATGTGGTATTTCACACTTACCGCGTATTGGTTCTGTGCGGAAAACAAGCAAATACGCACGATCTCGCACAAAATATTGTTTCCAGCACTCTCGTTAATGCCACTTTCGACAAAATATGCAACCCTAAATTACAATTGTATAATGCGGTTTTCATCATTTAGAAATTATATTTTAAATTCCGAATTGGTCTTTTATAGTTGATTATTTAACGACGCTGTATCAACTACTAGGTTATTTAGCGCCGATGAGATTGGTGATAACGAGATGATATTTGGAGAGATGAGGCCGAGGATTCGCCAATATTATTTCACATTTGTCTTAAGGTTGGGAAAAACCTCGGAAAAAACCCAGCCAGGTTACCAGCCAAAGCGGAAATCGAACTCACTTCCCAGCGCAGTTCCGGATCAGCAGGCAAGCGCCTCAGCTGACTGAGCTACGTCTTTGGCCGAATTGGTTTTAATTCCATTTCATTAGACAAGTGACTTGTAATTATATTGTACTAAATCAATTAATTTGTTTCCATTTTAATATAGACGGTAGCGAGCTGACTTTGATCCGTCCCTGCGCTAAGGCCTGGGTTGAAATACCTGGTTGACTTCCTGTTTCTGAGGAAAATGGGATGGGGATTTCAGCTGATAAGATTAAAGTAATGGATTTCATAGGAAAAAAAATCACTTTCGTACTAAAATCTGAATTTATAATAAAGCTCTGGAATAAGTTACGTCTACATTTTTTAAAGATCTACTCTACGCAAAACCGGATGTTTTAATAATGCAATGAATGCTGTTAAAATTTTTTTTAAACCTTCTCTTGTTCAAAAACATAATATAATTAAAGATTACAAAACACTGGCGAGACCAATAAATTCTCATATAATATGGCAGTGAAACTTGGATCATTCGTAAATGTGATGGACATTGAATCATTGTCAATAAAATTATATTTAAAGAAGAACGTCAGGCTACATTAAATTAGACACGAAGAAACATAGTGACATTAAAGAAGAATTAAAAATTGACCCAATTTTAGAAACATTCAAAATTATAGAATCAAATGTCCTTGGAATGACTTCTGAAATAATGCTTTGCCAAATGCTAAAGTAACACCTACAAGGGGGGGAAAAAAGATCTTTAGACCATCCGCTAAAACTGTGTAATGAGTCCGTAACAGGCCATTAGATCTAATATATTTTTTTTTTGCAGTGCACTCAAGAGGCATTCTTCAGAATTCAGAAAGACATAACTTCATTTATGCATAGATTATAAGTACTGCTTCATTAGACATTTCAAAACAATTTTTTTTAATACATTGTTGCAGTAAAATATTAAATTAGATTTTGATTGCATTGTTGTTACATTTCATGTCAAAAAATGAAATATTAGTGACAGAACATAAAAATTAGGAAAAGAAAACTGCAACCACATTAGATATTCAAATAAAAAAAATTTCATCTAGGGAAGTTGCGTCTGGAAAGGTTCCCAAAATGCTGGCTGCGTTTCCACGTTGGATGGCTATTGCTATTCGTTGCCGTAGATAATTGGTGCGGTGAGGGTCTCCAGTAACAGTCACCAAACTTCTACCGATTTTGGAAACCAGGTCTTTTGCTTCTTTGCACTAGGAGCCTATTGTTTCAACAGCAAAGACGATGAAGGCGTAATTGTCTACTAGATGTACGTATTTACGACGTTTACTGCGTACGGGAGATTCTGCTGCAGAGCTTGCGATTTTAGAAGTTGACGGCAAGAGCGATGGAGCTAAGGTATCCACGCATGTCGTATCCCACATTAGCGATTTTCCTCTACTCCACGGGACCAAGGTTAATCCATCAGGGCGCTTTCCATCCGTGCGAGTAATCCCAGTGGGTTCTAAAATAGCAGGGATACCAGAAGATGTTAATGCTCTCTTGATTATGTTGTTAATCGTTGAATATCTAAAAAAAAAAAAAAAAATCCCTTACTCTTGACACAACTCACAGCGTGATGACCGAAGTGTCGACAACTTCCCCACATACACATTTATGTGATTGGCAGATTCTGCATCCAAGACGTAGAGCGACTGCAGTCTTAAAAGATGTGTTATCCATCAGCGTTCCAATATTTGGGCAAGGTAGAACTTGTAACCAGAAACCCGCTTTTTTCTTGTAGAGCCAAAAGTCGAGCTTCTGATGTACAAGATGTTACAAGAGATTCTAGGATGTGCCTAATAATTATACCATCCTAACAATTCTGGACGTCTGGATGAGCTGGCGGAGTAGAATTCCTGGATACATCATTCCACACATCCAAAGCCTCCGGCAAATAGCAGATATCGAGCTCATCACTGAATGAAGGAAAAATAGATTTGATGATATCGAAAACTCCATATGCAGAAGCCAAGAATGCCGGTGTACAGATGTCATTGAGTTTTCTTATACCGAGACCACCAAGTCTGATAGGAAGACAAGCTTGTGTCCAACTTCTGTTCTCAAGTGTAGTATTGAGAATAGTTCCTAAACATTTTCGCATCATATCGTGTGATTGTTGCAGGAATAAAGGAAATGGTCACACTGGAGTTGTTCTCATGAAATAGATGAGTTTAGGAATTACTAAACGGTTTTAAAGAAGAAAATATGATATATGAGTATTAAGAGGCAATAGACGATCAAATAGCGTTTTCAAAGCCAATAATTTCTGTTCAGCAATAGTTTCGACTCCTTCCAAGAAAAGAGAAGAACCAAGGATCAGACTTGGAAATGATCTTAATACCTGGTGCAACTGCTTGAAAAGCAGATACTATAGCCTCATTCCTTTCGGAGCTGAAATAAAGTTTGAATTTATTCGAGTTGATTTCCAATCCAATGTTAGAACAAAGATCAATTATGTTCTGGAGGTCAGCAAGAACAACATTAGAATCTCCATCTAAAGTTCCATCAACCAACTAAAAGAGGTTAAATACACTCTTCAGATCTGTTATGACTGAATGTACCGCAAGACTAAAAAGCATTGGACCAACGGGATCTCCTTGTTGACAGTCAGTTTGAGATGACATAGTTTCAGAACCGAGAAACAAATGTGAAGGATGCTTATATGACTGCCAAATGAAAACAGAAAGCTGAAGAAGCTTATGTTTGATATCATGCAACTTTACATCTCGCTCAATAAAATTAAACGCATTTTTGAAGTCAATTTTAAGTAGAATCTTATTATTGTTCGCATATCTGTTAAAAAATGTACGCACAGAATGAATAATAGCATCACAGCCTTGTGGAGTGCCGAATCCAAGTTGATGTGGACGAAAATATTCACCAATTTCCTCTTTTACACTGATGCAGGATAATTTAGCTATTAATCTTCGAAAGGTGTTGCCAATGGCTGTGGGACGCACCCCACCATCCTTTTTGTCAATTGCTAACAATGAAGCACCATATATGTATGGGCAAATTTCTGGATTTAATTTCCCACTCAACACGAAATTTCAGAGATGGAGAGAGAGAATAAGAAACGAAGCTGTGCTAGAAAGAGTGGGTAAAGAAAGAATAATGCTGAAACTGATTAGGAAAAGAAAAAAGAATTGTCTGAGTTACTGGCTAAGAAGAAACCGCCTACTGAAGGATGAACCTAAAGGAATGGTAAACGGAAAAAAACTGTCGGTGCAAAAGAAAATATCAGATGACAGACAACATTAAGATGCGATACATGGATCGTATGCCGAGACTAAGAGGATGGCGGACTATAGGAAAGTTGGGAGAATACTGGGCTTGCAGTGAAAGACTTGCCCTTGGTAGAACACTATGAATGAACGAATGAAATAGAATCGAATGATAGATGAATTAACAAAACACCAACAAAAATGGACGGAACATCTAAAAGGAAATGATAGTGACAGAATCTCGAAACGAATCTTAAACTACAGAGCAGAGGGGAAGTGGGAGAAAGGGCGCCCACAGAAAATATTGAGAGAGCAGTTTTAAATCCTTGAAGATGGAACAGTCTAAAATAACTAATCCTTATAGATGATGATAATGATCATGAATGGTTTGTATACCCCTGTTAAGTCCTGTATTGGATTGCTATTTGGAATCAGAAGTTTTGAAATCTTATGTCGGAATCCTTTACATCGCAGAAGTCTAACATCGTTATAGCAGTTTTGTTTCTCGTACAAGTTTGAGAACTTTCGTACCAATAGTACAGTCCAGGAAAATGGGTCCAAAAGAGTTTCCTTCTTGTACTCCGGGGAATCTCACACTCCAGTCGCCTGCAGCAGCTTTCTGAACCCGATACTAAATGGATAATGTCGAACCCCCGGTCACAGCTCAATCAGCTGATTGATTCTCTATTGGAGTTAGACTCCTGGCAGGTCCTGTTAGATTTGTGGTAGGCAAAGTGCCTCTGTGCACTAATGAAATACTAGCCAACATCAGTTAGGAACATATCGGTAAATTTCGGGACTAAACACGTATTAATGTCATGCTGCTGCACTAGTTCCCTCATATGGGGAGGTTGGGAAGGGAACGCGATATTTAATAAAGTCCACACCAAGATGCAGGGTTTAAAGAGGAGATGCCAACGTGTCCAGGTTACAGACGTAGGCGGTAGGCTCTTCTTCCAAAAATTACTTTTAAACGGTGCAATCATCATCAGGTTTCTCGGCTACGCATCAATGCAGCTTGTACTCCAGCAGGCTTAGCCAAACCAATAATTCCGACCTGGTATTTCAGTCAAGCTTACGATGACTACGGACCATAATCCAAAGTCCTGTGGTGGCGGAGTTGAATTTGTGGTCGACAAAGCCAAGATTTCTAGGGATATTTCTCTGGGTTCTTCCTTTTCTTCCATCATTTCACCATAACTCTTCATTTCAATATTTATCCACATAATCCTAAATGGTGTTGCGTGATAAATTGTTACTAGGATGTGATTGGTTCTCAGCCAATAAATTAGTATTAAATTGTAACAAAACTAATATAATCCAATTTAAATCCTGCCAAAATTCAACCTTGCAAATTTTAAGCGCAATAAATAACAACAGGTCCCTAATAGAAAGAACTGAATTTCTTGGCTTACAAATCGATAATTTGTTAAATTGAAAAAAAAAAATCGTATTAAAGAAATTACCCCCAAACTAAATTAAGATTATTTGCTATTAGATCTACGCAATACATTTTTGCATACTTCCACTCGGTAATGAGTTTTGGAATAATATTCTGGGGAAATTCTACAGATAGTAACAGTATATTCCTATTACAAAAAGGAGTAATTAGAATAATAGTAAGTGGCAAATCTAGGGAATCCTGTATGATCATTTAAAAATTACAAATAATGTCCATGACTTGTCAGTATATTTTTTCGTTAATAAACTTCCTCGTATGTAATATTGAAAACTTTGTAACTAATTCAACAGTTCATAGCATAAATACATGTCAAATAATGACTTTCATACTTCATCGGCAAGTCTATCGTGCTATCAAAAAGGCGTGCGTTATATAGCAGTAGAAATTTGTAATGTCCTCTCAATGGATATGAAAAATCAAACTCAAAACATGAGATTATTTAGGTCCCAATTAAAGAAGTACCTAATTTCTTACGCCTTCTATTCTGTAAGTGAATTTATGGCATTCAATAATGCTTCATGAATATTTCTGTTTTGTATTAAGTATTGATACTAAACCTTTGTGTTGTATTAGTAGACTATATTGAAAACTTTTCTGTATATATTTCAAGTAGACTGTGACTATAATTATTATGGGCCGTATTCATAGACATTCTTAGCGCGGGCTTTCGGTGGATGATCAGCGAACTAACGTTTTTCGTATTCATAAACCAGTATTAGCGATATGATATATGATATGATATGATATGATATGATATGATATGATATGATATGATATGATATGATATGATATGATGTGATATGATATGATGATATGAATCCTGTTTAGCACGCTCGTAGCGCGGGCTAGCGAAATGTTTATGAATAGCACCCCAAGACTTTAAAGTAGCTACTATTTAGATTTTTTTCGACATGTCCTATATTCTAACAGTGAAGAGATGTACGAATACCATGGAATGTAAATAAATACAATACAATACAAATGGCGTCAGTCTTAGAAGGGCAATGGAGTAGGACTCCAGCGGAACCGAAACTACGCGCAAGTTGAATCGACAGACGACATCACACAGCTGAGTGGCGATTTCTACAAGAGAGCAACCTTCGGACTTCAAACAACATTCTTGCTAGAGAGGTGCAGAATAGGTCTTAGAACCGGTTTATATTCGATCGGTGAGAGAACATTCCTCAAGGTCGAGTATTCTGACCGAATGTTCGACCTTGAAGCAGTGATCGCTAATGTTTTGCAGGCTAGACAGAACTCCAGGCGGATTTCATCATACACGAGCAATAAAGTCTCCTGAGTACACAAACTGACGAGCACTAACGTCTTCTGATACACAAACTGAGTAACAACTGAAGGAAATTTACTTTGTCTAATTAGAAAAAAAGAGTGTTTGGTGAAACAAGTCTATAATTTTGATTAGCCACTTTAATACTGTTATCTTTTATATTATTTTGAATTTTTTTACTTAGTTATTTAACGGGGCTGTACCAACTACTGAGGAATTCAGCTTATACTAGGCATTAATAGCTGATTTTTTCAATTAATGACAGACTAATAATTACTGCAAAATAATGTAATTATAAATGGGATAAATTGAATCAAATTAAGTAGGTAATATAAATAAATAACTTAACTTTCAGCCTAAACTATCTAATAAATAAGGACAACAGAGTCAACTACACAAAATTTCTGGGATTTTTTATAGACTCCAGTTTAACATGGGATAAGCACATCGAATACATATGCACAAAGCTATCAAGAGTTTTATATTTGCTAAAGAAATTCACTACTTGCGTTTCTCAAAATTATTTAAGATGTGCCTACTTTTCTTTCTTTCAGTCGATAATTCGATATCCCCTAATTTTCTGGGGAAATTGAACCAAAATTGGAAGCGTCTTGATTTTACAAAAGAAGGCCATTAGAATTCTATGTAAATGAAACTATCTGGAACATTGTCGGCCACTTTTCAGACAATCACGGATTTTAACAATCATAAATTTGTATATATATGATCTAGTACTTTACACTCGACAAAATATCGACAATTATTCATTAGTGGCCAATATACATGATCATGAAATTAGAAATAGTGAACAAATTAATATTCCATATTGTAGATTACACAAGAGCAACACAAATTTTTTGATTATGGGGATGAAATTATATAATAAGCTCCCAGTCAATATTATAAATTACCAATCAATAGTTTCAAACTAGATTTTACAATTGGTTATCAAATAATCCTTTTTTTCTGTTGCTGAGTTTTTCAACACAAATTTGTACGAAATTGTATTTTAATAAATACGTTTAATTGCAATTTAGTTAGTTTTCTTCAATTTAAAAGTTTCAGCTTATTTCATGGTTTCATTGTATTACTTAAGTTTTACTGTTTCTGTTATTAGTGTTTTTTAAAATGTATTTATATGTTTTTTCAATGTATTCTGACGAAGCCTAAAACTGTATGTCTAATGGCCAAATAAATTGAATTGAATTGAATGCACTAACACATTGTACATAATGCTTAACCCTAGACGAACAAATAGACACATAGGTTAACAATAAGTTACTAAGAACAGTGTAACGTATATGTATAAAGTGGTAGGCCTATTACTAATAAAATATCAACGAGTAAAATGAAGAGTGACACGGTAATTTGTGAATTTTCAAATAGCAAAGCAAAACTCAGTTCAACTCACTACTTGCTAACAAGCAAACAGTCTCAGTGGGACATAAAAAAGGCTTTTTTCTTCCACCATGTTAATAATGCAAAAATAAGTATTTATACTAATTTTGGCCATTCGAGTGCAATTACCAGGGCCGTAAAAATAAGTTTCTCTGGGGCCGTTTACAGAAATAAAACACAATTTCGTTGGAAAAATTTATTGGAACAGATACGAGTACAACAACTGTTGAGCTATTTTTCAATATATTCACCACTGGAATTGAGACATTTATCATACCATGGAATCGACAGAGAGATGCAGACGGCTGTCACACACTGGTTCCGATCCCAGGCGGCAGACATCTGTGACACAGGGACACAAAAGTTGATTCCACGGTATGGCAAATGTCTCAATTCCGGTGGGGAATATGTTGAAAAATAGCTCAATAAAAATATCAGTAAGAGGATATAAACTTTATTTTTTTCACCCACAAACTGCCTTGATCTGAAGAACGTGTGAGCACTTTTAAGGGGAATTTACATTCGAGCGTTTTGGTGCAGTGATATTATACACAAATGCTTTACTACGCAGCAGTCGTCAGCTTGAAAAAACATGTGATCACAGTAGTATACAGCTTCAAAGAATTCTTTAGAAATATATTTACGAATAGAATACTAATGTTTAATTCAGTTCATGATTTAAATATGAGAACAAGGAAATAGCAGTAAGATTTTTATTTTTTGTATTTACTGGCTCTTCTTAGTGTTGGGCATGTGGTAAGGCAGTTATGAAACAGAGAGTTGCAAGCTAGGGCTAGAACAGGTTTATATTCGACTGGTCAGAAAACATCCGTCAAGATCATGTATCCAACCGAATGTTCGACTTTGAAGCAGTGACTCCTAATGTTTTGCAGACTAGACAGAACACCAGGCGCATTTCATCATACATCAACACTGTAAATTTTTGAGTACACAAACAGAGTAACAACTGAAGGAAATTTGCTTTGTGTAATTAAAAAAAAAATGCATTGCTTGAAAAAGGCCAACAATTGATTGGACACTAATACATTTATCTTCTCTATTATTTTGAACTTGGGGTAATTTCATAATACGTAAATAAACGGATACTGGTAATAGCAAAGGAAATAAGTAAAGTAGGTAATGGTTAATGTAAACAAACGCAAGAACATAATTACAATTACAAAATAGAAGAGCAAAAAGTACATACAGGTACATTCCATTGTAACATTTATACTTCAAACTCAAAATGTATACCTCCAAAGCAATACATGTTCATACATTCATCCATTCTTAGTGTTCTGCCCAAGGGCAGATCTTTCACTGCAAACCCAGCTTTCTCCAATCTTTCCTATTTTCTGCTTTCCTCTTTGTCTCCGCATATGATTCATGTATTTTTATGTCGTCTATCATCTGATATCTTCTTCTGATGCGAAATCTTCTTCCGTTCACCATTCCTTGCAATAGGCAGTTTTTTCTCAGCCAGCCATAGAGCCAATTCCTTTTTCTCCTCCTGATCAATTTCAGCAATATTACGTTCATACAAAACGCTTTTTCATTACTCTGTGCAGATGTATTATTATTTCATCAAGAAATCATTTTTAAGAAGACAGTTACTAACAAAAAGAAGAAGATGAAGAAGAAGAAGAAGAAGTACTTTCTGGCTCCAGATGTTTATAATTTCAACCTGCGTATTGTTGCTCTTGACTATACCCAATTTTAATACCGGGATAGTTCAATGAGACCTGCTCTTTATGTCCCTCAGCCGTTCACACAAAAAACAACTCGAACATTCGTTAAACAGAATATTGAAGCAGTCCGCGAGACGGAAGAGTTTCACATAATGCCTACAGCGCCAGGCGTTCAGTAGCAACATAATATTTCCTTTTTTCGTAACAAGTTCAGCAGGACACTACTATGAAATCAACTGCAATAGCGGTGAGTGAATTTGTATTGCCATTTTTTAGAAAATTGAAATGCGTACTCTAATGGAACTGAGTAGTTTTAGGAGCCTTTTAATAATAATAATAATAATAATAATAATAATAATAATAATAATAATAATAATAATAATAGTTATTATTATTATTATTATTATATAAAAGGCTTCTAAAACTGCTCAGTTCCATTAGAGTACGCATTTAAATTTTTTCTTCTTCTTCTTCTTCTTCTTCTTATTATTATTATTATTATTATTATTATTATTATTATTATTATTATTACTATTACTATTATAATTATATGAAGACAACCTGCAGAGAGCAGTTCATTTGTTGAGAATTGTTGCTAATAACTACAATTTAAAAATATCACACAGGAAAACTAAAGTATCTGGTTTCTGCGGAAATAATACAATAAGAACTAAAATTGTACGAGTAAGTAACATGATTGAACAAGTAAATTCTTTTACTTATCATGGATGTGATCTCTCTTACATATCCTTCATAGACGTAGAAAACAAGTTAAATAAATAACGTACCAACGCTCTACCAACTGAGCTACCCGGGAACTCTACCCGACACCGATGCAATGTTTCCCTCTATATCCACAGACCTCAAAGTGGGCTGACAACCGTCAAGCAACCAACTTCGAGTGCACACTAACTCAGTGTGACTTAAATTGTGGTTTTCTGTTAACGAACAGTGACTTGTATTATGCAAATCAAGATTTCAGGTATAACTCCCTGTAAAGTTGATTTGAATAATTTCGAGGGAAAAATTGTTCCGGGGCCGGGCATTAAGTCACACTGAGTTAGTGTGCACTCGAAGTTGGTTGCTTGACGGTTGTCAGCCCACTTTGAGGTCTGTGGATATAGAGGGAAAAATTGCATCGGTGTCGGGTAGAGTTCCCGGGTAGCTCAGTTGGTAGAGCGTTGGTACGTTAAGCCAAAGGTCCCGGGTTCGATGCCCGGCCCCGGAACAATTTTTCCCTCGAAATTATTCAAATCAACTTTACAGGGAGTTATACCTGAAATCTTGATTTGCAAGTTAAATAAAATTTTAAGACTTATTGGTACAATTAAACGTACACTCATAAATAAAGTCGCAGACAAACTGTGCTCAAATTTTACAAGACACTGGCAATTCCTACATTGTTATATGGTTCAGAAACGTGGATTCTGACTAGAGCCCAACAGAGAAGAATTGAGGCCGCTGAGATGAGACTCTTAAGGTCACTAGCAGGATTTAGGCTACAGGACCATAAGAGAATTGAAGATATACGTCAAGAACTGAATATCGAGACAACTATAATTGAAAAATATAGAAATTGGTAAGACCATATAAGTTAACAAGAATGCCCAACGATAGAATACCTTTTAGAACATGGTGTTACAGACCTGCACGAAGAAGACGAGTGGGAAGACCAAAGAGACGTTGGAGAGACCAGTTTGACGGATAAAATTCTGGAGGCGGAACAGGTCATCGGCCTAAACCTTGAAGTTATTGATGATGATGATTATTATTATTATCATCATCATCATCGCAATGATGATAATTTACGCTTCGTTTGTCTTAGATACATTTTTATTGATTTTACTTCTCAATTTGTCAGCATACAATCTGCTTTGTCGTCCTTCTCTCCAGACAGAGCCTGTTTCCATAATCACGCAGTGGTACACCAAAGTAGCCGCTTTAATTCTCCTAAGCACCTGTGGATCTGCATATTGCGCCACAGTGGCTGGACTGTGTTGCAATACGTTATATTGCCTGGGCTTACGTGACCACGATTGATCCACTCGTGGTCCCCCTTCGCATGAGCAGAAGCAATAAGCCGCATTATCCATGAGACAGCCATTTCCCTCGTTCATTCCACAAACACTCTCTCCACTTTCTCCTCATTTCATCTTTCATCTGTACTAATTATTACAAATACGCTGGGTGAAGTTTTGGGGATACGATGCTGATACAGAAAGGACTTGGGACTTATCAGGTACTCATCTGGGCATGTGACATGGCTCTGTCAGGACTAAAGCAGGATGGCCCACCTGTCAGCATCGGATTCACGAATTCTACCCAGACCACCTGTCGGATTTGGACAATCATCGCGTATAGTTGCAGGGCGTACAATGGGCCGAAGTATAATGACTCGTCCCGGGTTTGGCACACGATTGAGTGACTTCACGAGAGCGGGATGCGAGATGGATCCTTCCACTTAGGCTGTTCAGACCCAGTGTATGCCCTGTATGCGATGATTGTCTCTGGAACTCTTTGCCACAGCATGTCAGAGACTGTCGGACATTATCTAGTTTCAAAAATAAACTAAAATTGCAATTTTCCAACTCAGATTCCCTTAAATTATTCATCATCATCATCATCATCATCATCATCATCATCGTCAAGGTTTAACCCTCTAAAGGCTTGACCATAATTATATGTGTACAAAACTGCCTTTGCTTATCATAAAATAAGTATCAGCCTAGCATCAAGCACGAGCAGACCAACACATGTCAAACCACACGCCAGGCTGTACTAAATTTATGGACCCGACAACCTCCATATTGTATCAGTAATATATCTATGATTTACATCAATTTCATCAACTACAATTGGATGAAACTTCTTAACAACACGCATTTTAACAAAACATGTTAGTGACAAAACGACACTGCGCTTTAGTTCAACGTCAAACATCAAGATCAACAGAAACTGCCCTATTCAACGAACTTTAAATCGGCAAATACAGCCAACATATGTTCAACGTGATTATAATCTTTCAAATTGATTTTACAAAGTGTTCACATTTCAATGACTACGCTAATAGTGGTTCAATTCTTAAACAGTTTTATTTTTATATATTTTAGATCATATCACATGACTTGCAGTGATTTAAATCGGCAAATACAGCCAACACATGTTCAAAGTGATTTAAACTTTTAAAGTGTTTATACAAAGTGTTCACATTTCAATAACTACCCTAACAGTGGTTACAATTCTTAAACAGTTTTATTTTATATTTTAGATCATATCATATGACTAGCAGTGATTTAACCTAACATAGCATGTATATCATAGATCAACCTAAGTTAAGTCCAAGCAATTACACTAATATGACCCGAAAATTACCACATTAAGTTCCATCTAATAGGCAAGGTTTTCATCATATTAATCTAACATTTCACATCTGAAGATGATACACAAGTATCGAAAACGTTAATGAAAATTTATTTATTTTATGATAAGCAAAGGAGGTTTTGTACACATATAATTATAGTCAAACATTAATAGCTTATCGGCACACTTCAACATGAAATTGATAAACGCTAGCCAAGCAAAAATCTCTAAAGGCTTGTTCCGGTCTCGTGCATTAAACATTTGTTGAGTCCATCTTTTCTTTGGTCTGCCAATGTTTCTTTTGCCTGTTGGTCTGTAATCTAACAGCAGTTTTGGAATGCGGTATTCTTCCATTCTTTCCACACGTTCCCTCTACTTAGTTCTATATTGGTGTATCTTCTCTGTTAGTTTAAAGATGCCTAATTCCTTTCTCATATCATTATTTCTCCTGTTGTCTAACAAAGTGTAGCCGGCTATACTCCTTAGGAATCGCATTTCGGCGGCCTCTATTTTTCTCTCTTCACTTTTTCTTAATGTCCAACATTCCGAGCCATATAGGAACATGGGCACTGCCATCACTTTATAAAATTTTAATTTAGTTTCTTTCCTAGTTTGTTTGAGGTTTCTTTTTATTGTTCCACGTATATAGTTAAATTTATTAATCTTTTTTATTACATCATCATTTTTAACGTATGATACACTGCAGCCTAAATAATTAGAATTGTTTACTTGTTCTATAATTTTTCCTTCTAAAATGATTTTAGCCCTGATTGTATTGGACCCTTGAAATGTTAGAACTTTTGTTTAGGCTGTGGAGATGTTTAATGCATACGTTTTACTTACATTATTTAATTGGTATATGGCTTTTTGTAAATTATCCTCTGAGCTACAGATTAGAACTTGGTCATCTGCAAATAAAATTGTGTCTAAAAACCCATTCTTAATTTTAAAATGTGTCTGCAAATGTATCTGCCATTCTTCTATGACATTGTCAATATATATATTAAAAAGCAGTGGTGAGAGAGGACAACCCTGTCTCACTGCTTTGTTAATTGTTGCTATTTTATCCCCGTTATTTGTTCTTGTTTCTATCATTATTTTGTTGTCTACATATAAACTTCTTATCCCTTAAATTATTATAAGCTCTTTTCTCTGCGACAGTTTTGTAAATTATATATATATATATATATATTGTCGGTCGATCAAAATATTTAATCAATTGACGATTTGAATTTACTCGATTTGAAAAAGTTCTAATATACTGTAATACACACAATTATTGTTAAATTTAAATTGTGTTCGGTGATAAGCATAAATAAGTATTAAATGTTTATATCTGTATATACTAGTCTACTGTTCTATTACAAAACAACTGTTTTAGTTATTTACTAACAAATTTATTATGTAGGCTTATAATTATTTATTGTGTAAATTTCTGCAGGAATTTTTGAGAAACACACAAAAAAGTATGAGGACTCACCTAGTTAAAACAGCTTCATTCATAATTTTAAACATGTGAATGCATTCACATGCTCCGAATTAAGTGCCGCTCAACATTTAGTAACAATGTTTCCTGCATCACTAAACACGAAAAAACCTTTTTTCTGTTAAGCACTTCTCCACGTTCGTTCAATTTAAATTCAAACGTTTCACCGAGTTTACCTCTCAAATTCTCATATGACATAATGGAGTTTTCACTTTTCACAGGCCATAAAAATCAGTAAAGAAATTGCAACAAAACAGCAGACTGGCCCCTATTGTAATCGGGTTACGAAGTTTTAAAAAGAGAAGAAGACAGTTACTCTATCAGTTGCACAAAGAGTAGCCATGGCTAAGGGATGAAGGGGTCGAATCCCAGAAAAGTATGTATTTCATATGCCATAGGAAGACGAGCTGTCAACAAGGTTAAAGTTTTCTCGAAAAACCATAAAACTTAATAAGGGTTTCGCATTGTGTTCAGCTTTCAATAGTCCACGCCTGTGGAGTAACGGTAGCGCGTCTGGCCGCGAAACCAGGTGGCCCGGGTTCGATTCCCGGTCGGGGCAAGTTACCTGGTTGAGGTTTTTTCCGGGGTTTTCCCTCAACCCAATATGAGCAAATGCTGGGTAACTTTCGGTGTTGGACCCTGGACTCATTTCACTGGCATTATCACCTTCATCTCATTCAGACGCTAAATAACCAAAGCTGTTGATAAAGCGTCGTAAAATAACCTAAAAAAAAGTTTTCAATAGTGGCAGACCAGGTCACTGTCCTCATATCTCCATCTCTTTTTGAAGTGTTTGTGCAAAGATATGCCCTATGCCACCTGTTACGCAGTTACAAAATAACGGTACTATTGTTCTTTGAAGTAAGCAATTTCTGAGATGAATGTCGAGTCTGAGTTTGCATTAACAAAACAATAATTAATATTAATATCAAGTACAACCGATTAATTTTAATCGACGAGATTATTCGATTATTCTTACAACAGAAATTGATCGATTAATTGATCAGATAAATCGATTAAATCCCAAAACACAAATATATATATATATATATATATATATATATATATATATATATATATATATATCCTTTTTTTCACCAACACTGAACTCTCTTGATAACCAGATGAATTTATTATCATAGCCTTTTTATTGTGGCTTTTATTTAAATTTAGTTTTCTTAATTATTTTATTACACTCAATTTGTTGTATCCTTCCTTACGTTTTCCCTGTTAACTATTTGTACTAATTGAGTTCCTCATGATATATTCCAATCTTCAGAGCTGTACTTTACTTATTTTCTATTAGCTTATGGTATTATTTGCATTTTGTACAGTGTCAACTCTTGTTATGTTATTATTTTCTGTAATATGTTAGTATTTTTGTTCTTTAACTTTTGTTAAATTTCACTGCTTGTGTACTTTGTGGCCTGGTAGAGCGTAAGAGAAGGCCCTATGGCCTTACTCTGCCAGTAAAAATAAATAAATAAATAAATAAATAAATAAATAAATAAATAAATAAATAAAATAATAATAATAATAATTAATTATTATTATTATTATTATTATTGTCTAAGTCCGACGAATGGCCAGGGTGGCATTGTGAATCTGACGTTGACAGGCGGGCTATCCTTCCTGGTACCTGGAGATATGAACCCATCATCTACTGACGAATCCGAACCCAGAGTGCGGAGTCCCAAGTCCTTAGAACCTAGATCAGCATGGGAAACCAGTACCTACTATACCCAGACATCTCCCCAGCCTATTTTTACTATCACAGTTGATGGATGTAATGAGGGGGCAGTGAGGAATGAAATATGGAATCGGAATCTAGAGTACCTCGAGAAAACCATCTGCAACGTCTGCTTTATCCAACACAAATTTTACCCAGATCTTCAGCTCTCGAAAAGCCAAGTCAAACCCTACGTCCTACTAATAAATAAATAAATAAATAAATAAATAAATAAATAAATAAATAAATAAATAAACAAGCAAGCGAGCAAGCGAACAAATAAACGAATAAATAAACCAATAAATAAATAAATAAACAAACAAGCGAGCAAGCGAACAAATAAACGAATAAATAAACCAATAAATAAAACAATAAATAAATAAATAAATAAATAAGCGAGCAAGCGAACAAATAAACGAATAAATAAACCAATAAATAAATGAATAAATAAACAAACAAGCGTGCAAGCGAACAAATAAACGAATAAATAAACCAATAAATAAAACAATAAATAAATAAATAAATAAATAAACAAGCAAGCGAGCAAGCGAACAAATAAACGAATAAATAAACCAATAAATAAATAAATAAACAAGCAAGCGAGCAAGCGAACAAATAAACGAATAAATAAACAAGCAAGCGAGCAAGCGAACAAATAAACGAATAAATAAACGAATAAATAAACCAATAAATAAATAAACAAGCAAGCGAGCAAGCGAACAAATAAACGAATAAATAAACCAATAAATAAATAAACAAGCAAGCGAGCAAGCGAACAAATAAACAAATAAATAAACCAATAAATAAATAAATAAACAAGCAAGCGAGCAACCGAACAAATAAACGAATAAATAAACAAATAAATAAAAATAAATAAATGAACAAACGCAAATAATGAATAAATAAACCAATAAATAAAACAACAACGAGCAAGCGAACAAATAAACGAATAAATAAACAATAAATAAACCAATAA
The DNA here is from genome assembly GCA_025594305.2 of Periplaneta americana. Lineage (NCBI taxonomy): Eukaryota > Metazoa > Arthropoda > Insecta > Blattodea > Blattidae > Periplaneta > Periplaneta americana. The sequence continues at coordinate 27,924,733 of JAJSOF020000040.1, read as the reverse complement.
ATAAATAAATAAATAAACAAACAAGCAACGAAACGAACAAATAAACGAATAAATAAACCAATAAATAAACCAATAAATAAATAAATAAATAAATAAACAAGCAAGCGAACAAACGAACAAATAAACGAATAAATAAACGAATAAATAAATGAATAAATAAATAAATAAATAAATAAGCGAGCAAGCGAACAAATAAACGAATAAATAAACCAATAAATAAATGAATAAATAAACAATCAACAAGCAAGCGAACAAATAAACGAATAAATAAACCAATAAATAAACAATAAATAAATAAATAAATAAATAAACAAGGAACGAAACGAACAAATGAATAAATAAACGAATAAATAAATAAATAAATAAATAAACAACAAACGAACAAGCGAATAAATAAACGAATAAATAAACAAATAAATAAATAAACAAACAACAAACGAACAAATGAATAAATAAACGAATAAATAAAAATAAATAAATAAACAAAACGAAGCAAGCGAACAAATAAACGAATAAATAAACCAATAAATAAACAAATAAATAAATAAACAAGCAACGAAGCAAACGAACAAATGAATAAATAAACAATAAATAAACAAATAAATAAATAAACGAACGAACAAACGAACAAATGAATAAATAAACAAATAAATAAACGAACGAACAAACGAACAAATGAATAAATAAACAAATAAATAAACGAACAAACAAATAAATAAATAATAAATTCCTATTTAATTAAGTACATAATAAATGTAAGAAAAAATCGATCTGTCGTTCAGCTAACTGTTCAATCAATCAATTAATAGATAAAATCAAAATGTGTGTTCGTCAATCTGTCTGGAAGTCCTTATATATTATTTCTGTTTACCTATGTTCTCTGTTCGTCTATTCGGTAGTGTCTGTACGTCTCTTGCACATGAGTTCGAACCTTGCTTGTATTGGTTGGCTTGTTGGTTTTTCCCTATGTTTTTAAAGATGTAAATTTTTGTCAACTGCTCTTTTTAAAACTTACTGTCACGTTAAAATAACATTTGTATATATAAATCCCACGCCGTCCTCCACAGTCTTCCTCCTATTGCGTAGGTTATTTTGTATCATTTATTTTCCTTCTCATCTTCTCGGAAAACACCTATTTCTCTACAAAGTTACACTGCATACAGGACACAACAGCGGAAATGATCTCGTTAGTGTTAAAATGGTTCAGCTTTTTATTGCAGGAACGCAATTCCTGGATATGTTATGTTTCTTTAACGACAGACTTCAGAAGTTCGCTCTCCTGCACCACAATACCGGCTTCGTTTGCTTCCTTCTCTGGTCGTATCACAGAACACCACGAATGCTATCTGGCCGTAACACCAGGGATGTGGTACAATTATGAAGAGGGTTGGAAGGCATGTTATTCGTGCTAGTTTCGCAGTACAACTGCAGGGATGGGTATCCTCCTAGGAAATTAAATTTCAGTTCAAATTTTTAAACAAGAAAGCTAACTAGAAGAGATGGACGAAAGTGTCCTTTTGTTCATAAGGGAAAGCTGCAACGCAATTCTGTGGAAGTGTAGTAAAACCACGGCTGGTGGCTGTCATGCACGTTCACCGTGATTAAATACAGTGAATGAACAGTGCAACGAAAATCTTACGTAAGTTAGAATGGGGTGAGAGTTCCTAGAAATGACATTGGTTGAAAGTTGTTAGGCTACTGGTGCTGTTATCTTGTAGGCTACACTGATTTACGATACAGCGACTTAAACGTTTGTCCTGCAATTATACACGATGATACCGGAAGTGCTTTATCTACCAACAAAAAGTTTTTCACTTTTTCCCTTTTCACGAACATCAATCAAACATCAAGATAAATACACATAAATAAGGTGTACAGAGGAATAAAATTATGCAATTTCCACACAACTATTTTTGCTTATAACTTTCGACTCAGTCATTTCCGGACCATGGTTCCTTATCTCAAATTGATACATGTGCCCTTCGCCATCATCCCTGAAAGTTTGTAACGCCACCTCCGAAACACACTGTATATAGGATGTTTAAGAAATAGAAGGACAAAAATATTAGAAAATAATTCCTAATATGTAGAGGAGAAAAATAGATTATACCAACTTGGGTCGGGAAATAATTTATAATTTATTATCGAGTTTTATAATATGGCACCGTTTCTTCATATCTACTTACAAGCAAATGTTCTGATGGAGGTAGATAAAAAAAAATATTTTTTTCTTCCACCATGTTAAAAATGTCAAAATAAGTGCTTATAGAAATGTTGGCCACTCGAGTGCAATGGGCCGCCCAGAAAGTAAGTTTACCCGGGGCCGTTTACAGAAAGAAAACACAATTTCATGGAAAAATTCGAACAGACAGCAATTGTTGAACTGTTTTTCAACATATTCCCTATCGCAGCCTTTCTCAAACTTTTCTGAAGTGGGGACCATTTTTTAAAGTCAGAACAGTTCCGCGGACCACCTTACTCTTGTTCCCTTCGCAAAAAATGTATCATTTATGCAGCATATTTTAATACCAGTATACTTACATTTTAATGTAGAAATAATTATTTAAAATTAATTTAATTCAATTATTTTATATTAGTACCGTAGTGCGTTCCGCTGCACCTGTTAGAAATAAATATAAAGTAATTACATAATTAAAATCGGACGTTTGATCCAGGAACATTCGTGTTTGATAGAAGGATAAATCGTTTGATATATTGCTTAATTTAAATTTATTTTAATAATTAAAATGCGATCATTTTGGTCCAGAGATCACTCAGAAGTTACTGTAATAACATTATAGCATTATGCCCATCTAGAGACACTACACTTTCCAATGGTGAAATAATAATTAATTATACAAATGGTTAATTTAGCTTTCGATATTACTTCATACAAACACAGAAACATTCTCTGTAGGCTATGTTTCATAGCTTTCGATTGTTGTTGTCCAAGGTCCCTTACAGACGTAGTCATTTGTTTTCATTTCATTACAACGCCTTAGATGGCATTGTATTTTAATTTTAAAACTCATTTATCTCATTAAATATCAATCTTATCAAAATTTTGCATGGAATAAAACTTATCGGAAATCATTTTTAAGGAAACTTTTGTTATGTAACATATTTCACAAAAATCAATAATAAGCTAGATATTTCGATTTATTTAATTCAGGCCCCTTATAATCCCCCTTTTAAATAACGTATTTTGAATGTCATATAGCCTAAACTCTAAGTTACAGCAAACTTAATTTATATTCCAATTTTCATATAAATCTGTTCAGCCATTATCGCGTGAAAAGGTAACAAACAACCAGACAGACAGACAGACAGACATACAAACAAAAATTTCAAAAAAGCGATTTTCGGTTTCAGGGTGGTTAATTATATATGTTAGGACCAATTATTTTTGGAAAATCGAAAATTACCAGAAAAATTTCGGCTACAGATTTATTATTAGTATAGATTAATAATTAAGTTAATGTTAATAGAAGAAAATTTCTTATATCACCATCTGAAAAAACAGAAATAAAAAAATTAATGCAGAAACATGCCCGATTTTCAACAAGTAAAGATGCAATTTTGCATATTCTATTATTGGTGTACGACGTACAGTACGTGACCATTTCAATGTGCAGACTGGGTGTCGCCAAATTATTAAGAAAGTCATCAATACATGAAAAGGTTCGGTACTTTGGTCCTGTTATGAATTCGAGTAGCCCCTGGCTGGGTTACAGGCTCGGCGCCAGATGAGCAGGGAGCATAAAGCGAGAAACACCACGTTCATAGTGCTTTAAACCCCTCTTTTGTTGCTGAGAGTAGAGTCAATAGACGGGTAGAGTAAATAAATTTCATAAAATATCAGTACTGGGAGAAAAAGTGGAAGGCAACTGCCATGTGTCATTTACAAACTCTGAGATTTTCAGCTATAGTGTGACATGTAATTCGTTTGAATTTTATTTTTTCTTGTCTTTTTTGAAGGACCACAAGGGCAGACGTCGAGGACCACAGATGGTCCGCGGACCATAGTTTGAGAAACGCTGCCCTATCGGAACTGAGACATTTGTCATACCGTGGGATCAATTTTCGTACCTCTGTGTCGTAGAAGTCTGCCGCCTGGGATCTGAACCAGTGTGCGACAGCCATCCGTACCTTTCTGTCGATCCCATGGTAAGACAAATGTCTCAATTCCAGTGGGGAATATTTTGAAAAATAGCTCAACAGTTGTTGTATCTGTTCCAATAATTTTTTTTTTCAATGAAATTGTGATTTCTTTCTTAAACAGCCCCAGGAAAACTTATTTTTTTACGGCCCTCGTAATTGAGTTCGAGTGGACAAAATTTTTACAAGCACTTATTTTGACACTAGCCGTACCCGTGCGCTCCGCTGCACCCGTTAGAAATAAATATAAAGTAAGTACATAATTAAAATAGGACATTTGATCCAGGGAACATTCGTGTTTGATTAGAAGGATATATCGTTTATTATGTTACTTAATTAAATTATGTTAAAAAAAATAAAATGCGATCATTTTGATCCAGAGACCACTCATTCGGTCATAAAAATTATTTCAGGAAATACAGGAAACGAATGTACAAAATAGCCAATCAACTTTTCTGTGCATAAGAAGCAATTTTAATCTTACCTGTCCTCGATTCACTCAGAAGTTGCGGTAATAACATTATAGGATTATGTCCATCTAGAGAAATTACATTTTCAAATGATGAATTAATAATTAATTATACAAATCGGTTAATTTAGCTTCCACATTACTTCATACAAACACAAAAATTCTCTGTAGGCTATCTTTCATAGCTTTCGATTGTTGTTCTCCAAGGCCCCTTTGTAGACGAAGTCATTTGTTTTTCATTTCATTACACCGTCTTAGATGGCGTTGTTATTGTAATTTTGAAACTCATTTATCTCATTAAATATCGGTCCTATCAATATTTTGCATAGAATAAAACTAATCGGAAATTATATTTAAAGAAACTTTTGTTATGTAATATTTTTCATTAAAATTAATAACAAGGGAGATATTTCAATTTATTTAATTCAAGCCCCTTATAACCCCCTTTTAAATAAAATATTTTGAATGCCATATAGCCTAAATTCTAAGTTACAAAGAACTTAATTTAATTCCAATTTTCATATAAATCGGTTCAGCCATTATCGCGTGAAAAGGTAACAAACATCCAGACAGACAGACAGACAGACATACAAACAAAAATTTCAAAAAAAGCTATTTTCGGTGTCAGGGCGGTTAATTATATATGTTAGGACCAATTATTTTTTGGAAAATCGAAAATTACCAGAAAAATTTCGGCTACAGATTTATTATTAGTATAGATTATTAACATAGTGGAAGAAAAACAAATAACTTTTTACCTGCTCCCATCAGAATTTTTGCTTGTTAGAGGAAATTTTTAACATGTCTACCTTGTATCTTGATACAATCCTCAACTCAACGTCAAATTCAGCCCCGAAAACATAAATTTCTGGTGTGGCCGTATCGTCTGAGAAACTGTCATAATTCGGTCTCAGAGATTTTCTGCGTCATCCACTGCAGATAGTACGCCAAAGACTTTGCATAACATCACAAAAAGAATTACAACGGGTTTAAAGCAGATGAGCGTGGAGAGCAGCAAATTGACCCGTTTCTATGTGTACAGCTACAAGAAAACATTTTAACGAGATGCTCGCGGGCAAGAAGATTAAGATGCGGTATAATCCTAACATTTACGCAGCCCTCGACGGAGTGTCAGCTGTCCCCAAGAAATCAATCAACCATTTATTAGATGTAACATTTTTTGAAGTTTAACAAGAGACAATGGTAAATTCATACGAATTCAGCTGTGGTAAAATATCCGATTAAAGAAGAAAAAAATTTCAAATACCTAAGATTTGACCGTTCTTCAAAGTTCCCCTTGTTTCCAATTCATCTTTCATTGTTGTTTTGGAATCTTCTTTTAAAAACATAAATAAGAATCACGTCGTCGCATTCCGCATTATCTCTTCTCTACTCTCAAAATGGGATCCTTTCAGTGGTGTCTTCAATTTTGGAAACAACCAGAAGTCGCAAGGAGCCAGGTCTGGAGAGTAGGGAGGTTTTAATTCCATGTTTGGCCAAGAAAGTGTGTATCAATTGGGATGAATGTGCGGGGGCGTTGTATGATAAACAATATTCTATATTAAAAATAGTGCCAGTTGTTAACCACTGTCTGTTTTGCCGAATGCATCACGGAGTAAACATTAACTATGCCTTTTCACCATTTGTCCTTCAAACAGTCGTATTCGTGATCCACAATTCCACGGACATCAAAACAAACATTATGCATCACCTTGATTTTGTTGAACACTTTTTAAACATTTACGGGACTTTTTGAACTGTCTTTTTGTTCCTCCAACGAAAGATCATCTCCAGTTATCACGGTGTTCAGAAACCCAGGATCCATTGGCGGTGTCCAGAAGGTCCTGTGCAACACGACGGAGGTCCTTTTGTTCCGGGGACAACAACTTGGGCAAGAATTTCGCAGCCACTCGGTTCATGTTCAAATCATCACGCAAAATTGCATGTGCAGAATCTTTACTCACTCCAACCTCTTCGGCAATCTCCCGCACGGTAAAACGACGACAATATAAATTGGTTCCTAGATACCAAATTTCAGTTTGCCCTTTCTACCAACATAAAGCTGTCTTAAATATTTATGATCATTGCTACTTATTGATTTTGCGGCCATCAATTTTTGCATCCGGTACTTTGATTCTCATCGCATCTTCCCCAAAAAATTTTGGAATTGTTTGTTAGAATCACCAAGCTTTTGACAAAATTTGATGCAGTATCTTTTCTTCGTTGTCATTTGCGAGAAAACTTCTTTGGCAAACACCTAGAACAGCACCGCTTGGCGACCACCAGCCTGACTAACAAGCGAATGCGGTGAAAAAAATTGAAGCATGCGAATTACAGTTCCTCCTTTGCACAGTGGCGCCGCCTTAGAATCACAACTTTACGCGGGAAAATTAAGGTCGGATACTTTTAGACAGGCCTCGTATACTGAAGAACAAACTTAACATCAGCCAGAAGGTTGCCACAACTTCTCCACAAGAGATAGAGCGAGTGATGGATAATTTCATAAAGGGAAGCCAAAAAGTGTATAAGACAACGAAGGCGGACAGTTTCAGCACCTTCTTCCATAAAGTTGAAAAATAACTGCTTATATGCCATAAATTAAGATGCACTGTTGCATCACAGATACTCTCCGATATTACGACAACGAGCGTCGATCGACGTAAATGCTGGCTCATATTGTAACAGCATTTTCATTTTTAAAACAGTCTCTTGTTTTATTATACAGTATTATATTCTTTCGATTGTGCCAGATGAAGAAATTAAAACAAAGTAATATCCGGATCAGTGAAATGTAAATAAAGAACTATTCCGTTCAACTAGATTATTACTGTAATATGTCCTAATCAGTACTATGACGATTTTAGTCCTTTATATCCTTTCTTTAAAATTATGTATTATAGTATTTGTTATTCTTTTGTAAATATTTTAAAGTTTTTATCTTTATTAGGCCCGATTGTATCAAAACCATTTAACCAGATCAAGGTTAAAGACAAATTCAGCTGAACTTGAAGAACAAAGTTAACATAATTTGCAAACTAAAGAACTTTGACTGAAGAAATTTCTCCATTAAGTTAGATGATCCAAGTTCAGTTATGTTTGAAATATTCAGTGACAGGAAGCAAATAAAATATCCATTATTATTAATATCAATAGATATGATAGGTACAGTTTCAATTTCTTGCCTTAATACACAAACGATCTTATATTTTATAAGCTCTATCGTGTTCAGAATCAAATAACATAACCTATAATTAATTATGTTTATAACAACCATTAATTATTAATGGATATGAAACATTCATAAATTTTCAGTTTACTGTATTACTAAACGAAAATTGTCGTTTTATAAAGCTTTATTATGTTTACAGTTACTGTATGTATCAAACACCATAACATGTTAACAACTCGAGAACAGTCAACCTTCTTCGATTGTCCGCCATTATTTACATTGCACAAAAAACCAGTGTCCAAGTCGCAAGAAGTAGTTGTAAAGGCTAGATTTCTATTATCAACAAAGAAAGATTAAATTTTTCACTATTAAGACTTAAAAAACAAATCTATTTAAGGAATATTATAAAGTTAAAATAAATTCTTTGAAAAAGAGTTAAAGTCGCTAGATTGAAGAAACAAAACAAAATAATATCCAGATCCAGTGAAATGCATTTGAAAGAAAAGAACTATTCCGTATTCACCTAACATTTTTACGGGTCGGTGGATTATCAGCGTTTTTCATATTCATAAACCAGTGTTACGATAGGATATGATTTAAATTCTGTACAGTAACCATGGATCTAGCTTTACGCTCTTGCTGCGAAATGTTATGTAATATAGTATTTGTAATCGGCTCTTTTGATCTACGATCAAAATGATCTTTAATCAAGTTTTATCTTTATTAATGGTTCAAGAAAATGTTAATGTTGGCATGACATCTTGCAAATTTTAAAGTTAGATTGGACTTCCTTACTTGAGTATATTTTAAATCAATTTTTTAAACTATTTCCTTCATGGCCAGAGTAATGGAAAAGCAGGTTTATTTGATATTTTCGAAGTAACTTTAGATTTTAGTTAAATTTCTTCTTGACCATCATTTAAATTCGTTTAGCAAGGCGAGATTTTGTGTGCGAATAGAGATGCAGGGAGACGGAAAAACAGAATGACTTGTAGGCGGGAAAATACAAACAAAGACGGGCAGACGAATGGATGGACGGACGGTCGGACGCACAAAGAAGTAGACATATAGATAGGCAGACAGGCGGACGGGCGGACGGAACGACAGACGGGAGGATGGACAGACAGACCGACAGACGGACAGACAGAGACAGAAAAACACACACAGAAAGACAGACAGACGGAAAAATAGACACATAAACGGATAGACACACAAAGACAAAAAATACAGACGGACGGTCAGATGGACAGACGAATAGACAGACAGACAGGCGGACGGCTTTTCCCGGACATGGAAACAAGCTAAATTAAAACTGATGAAGGAAAAGAACTCTTTCGTGAAAGCATAATATAAGTGTAGGATGACGTAATTTTATAAAACCAAAGACAGGAATTTTTTAATACCTGGATATAAATGGACATCCGCACTCAAGATCTGTATTTAATATTAGGTCATGCGCGGGCTCATAAACCACGCTAATTATAATTATTCATAATGCAGAGCCTTTGAACTTCCAGTAATGAAATTCCTCCCATAATTTAATTTACAGAGGTTACCCACACTGCATGTTATGTATTTGTGGTTTATGAATAATTCAACTTTGATCCAAGTCTTTGAGTTTCATATATCGAGTCAAATATCAGAGGGAAAAATCAGAGTGCGAAAAATACGCAAAAAATGCTTATTGTTCACACAAGCGTATTTTTCAGTACAGAATCATAGAAACGTTTGGCCCAAGTTCATATAAGAATCTCAGTCACAGAGAAAGTCATCCGGGAATTTTGTAACGTAATGCTGTTTCTTAGTTACATATGAAGAGTCCACTGCAAAAAGAGTAAATGTCGTAAATTTGTGAAAAATGAAATGAAGGTTCAGTACGATAGAACAAAGGGAGTAGAATATAATACACTTTGTTGCACTCAGCGTATTCCGAATCTCAGCGCTGAGCAATCTAATGGCATCACGGTGTTCCGCATTTCACCGATGATGGAGTCACTGATGCTCCACCGGTGTCGCACCGGTGCCATCAGTTTGCAGAGGTGGTGGCAGTCTCCATCAGCCGCCATCAGTGAATCTGATTGGTTCTTTGTATAGGGCGGGAATTAGCAGACGAATGATATCGTGCACTATTGTGTCTTGGCGGTGTGTTCTGCTTTAGTTCTGCTGTATTGTTTGTAATGAGCACAACGTAAAAACAATATGTTAATGGCTTATGAGCGAAAATGTCAACGCACCAGTTATTACTACTGGTTCAGGAAATAAATTGTTTATGCTCTTTTTCTTTGAACGAGATGGCAGTACGGAAATTTCGCAAAATTTTGCTAGCGTAGCACAGACAACAACTTATACAGTCGCCATGACAGCCATCGATCCTTCCGGCAATTTTGTTCCTATTTCGCTGCAGCGTGACGTTATTGTTGTCCACCGGTCCGGTGAGATTCGGAATACGCTCACTGCAAGAAAGGTGATAGTTCCAGATCTACATCGTGTTGACGAATTGGTATACCAAACAAAGGGCGGGAATGTCAAAGTTTAAATTGTGTTTCCTGCAAAATGCAATTACATTCGACATTCCCCCTTTTTAGGTCCAACTTTGTAATTACATTAACACGCAGTCCAAAGGTGAAAGGATTCTCACTGAGAAGGCGTTTTGAATTGACAGCGGTAACGGTGCCATTCAGCGATATGCAATTATTATCCGATATATTGTTGATCTATTTTCCAAGTAATGTTACACTAACTTAATTGTAAGATATGATGAAGAATCGGTAGAACGGAGAAAAAATCTCTCATGCACCAGAACTCGAATCCGGGTTTCCAGTTTTACGTGCTGGCGCTTTATCCACTAAGTCACACCGCATTCTAGTACGGAGGTGCACTCATTACGAGTGACTAAGTGACCGGGATCCGACGGAAACTCCGTATGTACAGTAGTGGCATAAAAACCGGACCGACCCTTGTAGCTGATTTCAGAGGCTTGTTCACTCCACAGCACGATAGACTGCTAACTAAGGCTTTCGTGGTTCGAATCCTGCCTGAGAAGGAAACTCTTTTTTGTTTCTTATTCAAATTTATTCTCAGTACTTTTCGATTGCTGGTAAAATTCATGTTCTGGGAATAATAAGTTAATTAAGTAGTAAAATATCGCTGCGATCGAAAAGTATTGGGAATAAATTTGAATAACGAACAAAAAAAAACTTTCCTTCTCAGGCAGGATTCGAACCACGAAAGTCTATCGTGCTCTGGAGTGAACAAGGCTCTGAAATCAGCTACAAGAGTCGGTCCGGTTTCTTTTGCCACTGCTGTACTTCGGTACATCAGAGTAATGCAGTATAACTGTAAGCTGCTTCGCTTGGCTACTCGAGAGCCGGATCCGGAACCGATCCTTGCACGTAGACATGCTTTGACCCAATGTGCAATCTATATAATATATAAATTGGTGAGAATTAAAAGGAACTAAGTGACATTTTTGGTAAATTGAGATATAGATTGTTTCATACATTTTTAATAAAAGAAATTATCTACAGCAATAGTGAAGATTGCAGCCTCTACATTAGAGCTGGTGAAGAAAGAAACAGTTAGTTCCGTTCAATTCCAAAAGTTGAATTGATATTGGCTGCATTTATGTGACATTTAAATAAATATATATTAAATAAACCTTAATACCCTTTCAGAATTCAATTTGTTAGATTTTCAAGTTTTCTTTACAATAATTTAGGAAAACAATAGTTTGGTATGAATTCTGAAGAAGCATAAGGTCATCAGACTTTCTTGATAAAGGTACAGGTGGCATTCAAACCGTTTAGAAGTTTGTAGAGGAGCTTTTATGAACTCTCACTGTATACTACAGGAAATGGTTTTCATTTTTGGTCTCAGTCTGTAGTCCAAAAGACGGCAGAGGTTTACAACAAAATGTCTCATATAGTTCCAGGTGATATCTGTAAGAAAATTTATTATGGCATAGGTTCTTTCTCAGCTAAAACATCATTATCTACACTCGCAATTGAATTATTATTTCAGAGGTTTCAAATTTCATTTCATACTTACAAAAATAACAATAAATTAATCTGAAGTGCCAATTTATTGCCTGATACCGCACTTGAGTAGAATTGAAAGGAATTAAGTACAATACATTAATTTATTTCTCTTACTTGTGGCTTATAAGGCACTCAGAGGTTCATTATCGATATCTCACATAAGCCCACCATCGGTCCCTGAGTAAGATTAATCCAGTCTCTACAATCATATCCCACCTCCCTCAAATCTTTTTTAATATTATCCTCCAATCTACGTCTCTGACTCCCCAAAGGTCAGTAGACTTTTTTCTTCCAGCCTCCCAACTAACACTCTATATGCATTTCTGGATTTACCCATACGTCACTACATGCCCTGCACATCTCAAACGTCTGGATTTAATGTTCCTAATTATGTCAGGTGAAGAATAGAATGCGTGCAGTTCTGCGTTGTGTAACTTTGTCCATTCTCCTGTAACTTCATCCCTCTTAGACCCAATATTTTTCTAAGCACATTATTCTCAAATACCCTGAACCTCCCTCGAAGTGAGAGTCTAAGTTTCACAACCATAGAGAACAACCGGTAATAAAACTGTTTTATAAATTTTAAATTTCAGTTTTTTTTTAGAGGAGGCTAGATGATAAGAGCTCTCAACCGAATATTTATGCTGCGTTTAATTTCCTCCAGAGTGTCATTTATATTTGTTACTGTTTCTCCAAGTTATTTGAACTTTTCCACCTCTACAAAGGATAAATTTTCAAATTTTATATTTCCATTTCGTACAATATTCTGGTCACGAGACATAATAATATACTTTGTCTTTTCGGGATTTACTTTCAAACATATCTCTACAAGTAAAATTTCCGTGTCTTTCCTAATAGAATTTATTTCTATGACTACAGTAATATAGAAAATTTTATTTGTATTCAGTTTTAACATCAATGACCCATTCTCCCTCAAATCTGATAAATAAATTAAACGTCAGCACCAAGATGGAAAAATAAAAAATTTAACCTTCCAACTAACATTTTTCAATTTCTGAATTCCACATAAAGTGTAGCCAGTTCCTTCCACGGCTCACCAATTCATATTATGCAGTGATAATCGAAGTCCGACATGTGTCTTTGTGAATCCGATGCTGACAGGTGGGGCATCCTGTCTCAGTCCTGACAGACGAGTGCCTGATAGACTCCAAACCTGGAACCCCAAGCCCTTTCACAATGAGCATCAGGAAACCGTACTACCCAAAGACTGTTTCCAGCCATAAACCCAAACCTTGTTTTTTGCTTGTGTCTGGCCGTCAGAGGATCGATAGTGCGTATGAGTTCCTCCACACTTTGTGAGACTCTGGTTTATAACATTGGTCCCAATCTACACAGATAAGCAAACGAAATCCTAAACCGGTATGCAAATACGAATCCACACGTTTTTCCTTGAACTCAATTTCAAGCTCGCAAAGTTTCAAATTTCACGCGAACTGCGACACTGCGTCTCCCGCTGGGAATATGTTTGTTATGTTGGCAATGCTGGACGCCACGGTGGCTGATAATGCTAATGGAAGAAGGAGCGTGTGAGAAACGTTACAAACGGAGAGCGAGCCGTGAAATTGTTTTGCCTTTCCCTACCTTCATAATACAGGATAAAGTCTCTTTCAGCACCCCCGTTGCCGCCCACGCTTCGCAAGCCTCTTTAGTTATAATACCTGCGCGGGAAAATTTCTTGCTCCCATAAAACTGCGAAAGGTTATGGTGCAGAGTTTAGTAAATGAAGAGTCCGCGGAAAAACAATGAATGTCACAGTTTTGTTAAGGTTGATGTCATTATCGAATTCATGGATCACTACGAAATTTAATGTTGTTCTTATGAAAAATGGTAGAAAGGAGAATTATCATCACGAATACAGTAATCCTTTCCTTTATTTTCAAAAGAAACAGCACTACATCTTGCAGTTATAGACTCAATTAGATCATTATCTAATCCTTAACAGAAATGTGACATGCATCGCTATTCCTCCGAACTCTTCAAATGTTTCTTCATCAAATGAGCAAACAGCCATAATATTGCAAATAAGAATATGATTGCTAAGAAGCTTTTAGGTTTTAGTCCATTGTATTTCAGAGACACAATGGAATACAATGGACTCTGCATTATGCGGGTAATCACGGGAGCAAAGAACGCTGATAATGCAAAAACATAGTAAATTGTGCAGCGTGAGAAGTTGCAGCAATTTTATCTCGTGTACTCTCTGCGCCTATTCTTAATAATTTATTGTTCTTAGCTTATCTTCTTTTGCTAGAAAAACTCTCTTATGTTTCAATCTTTTAAATCCTAAACGGATAAATTTGTTCATGGTCTCAAATGACCTGCCCGGAAAAAGGGTGTAACATCAAATTAATGAAATAAGTGACTTAGATGGCAAAAACAATTTTCCAGCATTCGTTTATAACAAATTATTGCACCCAATAGCTGAATAAACAATCCTTGATTAATCAAATGGTTCTGCTAGTAATTTATTTATTTTAGTAGGTTATTTTACGATGTTTTATCGACATTTAGGTTATTTAGCGTCTGACTGAGATGAAGGTGATAATGCCGGTGAAATGAGTCCGGGGTCCAGCACCGAAAGTTACCCAGCATTTCCTCATACTGGGTTGAGGAAAACCCAAATTAAAAACCTCAACCAGATAACTTGCCCAAACCGGGAATCGAACTTGGGCCACCTGGTTTAACACTATATGGCCAGACGCGCTAACCGTTACTCCACAGGTGTGGACTCTGCTAGTAAATAATAGGCTTAACGAAATATGTCCCTGAAATTATTTTCTTTTCTTCTGAAACGTGAATTATGGATTTGTTGTTTACACCCTTATTCCGGGGAGGTCTTCAATTATAAATTATATATTATGTATTATTTATAAAGTACGTTGATATTATTAAAATTACGTAAGTTTAAACTTAATTCCAATAATTTCAATTTATTTAAAAATTATTGTTATATATTCTATTTTTTAAAGGAACAAAATCATATAAACTGCAGTCAACTCAAATCCCGTCAGCTTCCATGCGTACTATTACACTGTTTTACATGGGCCCTCCCCATCCTTCGATATTGACATTTATTAAAGTCTGTGTGATATATCTTGTTTCACTGTGAAAAGAGAGAGAAAGGAGATATGTCTTACTTCGTCTGTGTTGTTATGGCGATGGGGGAATGGAGCGATGCCGTCCATCCATCCAGTGGCTGAAGGGACTAGTTGATACATTCTGTAGAGCAAAATAAAATTACAAAATATCTCTCTCCGTACTGTGTAGTTCCGTCACTGAGCTTGTCTTTCAAGAAATTGAGTTCCGATAGTCTGTATAATAACAAGGTTTTGAAAGGAATCCTGAAAATTTACAACCCTCCTATAATCTCCACCCTCATTTGAAGGGACTTGCTTTTATTGTTACTGAGACAAGATAAATCTTACCAGGTGTAGTGCTGTTGATCGATCAAAATATTTAATCGATTAACTATTTGAATTTACTCGATTAATCGATAGATTATTGTTAAATTTAACTTGTGTTCGGTGATAAGCATAAGTATTAAATTAATGTTGTATATCTGTATATGGTATATTGTATCGTTATATTACAAAACAACTACAGTATTTTAATTAATTACTAACGTATTTATTATGAGGCTTATAATTTATTGTGTCAATTTCTCCAGGAATTTTGGAGACAAATATGAATGGGAAAAAGTATGAAGACTCACCTAGTTAATACTGCTTCATCCATAATTTTAAACATGTGAGTCCATTGTTAGTAACAATGTTTCCTGCATCACTAAACACGAAAAAAAAAAACTTTTTTTTCTGTCAAGCACTTCTCCACGATCGTTCAATTTAAATCCAAACGTTTCACCGAGTTTACCTCTCAAATTCTCATATGACATAATGAAGTTTACCCTTTTCACAAACCACAGAAAACTGATTTTTTCTTTATCAAACTAAAAACACAACCTTCGTATACAAACTCAGTACAGAAACTGCAACTGCAAAACTACAGCGGTCGAAACAGAAGACTGGCCCCTATTGTAATAGAATTACCAGATTTTAGAAAGAGAAGAATGTAGTTACGCTCTCACTTGCACACAGTGTAGACATGATTATTTTAAAAGGGATGACGGGGACGAATCCCAGAAAAGTATGTATTTCGTAATTTAATAAAATTTAATAATAATTTAATAATAATTTAATAATATTTCGAATACTTAACGTAAGACAAATTTATTATATTGTATTCATAAAATTCATAAATAAAAATCGAAATAATTTTGAATTGTATTCTCATAGTTATGAAACAAAAGGTGTGAATCCTTTAAGATTGTTTGAACCAAAATGCAACACTGTTACAGTATTTAATCATAATAGTGATTTAGGCCCAAGAATATATAACAAATTTATATTTAAATATCCTAATCTTGTCAATTTTAATAGTTCTAGTATTAAATTTAAAAAGTTATGTATGGATTTTATAAAAATTGAAAAATTGTAAATTTAAATTTATATAGGCCTACTATAATTGCACAGTAGACATAAAACAAATTGTATTGTAATATTGTTAATTTCAATTCAGGAATCCGCCCCTGAGCACGAGTTCTACTCTTTCAGGGGCAAGGTAAAGTTTTTTCTGTATACTCGTATATTATATTTTATGTTACAATTATTAGCAAATAAATAAATAAATATCTAAATAAATAAATAAATAAATAAATAAACAAACAAAAACAAATAAATAAATAAATGTTTCGCATTGTGTTTCAACTTTCAATAGAGGTAGACTAGGTCAATGTCGTCATATTTCCATCTCTTTCTGAAGTGTTTGTGTAAAGACTTTCCCTACACTACCTGGTTTACAGTTAGAAAATAAAAGTACTCTTGTGCTTTTAAGTAAGCAATTTGCAAGAGAGAAATATTGTCGGAATTTTTAATATGAGTTTTCATTAACATAATAGTAATTAATATAAACTACAACCAATTAATTTTAATTGACTCGATTATTCGATTAAATATTTTTGATCGATTAATCTTACAACAGAAATGGATCTATCAGTCGATTAGATTAATCGATTAAATCCCACAACACTAATATTTATTGTCAATCAACAAATTCCTCATGCAGACCTAATGGTGTTTGTTCCTCACATTTTTTATATCAGTTACATTCACCTTCATCGCAATACACTGCTTCCTAATTAGTCATAGCCTAATTTTATTTTATACCTCTACTTTTAATTGTGAATAAGATTAGCCTATCCTTATCGCCTTCTACCATTCACCTTTATCATGTCTTAGTTCACTTTCATTTACTCTCCTTATCCCCTTCCTCAGTAATTTAATTGTGAACCCTGCTATTAATTTAGATTCATCTTCATTTAAATATTACAATCACTTTACATTTCATCCCTTAACTCCCATTTACAGTTGTTCTAGTTCTGATACATAACCTTCCATGGTTTGTCTACTCATAATTACGAACTTAACCTAGTACTCCCTTTTACTATCTTCTTAATTACAAGACTACCTAAGTCTTTCTATAATTTTCTTAGTTGGTTATTTAACGATGCTATATCAACTATTAGGTTATTTAGCGTCGATGAGATTGATGATAGTGAGATGTTACTTGGCGAAATAAGCCCGAAGATTCGCCACAGATTACTTGATATTCGCCTTACGGTTGGGGAAAACCTCGAAAAAACTCAACTAAAGGGTGCGTCAGAAAGAACGGATGGATTTCAAACTATCGATACGCAACGAGGAGAGAGATATAGTGAGGGGGACCACGACTGTTGGGTCAGCCATAGAATGCAGTTTCAGCTGAGAACATGGTGTTGGTCTGGTATACAACGTGCTTTCATCGTAGAGACATTTTTGAAAAATGAAGAGTCTGTGATCGCCACTCAGGACTCATTTCGACATCGGATGTCACGCTAGGATTCCAACTCGGAATACAATTTTGCGGTGGGTGGCTTCATTTCGTATCACAGGTTCAACATTAAAGAAGAAATCACCTGGACGAAATTCTATTGCACTGAGATTGTCCGAGGCTACGGTAAGATCTCGCGCCCTGCGACTTCTTTCTTTGGGACCATTTGAAGGCGTAAGTTTGTAAACATCGATCACATACACTGGACGAACTGAAGACAGCGATTCGTGAAGAAATCGTGGCAATTGCACCAGCTATGACTGTGAAAGTGATGGCGAACATCAGAAAACGCCTCGATGCCTGTATTGAAAGCCAAGGACATCATATGGATAATGTTGTTTTCCATAAATAAACTGCATGTATTGGTGAATATGTTGATAACAATAAATTTTTGATTTCATGAATCTTTACAATTTTCTTGCCATGTGAAATCCATCCGTTCTTTCTGACGCACCCTGTAGATAATCAGCCCAAGCGGGAATCGAACCCGGGCCCGAGCGCAACTCCGGATGGGCAGGCAAGCGCTTTAGCCGACTGAGCTACGAAGCGACGGTGCCTTCATAAATTTCCTACAGAATTTCTTCCACTTGTAGTATTCTTTGAAATTAACCCTATATATATATATATATATATATATATATATATAAAATTTATCTTGTTCAGTTTATTAATTCCCTAACCAACTTTCTACTCCGTTCTATTTCTAACATTCGTTCATTTTCTGCAATATTAATACTTATCCATAAACATTTCTATGCATCTGAAGAATATTCGCTTAGTTTCTCGCCCATCAAACTTCAAAGCCTTCTGTCGTGTTTGGACTCGCGAACCTCCAACCCAATGGTTAGCGTGGTAACCGCTAGACCACCGAGGACGACAATGGAAATTTATCTCGATCGCCACTGGCCAACGGGGTGCTGCTGGAATAGTTACCGTTAACACAAGAGACAGTAAAACAATATTTTGTTCTTTGCCATATAAGTAAAAAACATGGTATAATAAATGCTATTCACAACTCAAGAAAGGATAGGGCGAGAGAGGCCACGGTTAATGGACAACACGGATAATCTGACCACGGATATTCGAGAGTCGACAGAACGTTTATGAGCTACTGTAGGGGAGACCCGGGCAAAACGAATAACCCGGGCAAAGAGAATAATGCCTATTACTTAGAAACGCCAACAGGTAGCGCTTTCTGCTATGTTGGGGAAGAATCCCAACCAGATTTTGCTGCTGGATCTGACTTGTCGTCATTATAGCTAGTAAGAGAAGAAGTCAGCGTGTGTTTGAAGAAAATTGACTGTTTTCTTAAAATATTTCAAGGTAAGAGAAACATATGTACAACATACAGTACTGCAGAAACTCTTTGTTATGTGATAGTAATATATAGGCGATAGAATTAGTTCCAAAATGCCGTACTTAGGAAGAAGATTATTGACGTTTATGTTTGTACAACCTTAAATGAAAAGCGAAGTGGCGTCTGCGGGAAAAGTGAATAGGGCAAAGTGGATAACCAAAGCTCGGAACTTGGGGACTTGTGTCTTTGCACGTGACTAAGGACCGGACTTCAATGTCAACAAACTCCCGCTTCGAGCACGGAGGTACTGCCAGGTCTGCTACAAAAGTGGTTTCTGGCTGCAACAACATATTGATAATATTATGGTAGGTTGAAACACGTAATTTCATAGCATATATATAAAAAATAAACATGAGAAATATATCAAATTTACTGTTCTGCTGTGTACATTTTATTACAGTGTATGACTATCTACATTCGAAGATTTTTCGGTAGCAGACTTAAAATACTGAATGTTTTCACTGTTACTGTTTTCTGTTCGATTTTCAGCAGTTGCTAGCTGATCTCGTATCTGAGAAAGATAAGTATATCCTAAATTTTTCTCGAAAATAGTTTTCAATTAGTGTGTCACTACTAGGGCAAGCCCCTCTACGTCTCGATCCATGGCTATGGACAGACTTTTCTACAATTTGAGGGACTACAATGCCTTTCAATGAATTCCGTTTCCAGCCTCTAGTTTGTGTGTGGCACAACTTACAAAATATAAACTCTCCATTCGAAAAAATAATGTATCTCCTCCGAATTCTCCACGAAATTCTGTATCTTAAATTTAAAACAAAATGTATTTTCAAACTTCTATAATACCCATTCGAAATAACACGTATTTTCTATTTTCAAACAGACCGTTACCTTTAATTCTCTGAATGTCATTGGCTTCGACATAACAGTTTCTTCGTCCGTCTCCCTGTCATTAGTTGTGACCACTTTCTTAAACGACTGTCCCTGAGCACTTGCAGCGTGAGCTGTGTGTACGTTGTACCTGTAACCTTACTCATGCACACGACACAAGTCCCAAGTTCCGAGCTTTGTGGATAACTTATCCACTATATAAGTGTCAGCAGTATTTTTGTATATATTTGTCTATTGCAATAAAGCGTGTTAGAACATTTTACATAATGGAGGCATTAAGTCACACTAATTAAATTATAAATCAGCAACACTGGTCTTAATTTTTACTTAAAAAGGTCGTAATGTGTTTTCAGATGGTTTAATTTTTCAAACGCAAGATGAAGCAAGCCAAATGGTCTGAAGAAGCCATGAAGAAAGCACTTGAAGAAATAAAATCTTCCTGTCAGTGGTTCTGCTATCTGGCCATACAACCATAATGTGTTTGTTGATGAAGAGTTTGCTCCAGATGAACTTACAGATCGCCCACTTGAGACAGAAATCAGCGAAACGACAGCTGGCTCAGATTTAACAAATTCTGCGGTGCCAGCTTCTTCAGCTGCTGAAGAAACAGCTAATGCTCACTCAGAATCAACCGCATCTGTGACGTCGGCATCTTCAGAGATTGACGAAATATTCAATACATCAATTACACTCATTAACGTCGTGTTTATGTGTTGATTTAATTTTATTATCAGTGAATAGAAATTAAATAGAAATGTGAAAATGTTATAGGGATATTCACTTTGCCCGGGTTAATTATTCACTTTGCCTGTGTACCCGGCCAAAGCGAATAATTAACTATATTTTCTTTCTCAAATCATGTCACTCTCCGTAGGTACGAGAAACGAATTGCTGTTTTGTAGATATGTGGACAACATGTGTCACAACCAAAGTCACGAAGTTGTTATTTCGGGAGGACTACTTATCCGCTTTGCCCGGGTTTCCCCTATATGTCAGCTTCACCATCAGGGAATGTGGAAAAAAGGGGCTGTGGAATCCATTACCAAGAGCTAGTCTCCGGGACTGGACGCAAACGCAATGGCAATGAAAGAGAATAAAAAAAAGTATAGTCAATGCAACAGATAACGAGTCATCAAATACTTAAATGGACTATTTTTAATTCTGTATCAACCTCCAGGCTGTTGGCTACTTGTCTCACTATAAAATTTGGAAAAATTTGAGAGTTAAGAATTAATATTAGAGGAGAAATGTTCGCTCCGGCGCCGTTGATTAAAAAAAAATTGAGAGGATAAAACAAATGAGGCCACAACCTACTAACTTAGATAACATATAAATACATAGAAAGAGAAAATATTCCATCGAAATTTACAGTGAAAGCCATATCTGTCTACCACATAATTTGAATTCGCCGAATCCTGAACTAGAGTCTTCGTCTTGCAAAGCAAAGGCTGTAGTTTCTATTAATTCTTCTACTTCAAAATAGAGGAAGTGTAACAAAAATATGAAATAGGACTAAAAATATGAAATAGTATAATATACGACGTGAGACGTGTTGTATTCTAGCGGAAACCTTCCAAATCACTACGCACTGATACTCTCTTTCACGGGAATGTATTAGCTTGCAGTCAGAGCTGAACTTTGAAACGTTTATCATTTTTGCGTTTTCGAGGAAAGTCAAAATTTTAGCAGTAAGTTCTTTTTTAAACATACATTATTATTCCCCAATATTAAAAGTATTAATTATATATATTGTTAAAGAGAAATACTCTACGTTTATAACAATGTATGTTTAATTGATTTCATTTTTAAATTATGATATGTTTCGAGGTTATGACTTAAAACATTGGAGTGTCACAAATATTGAAAAGTAGTAGGCCTATTATTAATATTCCATCTTTATACCCTGGTTTTCTGTTTCGTTACTAGTGTTGGAACCTGTAGGAAGAGGGAAAACCTCACTTTCCAACAAACTCAGAAAAGAATAGAATGAGAAGGCAATGCAAGAAACCATAAAAAAAGAAAAGACGTGAGAGACGATTCACCTGGATTTTGTATTACGATCGAGAAAACACCTTGTAGAGGCCATTTTGACTTTGCAATTTTGTTAATCTTGTAGCTCGTTAATAGTATTCCATATTTGTACCTGTATTTTTATGAAGGAAATACGTTACATTTTGAGGGAATTATTTTTTTCAAACAAGTCCGGTGTACCATTCACAAGGACATTTA
The DNA here is from genome assembly GCA_025594305.2 of Periplaneta americana. Lineage (NCBI taxonomy): Eukaryota > Metazoa > Arthropoda > Insecta > Blattodea > Blattidae > Periplaneta > Periplaneta americana. The sequence goes on along the minus strand of JAJSOF020000040.1, from coordinate 27,902,519 downwards.
GCAATAAACAGGACGATAATATACGTTCAGTATTCAAAACATGTAGGTTACAAAATGAAAAACAAAATATCTAATAATAATAATAATAATAATAATAATAATAATAATAATAAATAATTTCTAATAATAATAATAATAATAATTTCACAAAAATGTGTAACATTCACAAGCCAGAAAGAAATTGGTAAGGTTGACCCTACAATCTTAGACGCTGCTTGTTAGAAAAGTATCGGCATTTGCTTCACTATCTATCAACGTTTTGATTTCCCCCGAGTGTTCGGGTCATATCGACCGAAACTCCTGTAATGCGCTAACAGCAAAACTTCTTGGTTCTTCTTAATTACCAGACTTCGTTTAGCTCTCGCAAGGGATAGTATTGAGTCCATCCCACTCGCTTTTAAGTACTTCTAATCTAATTTAGCGTCGGAGAAAAAGGATAGAATTCTGTAAGTAATATATTGAAATATTCCTACGACAATTTCATAAGTTTCAATAACAATATTTTATGGAATTAAAAATTAAGATATCTGTAAGTTAGAGCGGTGAGATAATATGTAGACCTGCGATTGTATGACAAATGCCTATTTGGTGCTTAAGCATTAATACGAAAGTTTTCAAGCATGTTCACGTTTCATGAAAAATTACGTTATTTGGTAGGGTTTTATAATTCTATAAAATGCATATTTGAGTCGTTAGTGTGGGTTCAAAAATTTTAGTGGCTAAAATACCTATTTTCGTATATTTAAAAACTGACAACTTAAATAACTTGTAATGCTACTCTACATTCATATTCTGCTACATCTGTGCTATCTACGTAGCTATCGTTACCGATAGACTAATCAATCAATATTTCCAGTTATTATTATAAATCGTTTTATAAATTCTAACTTTCAGATTTTTTGACAGAAGACTGGATGATAAAAACTTCTGAACCGAATTTATAAAACAGTTATATTACCGGTCGTTCTTTATGGTTATGAAACTTGGACTCTCACTTTGAGAGAGGAACATATGTGAAGAGTGTTTGAGAATACGGTGCTTAGGAAAATATTTGGGGCTAAGAGGGACGAAGTTACAGGAGAATGGAGAAAGTTACACAACACAGAACTGCACGCATTGTATTCTTCACCTGGCATAATTAGGAACATTAAATCCAGACGTTTGAGATGGGCAGGGCATGTAGCACGTATGGATTAATCCAGAAAAGCATATAGAGTGTTAGTTGGGAGGCCGGAGGGAAAAAGACCTTTGGGGAGGCCGATATGTAGATGGGAAGATAATATTAAAATGGATTTGAAGGAGGTGGGATATGATGATAGAGACTGGATTAATCTTGCTCAGGATAGGGACCAATGGCGGGCTTTGTCAGGACGGCAATGAACCTCTGGGTTTCTTAAAAGCCAGTAAGTAAGTAAGTATTACAAATCGTTGTTACACAGCGTATCAGATTGTGACATACCATATTGTCGATTATGTTTATTACACGTCACAGTGGAGTATTGTGTTGATGAAAAATTATATTGACGGACAAAATACAGAGAATATCGTTGTACTGTAGACCCTATTGCAAAGCAGTTTGAGAAATGGAAGAGTTTTAATTTGTTGATTCCGTAACGTGTTCATCAAGTTCTTTTTTTTCTTATACTGATCAATTGATACCATTGATGTTCTTACAATTTAGTGATTTATTATTTTATTTCTTTACCAGAGCTTCCTCAAATTAGAGGCTGCCCTTAGACAAAGCATACAAAACAATAAAGAACAAATAGATGATGAAAGATAACAGAGTAAGAAAAATGCCAACAAGTAAACAAACAAACAAACAAACAATGGTTGTTCACAGAATAAGAAAACTTACAAACAAGTAAAGAAGCAATGAAAGCTAATAAGAGAAAGAAAAATGATAATGGCACGTCAGTTTTTTCAGTACACTGAATTAGAGTCCATATAGGTGGTTCCGTAAAAGTTCGACTGACTCTCTAATTATGAGGAGGGCCAGCTCATTCAGAAAATATCTGTGCAGTCCTAGGGTCTTAAAGAATTGAGAAGAGATATTAGGTACTATTCCTCTTGCTCCAAACATCAATCCCGTGCCACTGATATCATGAAGTGGGTATTTATCTTTATAATACGGGATGGTTGGAACGTAGATTGTTCGTTTCTCCTCGTGTACGTCTTCAGGTTGTCCTTTATACGTTTCAAACATGATGGTGGGGTCAATGATCATACCCTGAGACAGGGATTCACTTATGACGATTATGTCAATGCGTATGTTACTGCCATTGTCGGCAGTTCCGTGGACTTCTTCATAGACGGTGTATTTCAGTTTTCTAAGGGCATCAGCCAATTTAGTTCTAATTGCATGGTGCCTATGTATACGCAATGTTTCACCATAAGGGCAGGCTCCCAGGACATGTCCAAGGGTTTCTATCTCACTGAGGCATCGCCTGCTGTGGTTGTCCTGAGATCTACTGGGTATGGCTCTTACAGCACTTACGTTGGGAGTAATTTTGATAGCCTCCTTCCATTCACCGCTAGTAATTCCATCGGGCTTAGTTATCCATTTCTTAGAGGGTGTGAATTCACTGTAAAGAATAACGCCTTTTCCCCTTTGAGCGGTCGCCCTGGTTGGCAAGTTGGTATAGCGCTGGCCTTCTATGCCGAAGGTTGCGGGTTCGATCCCGGGCCAGGTCGATGGCATTTAAGTGTGCTTAAATGCGACAGGCTCATGTCAGTAGATTTACTGGCATGTAAAAGAACTCCTGCGGGACAAAATTCCGGCACATCCGGCGACGCTGATATAACCTCTGCAGTTGCGAGCGTCGTTAAATAAAACATAACATAAATAACATAACATAACATAACATAACATAACATAACATAACATAATTAACATAATATAACATAACTTATGAATGATCTTAATACAACGACTTATTGATTCCTTGTTTAATTTGAGTACTATGTTCTTGAATATAAAGAGAAACAAAGTTTGAGGGTCTGTTATAATATTTTATGTCTCTGTTTTATTATTTTACGAGACTACTTTTAAATAGGCCTGTTAGGGGCTATTTTAGGCGCCTAAACTTACATTTTAGTACCTCAAAACCCCAAGCCTAACATTTCCTACTATTCTTAATAAAACTTCAACTACATAAATCCTTTTCGTTTTATTATTTTCATTCTTGTGATACACCTAGCGCCCGTTGACTTTCGCCACTGAAATCTACTTTCATCTCTTTGTTTATCTTCTTTAATATCAAACTTGACGTCTTATTTCACTCATTACTGTTTTCTTTCACATCTATCTTTGTCTCTCCCGTCCTCCTGGATATTTAATTACGTCGTTATTTCTTGTACCTCTGGTTTTATCAATGTACACTCCCCAGCGTCATTTGTATTCCATACCTCTAATCTGCTTCGAGATCTCTTCTACTTTTACGCTTCGCCATAATTTGAACAATAATTTTAATAATCTACGATGTAAGATCTGTTACAAATGTACAGTTTAAGCTAAAATATTCAAGTTCAGACAAATATGCGGTACGAAAATAACATGCAGCAATAAATGAGCAATTAGATAAGCATTATTTAATTTTATGAAATGATAGGTATTGTAAATTCATTTTATAATTGGAAAACTTGCCTAAAAGTATATAAAAACTAGTGGCTTGTGCAGCAAATGCTGCAAACTAAGTTCATTAGACGTTCAAATAAAAAATGTTTCAGATTTATGTTCAATGAAAAATACCAGACATTTTGAAAGTTTATTTGCTTCCATAATAATGAAACATACTCCATCTGAATGGTTTTTATGTCCAATACTTTTTCTTGAGCCTATGTATCCTATGTCTCTTGTGTTTCAACGCGAAAACTCAAGTAACAATGTCAGGGCGATCAGTGGGTTTTTCATGTGGGAGTAAAGCAATAGCTATTTCAGGTCATAGTGGATTGTAAAAGTCAGAACAATATACATAGGATTTTGGTATAGCTGCTGCATGTAGAGATTGAAATGTAGAGAGTAAAATCATTTTATCCTGCTAAGAGATCTTGCTGAATTGATCGAGAGACTAAAAAATTTTGTAGGTCTCTTATTTTATCAGTAGGTAACACCTTTTGGTCTTTCCTTAGGAACTGTAATTTTTGTGCTCTCTCGAGCCAATACTGAAGAAAATGACGCATATAAATATCTACCCACACCGCAATTAAGTATAGGAAAAAATCGCAACCCCACTTGATTACTAACTATAAAAATATTTGATTTTTAATAACAATATTATTATCTTACGTAAGTTTTATATAATAGCCGCCACTCATTACATTATAGAAATGAAGATCTAATTTAACACATTCTCTAATCTACTTATGTAACCCCAAAACGTTTCATTCTCATATCATCAGCATAGCATTAATATGTATAATTAATGAAAAATAATCACATCATGGCATTAACTATAGTGAAATTTCATTGCTAATGGTAATAATGTAATCAAGTTTTGTAGATTTCAATATCCAGTACACAGCTGTCCTCAGAAAATTACACACCGCAGAATAAGACTTGTAAATTAGCGTGTCTTCAAGTTCTTAATAACCAATTGAATTTGAACTTTAAATATGTCAGTAATCCTGCAGGTCATGGCCTTCGTGTAATAGTTATTGTTTATTGTGGTGTGTGTTTTGTTTTATTCTGAAATCACGGCCGTGCTGAAATGCAATTAGTTCTCAAAACTGAAGAAAGATGGATTTTGGAAAATAGGAAATAATGTAGGAAAATTGATATTTCACTGAAAACTACTACTTTTCTGAAAAACTTTGGGTTCCAAGCTTCAAAATGAGGAGTCATTTATTAAAATTCGTTCAGCCGTTTTCCCGGAATTTCCATTACCAGTTCAAATTATATATACAGATGAGTGTAATAATATAAATGTTTCTAAGAGTATTGCCAGGCAAATTTTTGAATAAGAAACGAAATAAAGATAGAACACAACTAGTTCAACCAGTATCGTGAAGAAGCAAAGAGTAATATCTGTCAGGAATGCAAGACACTCGATTGCCAATGATAAGAATATAGACCAAAAGATTGCTCTACATTAGGGCGACCTGAAAGAAGTTGAAATTACCAATTTCGTTTGCAGTCGGAACTTACAAAATTGTGTCTAGACCTAATTTGTAAGATTGTTGTTGTCGCTGGTTTAATAATAATAATAATAATAATAATAATAATAATCGTAATAATAATAATAATAATAATAATAATAATAATAAAATTTAGTTTTTCCTGTAATAAGTAGTATTTCGGACGGTGATTAGCAATAGTGATCCAAGCGCCAAAATCGCGAAGTGAGATAACTGATTAACAGCGTCCAATTCCAAAACTGTCTAAATCCATTTAAAAAAATGAGATAATGGCGGTTTCGTCATCTACCTAAATGTCTCTAGCAATTGTCTACTGAATGTTGTGCCTAAATTCCCTCTTTCCTTCCATAAATAAGCTTCAAATATGACGAACACTGCAAACAATTAGGAAAAAAGTTATCAGTTTTTGGGTTTCCTGAAAATTGTTAAGAATGGATGTAGACAACATAATAAAATCTGTGTAAAAGCTATTTTTTCCAAAACTGGTGAAAAATTAAGTAATAATATACACTTTACTAGGCACATGTTAATTCTCACAAATATTAAAGCCTTATGCCATGTTTTGTTAAAAATGGCGCTTGGGTCATTATCGCTTAATTATAAAACTATTAGGTCTATTCTAAGTTTAGCAACAATGAATCATCCACTAAATTTTGAACAATTTTATACAGATAATACAGTTATAACAAACACATAAAAATAACATTATCAAGTTTTTCAGCAGTATTAATTTGACATGACAAATACAATAGAGAGAAGTAATATTTAACCTTTCTTAAGTCCAATGTCTTATTTTGGAAACTATTCAGCTTTTGGTCACTGATTTCTTGATGAAATCAAAACATCTAACCCTTCGATATCATCGATGATTCGATCATCTGTAATAAGGGAACGATAAAAGTTCTTGGCATCACAGGGAATCAAGTGCACAAAGATATTAGATCTAGTCAGGTTGGTCGTTCCGAGAATCGAACCACGGACCTCCCGAACGCGAGTCCATGCGATACGGATGAGTCAACTCGCTCGGTTTAATACAGGTGAATGTTATACATTTTTGTAAAATTACGCTAACATAACACAAATTTTAGGTGACGTTTATACACTTCAATTATTAAGGTCAGGTTGTTTCCTTGACTGAAACATAACACAAAACGTGTCTCAACCATCCCAGGTCTCCCCTAATATTTTATTCCAAGCGGATAATCAAAGACACAACAGCATCGTTGCATAATTCTTAACGAAATTTACTGCCTCCTGGATCGGCCGAGGCGAACATACATTACGGCCACCAAGATCGCCGGACTTGTCCCCACTAAACTTATTTTTATCATAATTCATCAATAATCGAGTGTATCATAGTCTGATGGCATATTTTGCAGATTTACTTCGCCGCATCGTAGAGACGCTAATGCCGGTAACATGAAAACTACTCTCGCGTGTGTGTGACAAGAATAATAGTCCGCGGCACAAATGGCGCTCATATCGAGATGTACTAATATGTAAATAAAACTTTCTGACTTTCTCTTTCTAAACATGTAAACATCAATAAAAACAAATGCAGTAGTTTGTGATATATTATTCCTTCTTTTTATTGTGGTCTTCCTGGGAATTCTGTATTACTTAGTTCGCTATTTAACGACGCTGTATCAGCTACTGGATTATTTAGATGGTATTGGTAACAGTGAGATGAGGCCGAAGATTTGTGAATAGATTTCTTAGAATTGGAGAAAACTCGGTAATCAATTTAATTGGGAATCGAACCCACGTCAGAGCACAGCTCTGGATGAGCAGGCAAACGGCTAGGCTACAGAGGTGGGTTGAATTTATTGAAAAATTCAAGTTAATTCCCTGAATCCATTAAAATTTCTGTTAAAAATTCTATGAATTCAAAACAATAGACCTAAATATCCATTCATAAACTAAACTGATTTAAAACAATAAGGTCGATTCAGTAATTTCATTTCTTGAATTGAATGAAAATAAATGAAGAGTGTAGGGGAAAAACCTGATAAGTCACGTTTCACTGTTTTTACTGGAGAGTAAACGTTGAAAGTTTCAAGACTCATTACTACGGGGCGGATGTTGATAACCTAAAAATCTACTATACTTAAAATGATCATTAAAATGCCCTTAAACTAATGGAAAAATGACACAAAATTAAAAGAAAATGACATTTAAATATTATTCACCGTAATCGCACCTCAATTTCTTAAAAATTAGTCACCTTGTTTCAATGACTGCCCTGCAAATCTCGGAGAGAGGAGGCAACTTCCTGGAATTTGGCTAAGATAAAGGAAAAAAACATGCAACAAAATGAAGGTTTTAAGGGAAGACTATAGATTTTAATGAGGCTTTAGAATGTGTTTCAATCAGGGGTGGTCCATGTCAGTGTCTTCATTCTCCGTCTCTCCTTCCGCGCATCACTTTTGTTATCAGATCTTCCAGATGAGGGAGTGTGAATGACAAAAATTGTGGGCGCAGCGTGCATTCTTACAATCTTTGTGTTAAAAATACGCACTGTCTACTATACTAAATCCCTTCCAAACTATGTTGAGGACATAATGACCTGTCCAGGACATGCTGAAAGTTTCCCCCTCGAAACATACATTTAAAGACACCCTCGTACCGACAAAAGAACAGTAGCGGTCAAAGTCTTCACTGAAACTAAGCTGTTGTCAAGTATATTACTTACATTGTGTGAAGTGAAGCCTTCAGTGGAATGAGGGATGGACTTTAGAGTCTGTTCCAAACTATAAAACTCAAACTTCACTGTTATTCACTTATTCAGTAGGTAATTACTACTGACCTATTTGTTTAGAAAATTATTTAACAGACCTATCAGTAAAGAAGAAAGTAAAATGCATTCCAAATTATCTAAAAGTTCTTCAAAGTATTAAAAATGACCAAAAAATGCCGAAAAAATATAAAAATCACCTATTAGTTCAAAAATGTAAAAAATACAATAGAAAAATTACTTTTTTACGTTGATAGAAAGGACTTCTATATTAATAGGCATCGTCCTGATGTGAAAAATAAGAAGATGATTTTTCATCAACATCCGCCTCCTATTCATTACATTCTATTGTCTTTGAGTTATAATTTTTCAAATTTCTTTGGACTAATGAGATTGTTATTGTGTACAGTTAAACTAAACAAATCTACACTATTGAACTATTACAAGACATCTGAAATGAAACATCGATAATTTTGGACTTACTAAGTTTTTTCTCTGTGCTCTTCAAATTGAATGAAACCACTGACTCGTTGAATTGATCAAGCAACAATATGGATTGAGTGCCACACTCGAGTCAAGACTAGATTAACTGAACTGCGTGAATAAATTTAAATATGGACTGACTAAAATAAAGGAGTTGAATGCAGTTGAATGAATTGATTAAAAACGAAAATTGACTTCCGTGGTCGATTAAAAGGGTATATTTCACTTCATTCAAACAGCAATGATTGTCTTCTGAATTCATTGAGAAGTATAAGGATTCAACTCACACATTCATTCAAAGCAACAAGAGATCAATCCCTGAATTGATTAAAATATTGATTGCTTGAAACATAAAGAGCTGACTCCCTGAAACGATGTAAAAGAACGCGACTTGACTCCTTCAATTAATGCTTCAAAACGTCGGCTGATCAAGATTTTGTCCCTACACTAATAGTATTCCTAGACCGATTTTGCAGTGCAAATAAAATAATCACTGAAGTGTGTTAAGCAACGCTAAACACGTAGGCAGGTGAATTTTCATGTTTGATAACGAGCGGCGTCGCGTAATCATCAGGGTGAGGCACGAAACAGTGCCACAAGGGAACGAAGCAGCCACACCTATACAGAGAACTCACTAAAATGTCACGTCAACATGTTCTACTTGCGAGGAATAATAAATATGGTGGAAGTGGCACTTACTCGAATATTAATACGGATCCAGACTCTGCGAATATTGTTGAATTTTTGTTCCATCAGAAGTCTCAAGTTTATTTCTGTTCTTAAGAACAGATCAGAGTGTTTATGTCTTGTGTTTATTTCAGTTCTAAGGAGCAGAGCAGGCTGTGTTCCTTGTCTTCTGTTTATTTCAGTTCTTAGGAGCAGATCAGAGTATGTTCCTTATCTTGTGTTTATTTCAGTTCTAAGGAGCAGAGCAGGCTGTGTTCCTTGTCTTGTGCTTATTTCAGTTATAAGGAGCAGAGCAGGCTGTGTTACTTGTCTTGTGTTTATTTCAGTTCTAGGGAGCAGAGCAGCTGTGTTCCTTGTCTTCTGTTTATTTCAGTTCTTAGGAGCAGATCAGAGTGCGTTCCTTGTCTTGTGTTTATTTCAGTTCTAAGGAGCAGAGCAGGCTGTGTTCCTTGTCTTGTGCTTATTTCAGTTATAAGGAGCAGAGCAGGCTGTGTTCCTTGTCTTGTGTTTATTTCAGTTATAAGGAGCAGAGCAGGCTGTGTTCCTTGTCTTCTGGTTATGTCAGTTCTGAAAAGCAGAACAGGATGTTTTCCTTGCCTTGTGTTTATTTCAGTTCTAAGAAGGAGAGCAGGCTGTGTTCCTTGTCTTCTGTTTATGTCAGTTCTGAAAAGCAGAACAGGCTGTGTTCCTTGCCTTGTGTTTATTTCAGTTCTAAGAAGCAGAGTAGGCTGTGTTCCTTGTCTTCTGTTTATGTCAGTTCTGAAAAGCAGAACAGGCTGTGTTCCTTGTCTTCTGTTTATGTCAGTTCTGAAAAGCAGAACAGGCTGTGTTCCTTGCCTTGTGTTTATTTCAGTTCTAAGAAGCAGAGTAGGAAGTGTTCCTTGTCTTCTGTTTATGTCAGTTCTGAAAAGCAGAACAGGCTGTGTTCCTTGTCTTGTGTTTATTTCAGTTCTAAGAAGCATAGCAGGCTGCGTTCCTTGTCTTCTGTTTATGTCAGTTCTAAAAGCAGAACTGGCTGTCTTCCTAAGAAGCAGAGCAGGCTGTGTTCCTTGTCTCCTGTAATGTCAGTTCTGAAAAACAGAACGGGCTGTGTTCCTTGCCTTGTGTTTATTTCAGTTCTAAGGAGCAGAGCAGGCTGTGTTCCTTGTCTCCTGTTTATGTCAGTTCTGAAAAGCAGAACAGGCTGTGTTCCTTGTCTCCTGTTTATGTCAGTTCTGAAAAGCAGAACAAGCTGTGTTCCTTGTCTCCTGTTTATGTCAGTTCTGAAAAGCAGAACAGGCTGTGCTCCTTGTCTCCTGTTTATGCCAGTTCTGAAAAGCAGAAGGAGGTGTTCCTTGCCTTGTGTTTATTTCAGTTCTAAGAAGCAGAGTTTGTGTTTATTTCAGTTCTAAGAAGCAGAGCAGGCTGTGTTCCTTGCCTTGTGTTTATTTCAGTTCTAAGAAGCAGAGCAGGCTGTGTTCCTTGCCTTGTGTTTATTTCAGTTCTAAGAAGCAGAGCAGGCTCTGTTCCTTATCTTGTGTTCATTTCAGTTGTAAGGAGCAGAGCAGGTTATGTTCCTTATCTTGTGTTCATTTCAGTTTTAAGAAGCAGAGCAGGTTATGTTCCTTATCTTGTGTTCATTTCAGTTGTAAGGAGCAGAGCAGGTTATGTTCCTTACCTTGTGTTCATTTCAGTTCTAAGGAGCAAAGACTGTGTTCGTTGTTTTATATTTATTTAAGTTCTAAGGAGTAGAACACGTTGTGTTTCTTGTCTTGTATTTATTTCAGTTCTAAGTAGCAGAGCAGGCTATGTTCTTTATCTTGTTTTTTATTTTAGTCGTAAGGGGCAGAGCAGACTGTGTTCATTGCCCTGTGCTTTTTCAGTTCTAAGGAGCAGATTAGGCTGTGATCCTTTTCTTGTATTCATTCTAGTTCTAAGGAGCAGAACAGGAGCTGCTCCTTATGTTGTATTCATTTAAGTTCTTAGGAACAGAACAGAAGGAACAGAAGGTGTTCCTTGTCTTGTATTCATTTAAGTCCTAACGAACAGAACAGGAGGTGTTCTTTGTCTTGAGTTTATTTCAGTTCTAATGAACAGAGCAGGCTGTATTCCTTATCTTGTTTATTATTTCAGTTCTAAGGGGCAGAGGGGACTGTGTTTCTTATCTTGTGGTTATTTCAGTTCTAAGGAACAGGCTGTGATCCTTTCCTCGTATTCATTTAAGTTCTTAGGAGCAGACACACGAGGTGCTCCTTGTCTGTTTATTTCAGTTCTAAGTAGCAGATCAGGGCGTGATCATTTGATTGTGTTTATCTTAGTTCGAAGGAGCAGAGCAGGATGTGTTCCATGTTATGTGTTTATCACAGTACTAAGTGTGTGTTCGTTTGTCTTATCTTTATCTCAGTTCTAAGATGTGCAGAGCAAGCTCTCTCAATTGTCTTGTGTATATATAAGTTCTAAGGAGAAGGATATGTTTAGGTTTGTGATTTTCTCAGTTGTAAGGAGCAGTGAAGGATATTTGTTCATTGTGTCTATTTTGTCGTGTTTGCCGGTAATCTTGTACCATTGTGACACTAAGATCAATGTGCCCATGAAAACTTCACATGGGTGAGAATGAAATTCAGTGAGAAAAGATTCATTCATTCATAGTTTTCTGCCTAAGAGCAGGCCTTTCATTGCAAATCCAGCATTCTCCAACTTTTCCTATTTTCTGCCTTCCTATTTGTCTTCGCATAAGGTTCATATATCTTAATGCTCTCTATCATCTGATATCTTTTTCTGCCCGAACTCTTCCCCCGTTCACCATTCCTTCAATGAAATCTTACAGTAGGCAGTTTCTTCTCTGTCAGTGACCCCATTTTTCTCTTAGTAATCAATTTCAGCATCATTCCTTTTTCACCCACTCTTTCGAACACAGCCTCATTTTTTATTCTGTCTGTTCATTTCACACGCTCCATTTTCTTCATATCCATATTTCAAACGCTTCTATTCTCTTCTCTTCACTTCTCGTAATGTCCATATTTCTGCTCCATACAATGTCACATTCCATACAAAGCACTTCACTAGTCTCTTTCTGAGGGCATAAATTGCAAGATTAATTTGCTACGAAACCAAAGTGTTTAAAAATTAGATAGCCTACGTTTTACTCCGGCGAACACTTCACTGAATTTTTGTTTCCTGCATGAGCAAGGTAATGTATTGTGCGTTTGTGTGTGTTTAAATGCATTTTACCTTCCTAAGGCGGCAAATCAACTACAATTTTATTGCTCTGGCTGAAATTTGTCAGACGCTGAGGATTTATCGCATTGTCAAAGACTGCGTTTTTTTTCTTGACTTCTGCATAATGACGTAAAATACGGATTACTTACTTATTTATGGCTTTTAAGAAACCCGGTGGTTGCCGCTCTCACATCGGTCCCTATTCTGAGCAAATTTAATCCAGTCTCTACAATCATATCCCAACTCCCTCAAATCCATTTTCCCATCTACGTCTCAGCCTCCCCAAAGGTCTTTTTCCCTCCTACCTTCCACCTAACACTCTATATGTATTTCTGGAGAATTTCTGGATCCGCCCATACGTGCTACATGTCCTGCCTATCTCAAATAACTGGATTTAATGTTTCTAATTATGTCAGGTGAAGAATACAATGCGTGCAGCTCTGTGTTGTGTAATTTTCTCCGTTTTCCTGTAACTTCACCCTCTTAGTCCCAAATATTGTTCTAAGCACCTTATTCTCAAACACTCGGAACAACTGAATAATACGCACGGTAGAGCAATGTAGATAGTCGACGTTACTCGCTGGCCACTAGTCACCGGACCGTACCGAGCAACGAGTTAGAAAGACAAAACTCGTTGGTACCGAGCCGTGCCAAACAAAAGACAATCGAAATGGTGGTAGTGAAATTCGCGACTATATTCTTAAATATATCAATTCATTAGTGAAGTACAAGGTTTACGTAATGCAATGGCAGTGTTTTGAATGCATTAAAAGAAAATGCAGATGTAGTAAGAACTTAAAGTAGGTTATCACAATGAAATGAAGAGGAAAAAATGTGTGTTTCACGGAATATAATTCAAATGACGGAAAGTATATTTTCGGTTAATGTTCACCAAAGTGTTAAGTACGTAATTACGTTGCCGTTTAATTTGTGGCTTAGCGATAAATACCTAGCCTTTTACAAAAAAGAAATTTTAGGGACCATGAATATATTAATCGCTTTCATTATATTATTGTTTATCAATGTTACGAAACAAAAACTGTCATAATGGCCATGACCGACTAGAAACATTGATACTAAAGAGATAAACCAATTCGGCCGTGATGAAACAAAAGAAAATGCTACAGATACTTTAGTTCGAGATAAAATAGACACTTTACAAGACACAGTGAAACGTTTACAGAAGGAAATTAAAGAAAGATACAATTCTTGCCTGTCTGAGCATGCGCGGACTTGGTTAATAAAAACCTAAACTAACCAAATCTAACCTTCGTATATGTAAGGTATGTAACCGGAGCAAGAAGGGATCTTCATTTGATCTGCAATGTAGACGCGAAAATATATTCAAGTAAGGATCACGCTCCCACGGCGTGAGAGGTCCGCGCATGCGCTACAGCAAAATTGTTTGTCCCAAGCCCTCATCTAAACCACATAATCTACTCGCAATATTTACGCAAATACACCTTGTCGGTAACAGTGATGCTATCTCTCAATAATGTTCAGGAGGAAGGACTACAGAGAAAAAACAAACAAATTTCTCCTTCTAATGGCGCCACACACCAACGTCATGTTCTTATGTTGGCGACATTGTGTATTTAGTTAAATTTGGTGGTAAACGTAGCGGCACGGGTTCAAAGCTACCGTGCTAATTATCCAGTATAGCGTAACTGTTTTATAAATTTTATAAATTCTAGCTTTCAGTTTTCTTGAGAGCAGGTTGGATAAGAAAAGCTTCTCAAACGAATAATAACAGGCATTTCCCATATTTATTCTGTGTTTAATTTTCTCCCGAGTATAATTTATATTTGTTACTGTTGCTGCAAGATATTTGAATTGTTACACCTCTTCAAAGGATAAATCTCCAATTTTTATATTTCCATTTCCTACAATATTCTTGTCACGAGACATAATCATATATTCTGTCTTTTCGGGATTTACTTCCAAATCTATCTGTTTACTTGCTTCAAGTAAAATTCCCGTGTTTTCCCTAATAGTTTGTGGATTTTCTCCTAACATATTCACGTCATCCGAATAGACAAGCAGGTGATGTAACCCATTCAATTCTAAATCCTCTCTGTTATTCTGAACGTTCCTAATGGAATATTCTAGAGCAAAGTTAAAAGGTAAAGATGATAGTGCATCTCCTTGCTTTAGATCACAGTAAATTGGAAAAGCATCAAACAGAAGCTGGCCTATACGGACTACGCTGTACGTTTCACTGAGACACATTTTAATTAATCGAACTAGTTTCTTGGGAATACCAAATTCAATAAGAATATTATATAAAACTTCTCTATTAACCGAGTCATATGCCTTTTGAAATCTATAAATAACGGATGTCTTGTACCCGTATACTCCTATTTTGTCTAATATCTGTCGAATACAAAAATTCTGATCAATAGTCGATCTATTACGCCTAAAACCACTCTGATGATCCCCAATAATTTCATCTAAATATGGAGTTAATATTCTCAATAGAATATTGAACACAATTTTGTACGACCTCAATAAAAGTAATACACTTCGAAAGCTACTACAGTTAGTATTGTCCCTCTTCTTAAAGAGAGGTACAATTACGGACTACTTCCATTGTTCTGGTACAATTACTTTTCCCAAATATCAAGTACAAGTTCATAAATTTCGCTACATAATGCGCTTCCACCCTCTTGTATTAATTCTGCGAGAATTTAATCGATACCTGGAGAATTCTTTTTTTCAGCTTTCCTACCGAAATTTCTACTTCAAAAATGTGGGTTTGGTTGTAAATTGCTCAGCAGTTTGTATTTAATACAGAACAATCTAAATAAATTTATTAAATGAGATTATAAATAAATAAAATGTATAATTAAGAAATGATAAATAAGTTACTTCTTTAAATACTGCGGTTACATTCTGTCTTTCTGCCTGAAAACAATCCCCAATCTAAACAAACCACGCCTGCGCAATGAAGACGTAGGCCTAATCTGAACCGTGTCGTAATTCGGTCCCACAACTGTAACCACATTTTTTTATTATCCAATTTAATAAATCCTATTTCACCCTGAAGTATATTAGGTTATAGTTGGCATCAAAATACATATTTTATAACCAATAAACAATAGTAAAGTTATAATATAAAATAATGAATTATGTAGAAAAATGCACCTTAATGAAAAATGGATCCTGTTAACGATTAATGAGATGTTTGAGGAATAATCAAAGCAAAAGATATACAAGAATGTCTAACCGTTTCAGAGTAAATACACGACCTCAAAAGATAATGAATAGTAGATTAATATAACAAAGTTTGACTTTCACTTTCAAATTAATACTTAATTCATGAACAATGAGAAAGGTAAGAGTAATAAAGGGATATTACAAGCAATGATTTACGGTTACAAGTTACATACGTGATTCAGGAACAAGTACAATAATTTAAATAATGAGACAAGTAATGATTTACAACTAATGAATAACGAAATTCTTGAAGGGCAATATATAATAGTAGGGGCAATACAAAAGATTTAAAAACAAATGTAAACAGTAAAGGAATAGTAGCAAATTGACTTAAAATTACAAGTTAAACACATTCTTTTAAAGCAATAGGTAACAACAAAGAGATACTAATAACAATACAATGACTGTAGTTACAGATTAAACACATTATTTTAAAAACAAACACGCAAAGGATCAATAGCTATTTTCAGGCATTATATACATGGACCATGACTTTAATTCACTTCTTCTTGACGTTACTTCGTATATTATTTTGTGTTTCAATCTATTTCAATTTGTTATTTTCCACTGTAACAACAAAAATGTGTTTCATAAAGCCTCAAGGCTGTAACCACATTCAGATGAGACTCAGTTTGGGGTTGGAGGTGAGACTGGTTACCAACCGTATGAGACTGGTTATCAATTGACCTAATGGGCAATTACCACCTCCCTGAAGCACCCCCGTGTGTAATTTGCATCCCTGTAATACTGCGGTGTTGGGGTTCCAGGAACAGAAGAAACATTCCGCATGGATGCAGAGATGCAATGAGGTGTGAAACTATATTAAATTCTTGTCGAGTACAACGCACACAAGTAACTTTTATTACAACAGGATTTGATACGTGGGTTGCAGCGGTTAAGCTGCAGGTGTAACGTCGCATGCAGGAATTGAATTTCGTCTAATTTATTTTATTTTAGTAGGTTAATTTACGAAGCTTTATCAACATCTTAGGTTATTTAGCGTCTGAATGAGATGAAGGTGATAATGCCGGTGAAATGAGTCCGGGATCCAGCACCGAAAGTTACCCAGCATTTGTTCATATTGGGTTGAGCACTGATGAGGTTAGCGGATTCTACTGAGGAAGATGAAGTTGAGGTCGATCACTTAATTAGAGGTAAAAGGCCATATAGGCAGATTAGGAAAAAAATTATGAACAATCAAATACAGATAATGATAGAAGTACTGAACAAAACTATTTACTAACAGGTAGGCAACTGATGAATTGTTTATGATTATAAATTGAATTAATCTACTTGATATTAATTGCACAAATTTGTATAGCTTAATGAAAGTATGCTACTTTGTATTGTATATATTTGTATAGTTTTGGCCGATGAATTGTATATGCTTTAAATTGAATAGTAATCTATATAGCTCTACTGATAAATTGTTTGTGTTTGTAATTTGAAGTAGTTTGCATGATATGTACTATCAATTTCTGTATATCACAACTGGTTGAATTGTTTATGCCTTAAATTTAATGAACTTGTTTTGTATTATACATATAGCTCAACTTATGAATGATCGTTTGCGTTTGTAAATTTAATAATCTGATTGGCTATGTATTGTATACTTTTAGTAGAGCCATCGATGTAGCTCAGTCGGCAGACTCGCTGGGCTGCTGATCCGGAGCTGCGTTCGGGCTTGGGTTGGATCCCCTTTGGTCTTTGGTTTCTTCCGAGGTTTTCCCCAGCCGTGGGACTGAAGCCGGATGGTCTATGGCGAGTCCTTGGCATCAACCCTTTGATTTGATTACCCCCTTTGATTTGATTACCCGGTTGGGTTTTTCCGAGGTTTCCCCACCAAAAGGCAAATGCCGGGTAATATTTTGGCGAATCCTCGGACCTCATCTCATCTCATCTCATCTCATCTCATCTCATCTCATCTCATCTCATCTCATCTCATCTCATCTCATCTCATCTCATCTCATCTCATCTCATCTCATCTCATCTCACTACATCTCGCCAAAATGTAAAAAAGAAAAAAAAAGTAAAAAATTGCACAAAATTGTAAAAATTGTAGAACATTACTAAACTGTAAAACTATAAAAATTTGTAAAAATCGTAATTGTAATATTGTAAAATGTTGACTTGTTCCACATCTTAAAGCTTCGTTGCTCATGTAAGATCTATGGAATAAAATAAATGAATGAATGAAAAACTTAACTTTCCTATAATCAGAAAAGCCAAAAAAAAAAAAAAAAAAATTAATCTGAACTAGAAAGATGTATTTAGTAGTAAAATTCTTTGTTTATAAAGACAACATCAAATTAATTTGTATATTCAAGATTTTAAATTTCAATAAGATTACACATAAAATAAATTTAATAGAAAGTAGAATAGAATTAAACGACATTGTGAGCATGGAAAAGAATGTTGTAACTGTAATTGATATTGAGTTAAATTTTATATGTCAAGTATGTTTACATGTATGCTGCAAGATGTATAAATAAGCAAATAACTTGCTGACAAGCATTTAGCAGGAATTTTGACAGACCTACTGTACTCACTGAGAAATACCGATTCAGCTATTGCAGTGTGCTGGCTATATGTCAACAACTGCTAACCTGGATGCAGTATGATGACACGGAATGAGTTAACATGCATAAGTGTACCTATCACTAAACATAAATGCGAAAGTTATAGAATAAATTTAGATGTTTAAAGTAAAAAAAAATAATAATTGATTTAAATTTATTTGTGATAGTAATTTTGAAAAGAAGCAGATAAATAAGGTTTAAAGTCTTAATGGTTAGTACGATTGGTTTAAAAATGCACTAAAACCAGACGTAAGTGCAAGTTGGAACCAATAAATTATTGAGATTTGCGATAAATTAATTAGTTTAGAAAATTGTATATTTATTATGTATAACTACTTTTATATAAGGTACACGTACCAAATAACGCCACCTTAACACTTCAGTCGCTTTTCCTCTGGAAATAAGTTACGTACAAATACGAAAATTATGAAATAGAAACTGTAATCTTATCTTTACAAAATAGCACAGTGAAAATGGATATATTATATACCGAACAAGAATTAGAACTCAAATAGGAAAACTTTGTAAACTGGCGTTATTAGGAACAGGTTGTCCAATTAACGCCACCTATTTTCTAGTAACCTATACACTTATATTGCTAATGAATTATTTTTCCTAAGCAACACAAATTGAATTAAGCGACTAAATTTGAGTTTCTGTTAATAAAGGATACAAAATCACGCAATACTAATTAAAGATTCTTGATCTGAAACTGAAACACCAGATGGATTAGGAAAATATGTTTTCCAGTGACTCCTTACTTAAAAAAAAAGAAAATGTGACACAGTAGAAAGTTATTTAACACAAAAGCATTTACCTTAGTTTAATATGAATGTTTTCCAATAAGTAAAACAAAAAAAAATTAGTTATGTAAAATAACAAAAAAATTAAGAGTTCGATAAGCAATTGAACCAATATCATCACTGCACATTCTGAACATTTGTAAGTTGAAAGCTTAGTGGTTTTCCTGATGTTTTCACACTGTGATGCTGTACTGTCAGCCTTAGTACTAATATAACCTAAAATTTTGTCTGTAGACCTTCAACACCACATGGCGTTAAAGCGCTACTGAGTACTTGATAACATGACATGCCTGTTTCTCTAACATTTTCAAATTTTATAAATAGCAAATACTTTCTATACATAGAAAAATGTTTAAGGATCACGAAAATATATAGTTTAATATAGTTATTATTTGCTCAACACACAAAATAAAATATTGCCTCTTACCTTGATATAAGAACAGCCATTCACTATCAACACACAACAGGAAAATGATGGAATATAATGTCACTCGTAAATGCCAGCGGACAGCTAGTAACTCATTTCATCACTAGATTGCAAGCAAATGCAGGCTACAGTAGTGCACTACCGAAAACTTGTGTCGTTAACAAATTTTAATAGGGTGGCGTAAAAGGTATACATGGCGTTATTTGGCTCAGGGACCTTATAGATTTTTTTTTTTAATTATTAAGTTTTGTGCTTTTGTGAACTAATATAAATAAATCTATCATTATCACTATCATATTGGGTTGAGGAAAACCCCGGAAAAACCTCAACCAGGTAACCCGGGTCACCTGGTTTCGTGGCTAGACACGCTAACCGTTACTTCACACGTGTGGACAATGTTGTCTAAGATATGAATGTGTGACCATTCCGTTTTGTGATGGTCCGATATTAAGAGAAGCTCATATTACGAGAGATCGTCTGGTCAGTGTTTGTGGAAGAGCAAAAATTAAGTGAAATAATGATTAATACACGATTGCGCGAAGTATATAAACTTTACGTAAAATTTTGCTATACGATTGCGCACATCGAAAGCAGATAAGTTTGAAAAGATTCCGTAACGAGGCAGCACGATTGCGCACAAAATCACATCCTTTCACAGTGAAGAAACTCAGGTTCATCGTGACTATCAGTCTGATTTGTTGCACTGCAAGTTAACATGGACATACCCATACGGGCGTGGGCATTAACTGAAAAAAAGTCTATGAAGCTTTACTGCAACTTTATGAACACCAGGCTAAGTTTATTGTTGCAAATTAACAATTTTGTTTAATGTTATCGCCATTAAGCATCCACATTTTACCATAACATTGCAGAGTTTTTTTTACACAGTACTCTGAATTATTTTCAGCCGGAACACCTACAAAAGCATAAAATTTTATCCAATTATAGGCTACACGATTTATGTTTATAAAAATGGATTTTACATTCTCGTGATATTTTATTTTCTTGAAGCTAAAACTAAAGCAACGTAAAACCAAATGTAGGGCGATATTAATATCTGCCAAACATTATAGGGGGCAAACATTTAAAATGTTTATAGGGATTTTGAAATTGCTGCATATGTTGCTGGAAAACAAACGTTGTCAGACTCTAGTATATACGGTTGTCGCTTTCATCTAATTCCCATTTCAGTTTGGTTGATAGACCTTCCCCTCTACTCACACTCTCTACCATCAGTGAAGGGGAAGATGCTAATATCCATCTTACTAACGTTCGGCTAATTGACTTTCAACCAGTGGCGGCTCGTACCTGAAAATAATAGCGTGCTAAAAATATTTTTAGACTCTCCTAATTTTTGAAGGTGAAATCCATCCGTCGACATTTTGAATCGACTTAGAATTTCCTTTAAACACTTTGCTATTTTCAATGCATTCTCTCACTACACTGTCCACGCTGCTTATCAGATTAGTAAGACCTATGAACACACCGGGATTATCTGACGTTTCCGTCTCATCGTGGTCACGTAGCGCTAGTTCAAATTTCCCACAAAATTTAATACAATCATTTTAGATAAAATATATCGATTTTTTCGACTTTCTCATGTTTTTGTGCTGATTCTTCATAAGCTCAATATTTGCGGTGCCAATTGTACAAAGATCAAACGAGTCTATGTTTCTTGCTGTGTGAATGTTTCTTTATATATTCATTCAGAGACCAAGATCTTTGATACCTGTCGTAGACATGAATCACCGTTACTGAATAGGAGGCAAGGGAAGCAGAACAGAGCATTTCGTATTTAGCATCCACATATCCAGTCACTGTTGTCATAAACTGTTCTGTTACATTTCCTAATGTACACATCCTTTACTTTCTGCACAATATTGATGTTGGCCGCCCTAGATTATTAATTCTAATTTAATCTTCTATGGCTGCTTGGAGAGAAGCAGTTTTGAGTAATGAATCGATTGAGTTCATCGTGATATAACTGCAGTATATTTTGAACCTGTTTATAATTCCAATACTAAAACCTGTCTCTGGATTAACATACACATTAAACTTATATTATATATTTGAATTACACTAGGCACAAAATATAGACAGACACACAGCAGAATATACATTTAAAATGACCACAGTACAAAAGATAATGAATCCCATAAACCTGCACACATTGTTTTGAAAGTGGAAAATAATCCCTATTTTAACGGACTCCCGCGAAAAGGCATGCCAACATAGACCCCGTAACACGTAGATAAATAAACTCAAAACTATCTGCTGAGATTATATAAAAGTAAACCTGTTTACACGAACGTTCAAATTATGATTATATTTATGAAAAACACAAAAAGCAAAAATAAGCTACATATATAAAACGTATTTTCTTTATTTCAAAGTTATATCTTTAGCGGTGTCTAGGCAGCACTGTTCCGTCGACTGCTACGAACCAAAGAATGTAGAAGGGAAGAGAGAAAGTTTCACCAAAACAAAGTGAAGAAGAGCGTACCGTGCTGCACAATAGTGAGCACGGTGTTGTGTGAAAAAGCAGAACAAAATATCAAGGAGTGGCGAGGTAAAGTGCTGTTCTGCGCATGAGCAGACACTGCTTGCCGGGCTAAATTGTGAATTAGCACGAGAGTAAGGATGGATTCCATTGAGTCTATAGCACCAAATTATCGAAAATACTGAACTATTGTAAGTAGAATCTATATTATGTGCGTTTTTTTAACAATATTATTTCGACGATAATTTTATGGCGTGCTACATCACGTTAGCACGTAGGGAGCAGCCGCCACTGCTTTCAACATAGTAAAAAAATATATTATTGTAAATGTTTACTGATAATCTATATTTCGAAAGTCTATACTAAGCGTTTATATTTCATTTCAGTTTTTTATTGCACTTTATATCAACTGGCTCATAAAAAGCTACTGAGAGCAAACGATAAATGTTTTCTCCACCGCTAGTTGCTACTCTGCAGCATACACAACGGGACAATCTGCACTGTGTCACTCCCCCTGACTTTATAATACAAACTAACATTCCTTAATATAATAATTATTAGTTGAAAATATTGTAAGAATGATACTAAAATATACTCAACCATTTAACTGTCAAACATCTGTGACACTGTATTTTATATTCACTTATGTCCTTTATTTAATATTTTATTTTCTTGTGTGTACAATTTGGGGGTGCAGGTATAAGAGGTAACAGCTACCGCCCTGTTACTGACGAATTCAGGGCAAGAAGAAGGGAAAGAAGTGCTTTCGCATCCTCTCAACTTGTATGAAATGTCGTTTAGACCAGACTTTATTTAGGTGCATTCAACGGGAGAAGAAAGTCACGAAAGAATACCTAAACCATGAATCAGAAATAGGAAAATGGTTGAAATGTTTCTTGGCTCTTATTTTCTACCTCCAGAAGACATACAGTAAGTGACGCTTTGCAGAGCTCATACTTGTTTCTCCTACAGACGATATGGATTTTTCTGATTATGTTTTCAACAATTACATCTCGGAAGAGGTAACATTTCTACCAGATATATGGGCAGCATGTCCTTCAGAACTATCAAGAACGAATAATGAGCGTGAACGTTTCCATAGCGAATTCAACTCTCTACTTTACAGCTGCCACCCAACATACAAAACATTATACTCACGCTTTAAGCAATATTCAAGGTCAGACGAATCTGAAAATAAACGCTGTTCGTGAAAATAAGCAAAAGAGAATAAATAAAGAGAAGTATAAACACTTAAGCTAAGTACGGCACGGCTCAAATATCAGAATGTATGTATGTATGTATTTATTCACACGGCAATGGGTATATACCCGGTGGCAGTGGTAACTAATTACACTCAATAATGACAATAATAAACTTATTAATTAAAAATACAATTAATAATAATACTAATAATTAATAATAATAATAATAATAACAACAGGAATATACTAAATTAAATGAAACGATTACTTAAAATAACATTTGGAATATTCTAATTTGTATCTTAAAACTAAGATCGAACTAAAACCCACGAGTATATGTTCATATCTGCACAAGTACCTTTCAATATTACACTCATTTCGCTGTCAACTCACTCACTGCACTGGAACTACGACACATTTCACTGATTCTATCCTGATTTCACTAACACTTCAAAAACATTTCACTGTTCAAATTCTTTGCACTGCCACTATAAACTATAAAGCTTCACTGACAGGAACACGTTTCACTTACACAGCACACTTCACTGACACGACATACTTCTTCACTGATACAACACACTTCACTGACACAACATAATTCTTCACTGATACAACACTTCAATAACAACATATTATTTACACCCTTTAAATACTGTGTATAATTACCGTCTATTAGTAAGGTCCTTAAGCCTATTTTTAAATGCATTTTTGGTTGTTGGTAAAGCTTTTAGTAAGTCTGCAGGTAAAGCATTCCAGTCCCTGATAGTACGATTGAGAAAAGAAAACTTTCCAGTGTCCGTCCTCTGCCTTCTTTCCCTCAATTTATATGAGTGGTCGTTCCTTGAAGAGTAATTTGGCGGCTGCAACCTATTTTTTATTTCTCTCCAGACAGGCTCACCTCTGTATGTTTTGAACAGTGCGCATAATCGAATTCGCGTTCTCCTGTCCGTGAGTGTGTCCCATTTTAATGGTGAATTTTTCCGACAACACTTAAGATAGAAATAGAAATAGATCTACTGAAGTATAGATACGGAATTAACATTTGGAGCGAGTCTTGATGGGAGTCCACCTGTATGTAAGCAACAATTTCGCACGACTGTCAACAAGTAGCATACATACAGGAATCTTGTTTACTGCACATGCGGAGTGTATTGTAAGCGAAACTTGCACAAAAAGGGAGCTCCAAATTTTATTTCCGTATCTGTAAATGAAAATGAGTGATTTTCATTACCATAAAAATCAGTAAAATTTGATATCCTTTTACCTCTTACGATAGCAAGAAAACTAGCATAGAATAAAAAAATAATAATTAAATATTTTTGAGTGAAGAAGCAGTCACCTCCTACCGGTGTCTCCTGGGCAAAATGAATAGACTCGGAAGTGAAAGTAAAAGGAGAAGATAAGAAGGCGAAATTCCAGCACAATAACACTGGCATTCATTAAACAGAGCGAAATCATTGTGCGCAATCGTGCACCCATTGTTATCGCAACGATAGTGATTTATATTACATAAGACGCAATCGTCGTTTCAAGGAAAATAACTTTTGTGCGAGATCGTGCGTATTTGCTTGTTTTCCGCACAGAACCAATACGCGGTAAGTGTGAAATACCACATTCAGTATTCCCAACCTAACACACATAACAATTTCCCTCTTCTTACCGCTTAAGCGCGACATTCATTTTACTGCTTTAGGCTTTTAACATATTATTTTTAGAGACGTTTAACATAGTAATAATTATAAATTGGAAACTTACCACTGCGATTTCACCTAAATTGCAATGTTAATTATTGTTTTTAAATATTTGAAAAAATTAAGTAAAGTCTACTACTCCACGAATGCCATTGTATTCCTGATACAAGTAACATTAAGGAAGCCGTGAAAAAAACCAACGAGATTCCAGATGCCGTTGTTATTACTGCAATATGTTATATAAATAATATTGTTAAAATATTAAAATGAAAAATAAATCATTACCGTTTGTTTTAAGTTCGCATATATAGACTGGGGGAGGAAGACAGACGTATATCACGGCCTGCTGGAGTATAGTAAACACAGAAAACATTTTATAGCAACAATGTTGAAGAAAGATATTTTGGTTTTCCGAAGTTGCCGTCATTAAACAGAAACCAAGATGGAGATTTCATTGCAACTAATTAGAAATTCCTCTTTCAGGTTATGTAATAAACGATCTTCGCACAAAATAATGTACAATAACGAGCGGTATGTTTGTTTTCATGTTCTCGGAAATTAAAAAAGCTCAACTACGTTTCGCTTTTTCAATCTTTTCCTCGAACATGAAAACGTCAACATACCGCTCTTGTAACGTATATCAGTATATTTCCAAATTCAACAGTAATGAAAAAAATTAATAAAGAATGAAAGTAAAAGAAGAAATAACAGTACAGAAGAAAGACAAAAGGAAAGAAGGAGGGAAGAAGGGAGACAGAAAGATGATAAAATGATAAAGAAAAGAAATTATAGAAATAAAGAGGAAGGATGGAAGTGCTATAAAAAAGAAATCTCAACCACAATAAAAACACTAATAATGAACGGAAGAGAAGAAGCAACAGTTCGCAAAAAGCAGAAGAAAATCGGTGGAAGTAAAGAGAGAGAGTGAAAAACATAGAAAGGAACAGAAAAAATGAAAAAAAAAAATTAATTGGAGGAAGAAAAGATGATGAAAGCATGAAAGAACGATGAATAAACGGATGAAAAGGAGGAGGTAAATAAATACAAAAAATATATAGCGATAGAAAGAAGGGATGATAAAGAAGAAAGTGAGAAAGAAAATATAAACTGAAGAAAGCAAATGGACATAAATACAATAGGAAGATGATAGCAAAAGAAAAAACGTAAGGAAAGGGAAAACTAAGAAAGTGAAAGAAAAAAAGGAAACAGAAATACAAGATGATAACGATAGGAATAACGGACGGAAAGGAAAAAAGGGAGAGGAGGACAAAGAAGAAACTGAAAGAGACGAAGAAGGAAATAGTAGAGGAAGGAATAAGGAATAAAAGTAGAGAAAATGTAAAAAAAAAGATAAACAGGGAAAGTGAGAAAAGAAAAAAGAAAAAAGGGAAATCGGAAATGGGTAAGAGGAGAAAGAAATTGCAGTTTGAAAAAAAAATGAATATGAAAGAAGGAAAAGAGAGGAAAGAAAGCAGCAGAATGACAAAGAGCATGAGGAATAAATGGAGAAAGAGGAGGGGACGAAAGAT
Source organism: Periplaneta americana (assembly GCA_025594305.2). Taxonomy (NCBI): domain Eukaryota; kingdom Metazoa; phylum Arthropoda; class Insecta; order Blattodea; family Blattidae; genus Periplaneta; species Periplaneta americana. The sequence goes on along the minus strand of JAJSOF020000040.1, from coordinate 27,876,334 downwards.
GAAAAACACAAAGAAAGGAAAGAAAAGAAAGATAAATACAGGAAAAACAGAAAGTGATAAGTAAAAAAGAAAAGCGGAGAATAAGAAAGACCGAAAAAGAAGGAAAGTGGGATATGTGGAACGAGAATGAAAAAACAAAAAAGGGGAGAAAAGAGGAAAAAGAAAAGAAAGCGACAACGAGAAGATAAAAGAATAATGGAGGAAGAAACAAAAGGAAGGGAACTGGGGAGGAATAAAAGAAAAAAGAAAGTAAGAGAAGAAAGAGAATGGGCAAAGAAAAAAAAATAAAATTAAAAGGAAGAAGATAGAATCTAATTAATATAAAGGAAAGAAACTTAAAGAGAGAAAAAGAACAAATCAGAAAAGAGGTGAAGGGAAAAAGAGAAGAAGACAGAAACAGGTAAGTTAACAAGATATGGTGCGTGTGATCCTACTGAAGATGAAACCACATTCTAGGAAGCAACCAAACGTAAAAATCCCGACGCCAACGTCTGAATTATTAGATATGACCAAATGAGTGTGATTTTTCTGAAAAATCATTCAATCAGGAATAATGTCTCATTGCAACTGTGTAAGTTCTGTAACAAAATCAGTATGAATTCTGTCCCTCGGGGTGCGAACACAACGACGGGTAGCCTAGTGACGTAAGCTACGTCAGGGAGAAGGATGAGTACTATCTCGGCACGAGGAGTGATATATTTTTATAGTTATGCACGAGGAAGATAAGTTTACGTCCTCCCACTTATTTCGGGTAACTCCCTCGGGGCTGTGAGCCGGGGTTAATTCGGACGAGAACTAATATTGTCTGCGAGGTGATAGATCAGCGAGTTCATGTCATGGCGACATTCTATACTCCGTGCAAATCTAACATGGCGCTAATACAACCGCAATTTTCTAACGTAGATCATAAGATGATAATTGTAACTGTAATTCTTCATTGAGTATCCCTTTCAATCAGTGCTGTAGTTGGAATTTTTTTTACTGGAAATCACCAATTTCAGAGGCCCTCAGATTGCTCGTAAGTCGTTTCCTTCAACGGCTCTCGCTTCCTGTATGCAGTTTCATCTGTTGTCCGTTTTTCTGTTCGCAATCATGACTGACATGTGAAACTGCATTACAGTCTTGAAGAGAGGGACCAACACAACTTATTGTTCAAAATTAAGTTGCTTGCTCTTGAAACCACATGACAGTTCCTTTGCTCCGTCATAATTTCAGACATAGCACTAAAAGATCTTCAACATTCTGATAGATATCGGAAGTGTTTAAACCGTTTTTATTGAAGATTTCTGTTCCTCTGTTTGATTATTACTTTCGACAAATTCCCTGAAAGCATGGCTCAACTTTGGATAAATAAAAAATTCACACAATCTGCTGAGAGTTTTGTTACCACAAGCGATATCCATATCAGTGTCAGGAAGCCAAGTTTTGCATGAACAAAACGTATGTCCCTCATAATTTCAATTCCATCTTCTGATTTACTTTGTACTGTTCATTATCCATATGGGGACCACCATTGGATCCTGACTGATATTAGGGAGCTTCAGGTTTTTGCTAAACTCCTGAAAACTGTCCACAGTCGATGAAAACTACTCTATGGTTTGTACATAAATTTGTTTATTTGAAAACTTTTTGCGCAGCAGTTTGACGTCAGTTGTCCTTGGCACGCTGAGGAGATCACTATGCCCTAGAGTGCCTCGCCACTGATGATGTCTAGCGCAGCTGTAGATGAAGCGTCTGGGAGTAACATAGCCAGTAAACCACGGCTTCTTATTCCGGAAAACTCTCACCCCATTCTTTAGGTGGTTTCACTTCATCCCAATTTGTGGACACATTCCAAGTTTATCAACTTCACAACACACAGCACATCCATTTCCCTTAAAAAATAAGTATAGGGTATGAAGACCAGGAGTAAAGATATGAGCAACATAATTGTACTATACGAGTACAGATTGTTACGTGGTCTATGGAGACCATGTTCTGCTATGTAGTAAGCAGTACTTTTCACACAGTTTTCCGCAGTGCCCACTCATGCAGTTGCAGTCTTGGTCCAAATTGTGCGTAATTATTTCCTTACACTGGAATCCATAGGCTACCAGCCATGGTTGTGACATGGCTGATCTTTAAGTTTGTTCCAAACCAGACTCGACTCAGAATGGCATCTGTTACAGTAAAGAACGAGTAGTATAAGCAGTATTTTTAACATATTTTCAGTGTCTATGTCAAAATAATTTAATTACATAGACTCTATGTAATTAAATTATTTTAGTGGAACTGTGGAACCCGCACATTATTTATACTGGAACTGCGTTCCGGCCCAACTACAGCACTGCTTTCAACATAAGGACACTGCTAAGAGACTAGTATGCCTATATGATGATAACTGTAACTGTCATTCTTTATTTAACGCGTCCTTCATACTGCAGAGGCTATTCACAGACGAGATAATGATGAGTGTACTATTATCCCTCCTTTCTCTTGCTTACTTTATCCCCTTCAAAGTTTCATAATCTATTTAACTATAACTCAGGCTAACATTTTTATCCTCAAACTTGATTAAGCTTTCCATCGAGATAGATGACTGGATTCATTCGTCCGAGGCTTCTGAGAGAGTGACCGTTAATCCTATTTAGTCTCTGAATTATAAATATTGGCGGTCGGGTAACACAGATCGCAGAGAAACTGGCTGCGGACTGGAAGAACCTCAGCTCAATAACGAGTGATGATGGTGGTGAGATTTTTCTTGTTAGTAAAATTTTCAGAACAGTTCCAGGATCTACTTAGCTTCCTGTCAAATTGAGTATCGGATACTTCCCAGGGTAGTGTCCACCACACCTCCTCATTCTAACTGCCAAGGTCATGTAAGCATGCAGCCCACCTTCATATGTAGCATTTAAAATGCTATGGAGGTGGAAATAACTTTTTCATTTATGAATTATAAATTTAGCTTGTCGCTTGCTTGTTCTCTTCAGTCAACCTAGCAGTTTAATGGGAACATTTTATTTGTTCTGTAATGCTCCCGATAATTTAAACTTCCTATTTCGTACCGTTTCTTGTACCAGTGCACAAAACTTACAAGGGGCAGTCAATAAGTTTGTGGACTGCCCTGAATGTAGGCAACACACAGGACATACTGCTTTTCAGGGTAGACAGAACACCAGGCGTACTTCACCATACAAGGACTCTGATGACATTTTATGACTACACAAATGGAGTAAAAATTGAAGGAAATTTACTTTTCCTAATTTAAAAAAATGTTAGCTTGAAATAGACCTATAATTGATTGGACACTTTGGTACATTTATCAACTAATGGATACAGATAACAACAAAGAAAATAAGCAAAATGCATAAATAAAATCTGACATGTAAACAAATGCAAGAATAAAAGACATTACAATTACTTACAAAATGTACTTACTTACTGGCTTTTAAGGAACCCGAAGGTTCATTGCCGCCCTCACATAAGCCCGCCATTGGTCCCTATCCCAAGCAAGATTAATCCAGTCTCTACTATCATATCCCACTTCCCTCAAATCCATTTTAATTATCTTCCCACCTACGTCTCGGCCTCCCCAAAGGTCTTGCCGGAAAATCAGTCCCATTCCGAGGCTTACTGTTAGGTTTCGCAACAAGTTGTTTTTTACGGTGATGGGTTGTTAGCCCTTCGCCCAACCCCAAGCTGGAGGACCACCCCTTATCGGCTGTCCACGACTGCTTATTCAATATATTCGCAGCTACCCTCCATATCTGGAGACAGTCTCCTCTATCGCAACCTGAGGACGCGCCATGCCGTGGTGATAGGGACCCACAATACATGGCTTACAAAATATAACAGCAAATATATACACACTTACTATTGTAACGTTCATACTTTAAACTCAAAAGGCATAGGTTATATGTAAAGGAGTAATTGTTAATATAGCCTCTACTATGGATATATTGTTATTTCATTAATAAACCACTTTTTAAGGAGATAAGTTATTAACAAAAATAAAAACACCCTCAAGCTATAATGATTGTAGTTTCCTGATCTGTCGCTTCTGACGATAACTAACTACAATATCTCAATGAATGAATGAATGAATGAATGAATGAAAATGGGGAGAGAGTAAGAAATATCAATTGAAAGGTACACCATTATAATTGCGTCCTTGCAACGATCCCTGAAACTCCTGGATGGCTCAATGTCGTCTGTCTTTCATGATCCAGAGCCGTCCACCCGAGAACGACTCGGACATTCGTTAAACAGAACACTGGATCGCTCCGCGAGACTGAAGAGTTTTCCAAAATATATATTTCTATTTTTCGTAACCGGTAGTGCACGACTCTAATTTAGAATCAGAGAACGCCTGCCAGCTATACTAAATGCATCACTCGAAAGGCAGAGAAGAAGACTAGACACAAGGCATATGTGAGGAGATTCCAGGAAAAATTGCATTAGGTTCTTGACATGTTTGCACAATATCACGTATAGAAGCTCAGTTCTTAAAGACAATCTGACGCTGTTTGATAGACCGACTCCACGGGCACGGAAGCAAAGATCATCAAAGACATACGCTTGTATGTTTAACGGTGCAATGAAAGTACAGTGCGGAAATACATTGATTGCACCTTGTGTACATTGTTAGGGAGAGTCGGGTAGTATCGGACATCGGGTAGTATCGGACAGTACGTTTCTTTCATCTACCACCATATGGTAGTACCTGAATGACATGATTAAGTTTCTCTATGCGACATCACAGAAACGTAACCATGTTAATCAGGTACTATCATCGTGTGGTAGATGAAAGAAACTCACTGTCCGATATTACCCGATGTCCGATACTACCGACTCTCAGCTACATTGGATAAAATTAATTCAATAACTTGTTATTTTGTACAGCACATGTTTGTGTGTGTCTTAATATATATATATATATATATATATATATATATATATATATATATATATATATATATATATATATATATATATATAATGCATTGCTAGTAAGAGTGGGTGAAGAAAGATGATACTGTAACTGACCAGGAAGAAGAAAAGAAATTGGCTAAGAGAAACTGAAGGATGCACTGGAAGGAATGATGAACGGAAAAAGTTCCAGGCAGAAGAATATATCAAATGATAGAAAACATTAAGATACACGATTCACACCTGGAGAGTAAAGGTTAGCGCGTCTGACCGCGAAACCAGGTGGCCCGGGTTCGAATTCCGGTCGGGGCAAGTTACTCTACATGGTTGAAGTTTTTTCGGGGTTTTCCCTCAACCCAATATGAGCAAATCTTGGGTAACTATCCGGTGCTGAACCCCGGATTCATTTCACCGGCATTATTACCTTCATTTCTTTCAGACGCAATAACCTGAGATGTTAATACAGAGTCGTAAAATAATCCACTAAAAGAAAAATATACATGGGTCATAAGCGGAGACTAAGAAGATGGAAAATATAAAATATTGGAGAATGCAGGGGTTCGCGATATTTCAATTATTTGCATTAGAAACATAGTATAAGAGACATTTAAGGTGACTGTTTTAAGTACCTCACTCTGTATAGAAATGTGTTACTGTCATGATGTTTATTGGGCAAATACGTTACAACCCTCTCGTTGTTTCGTCTGAAAGTTACGGAGCCGGCGGTACAGTGTGTGTGCCTGGCTGTCTACTTTAGATTTGTTCACAATGGAATTCCACTGTTCAAAGATGAGGTGATTTGCAGTTGAAGAAACTATGGCAGCCTCGGACTAGCGTCTCTTACCCGCGGATAAGAGACTGCATTATGGTGCATCCGTGGCTGCTGGCGGATATGCTCTCTTCCTTTTCCTGATGCACGTCGGGGCATATTACAATACATTGCTGACCCAGTACCTATTTCAGCGAGTGCTGAAGAACACTGATCTATGGTATTAATAAAATTCCTGCTACTGTAAGTGAAGTCCGAGATCGACACGTTCAAATATTTTTCAATGTCCAACGGTTCGGTCCATGGTTCAGAGCAGGCCTGCAGAACCCATAAGTAGGGGAAATATGACGTCAGCCTCACTCCACTTCTATTGGGGATGATCGACTTCCGCGTAGAGTTGTTTACAGTCTTTGCCCGTGCAAGGTCCATCAGTGGCAGCACTATAATTTTCAAAACGGATTGTAATAAATTCATTGTATTTATAATACGTTATCTCGTTTCAAGGTTTACAATTATGCTAGATTTCCTGTCGGTAGTTTCTTTAGATTTCTTTGCACCTAGCCTGCTTTAGATTTTCGAAAATTTTCCTGCAATCGTCACCTACGGAAACATAACTTTATAGCATTTAAGTAATGAACTCTGAAAGTCACTATTAATTTCAATTCAAAATGAACACAACGAGTAACGTCCTTAATTTAACAGTATATAAATAAATAACCAATACGCTATACAGTTAGTAATAATGAACTTACCCGAAAGTTTGTGCATTCCATAATTCTTAATAAGAGAACTTTGTTGAAATGTGGTCTAATATTAAAATGACGAGTAGAAATATATTGGATGGGACACAGTAAACAAGCAATTCTTTCGTCTTCGGCAACAAAATAATCATACATATTCCTACTTCCTTTGGAAGTAGTATTTCTTCACGGGTTTAGATTTTGCCATGTTCCAGTTCTCTTTAAACTGCAGAACGCGTATTATGTAATTGTTAATTAATTAATTAGTTAATTTGTTTGTTTGTTCATTTATTCATTTATTCATTTATTCACTTTTATTTATTTAGCTGGAGTGCGTTACAATGTTGAATGACAGCAATGACATCCGATCATATAGCTATCACTCACTTATCAACATACAATTTATTTATCGTCCTATTACTAGTAAAACCAGTTAAGACCAGAAATGCAAGTTTTGTAAAAACAGGAATTAAAACTTTATTACTGCACGAAAAATCATAATAAATTCTTCAAATAAAGTAATTGGTTTGTTGCCTGCAATGCAACATTTCGCACTTATTTCATTTTAGTAGAATACAGAGCACGGAAAGACGAGTCGGGGACTGTACTTAACTTATTTTACAAAAAAATGGACTTAATCGGCTTTACTAGTAATAGGACGATATATACATAGGTAGATCTTCTTACATTATATGCACACATACATTTTAAAATTTATTTTACATGTACTGTATTTTAATTTATTTATTTCCCTCATTCATTTTTCTCTTACTTTCTAAAGGCATGTTCATAAGGATTTTATTATCTGTTCATTTGTAATTCTTGATAGCGTATTGTATACCGCCGCCGCGAGAATGAATGTTGATGCAGCCGAGCGTAATTAGAACGCTATGACCGCACTGGTAGAAAAGGTGGGTGGGGTAAGAAGGGGTAGTAAGGCAGTCGCTCTGAGGAGCTACAGTCCTGCAGGTCTGGTTCAGAGCGTTGACTTGTGCAATGATGGCATTGGCGCACACTTCGAGAATGTGTGAGACACGGTACATTTTGAATAAAACCTGCTTCATAACCCTGTAGTCTTCTTCTGTACACAGAAATCGTGGAAATGACTACCTCTGAGCTGAGGATACCATGTCCCTATACTTAAAATTATTTTTTTCTTTTATTCCCCATTCACATATCACAGTACCACTTAGCTGTTTATCCTCCAGGCAACACGATGAAGATTTTGGCATCTCTTAGAGCCAATATAAAGCGTCGGGGCCGCATGCTACTGACCTTACAATGATTGCCTACACATATTTTATCATCCCTCACAAAGTAGGTTTATTTATTTGAAAGAATCTTTGTATAGTTACTGCCCTTTTTGTTGAGTGATATAAAAAAGTCGAATAGGAATTTTTCTTCTTCTTCTTCTTCATCTTCTTTTATATAGGTCGTAATCTGTTTTTCTTCACGCTTTATCCTGGAGATTCACTAGATGTTGATTGCAGACCATCTTTCCATCCTTGTTGCGGCCTTCCTATACCTCTTCTTCCTAGGGGTTTCATGTCCCTGGCTATTTTTGCTATTCTATCATCCCTCACTCTTGTAACATGATTATTCCATTCCTTTTTTCTTCCTTTCACAAATTTATTAATGTCTATCATTTCACACTGATCTCTTACTTCCCTATTTCTCACCCTGTTTCTTAATGTATTCATTCCTATTGTTGTATATAGCTGATTTATTTATTTTATTTTTTTTGTGGTGGCTCGTGTTTCGGCTCCATAAGTCAATATCGGTCTTACCATTGTTTTATATACAGTATTTTAACTTTTCCTTGTATTTGAAAGGCATGTTGGTCCGACAAGTTAACAAATTTAAAGAAATAAATACCAAAGGTCCTTCAATAACTGTCTATTCAAAATACAAAATATTACATTAGGTTACATGAACGTATCTTTGACTAGCGCTTTCGCTATTATAATAGCATCTTCAGGTCAGACTTGCATGATGTTAAGCTTTTCATATAAAGACGTGGATGGACAAGTAACATCGAAATGTATTAAGGTACATGACGTGAGAATATAAAAAACTACAATGATAAGAAAAACAAGTAAAATTTGACTTATGAATAGTCGAATATACCGACCAGGCAACATTACTTCTTTTTACTACTCCAACACCAAAGATCCCGTAAGTGGTTTATCGTCACTTCAATTTTCTTTCTGTTTCTATACAGGTCCCTTCACTAAAACTTATTATTGATTTTTGCAGATTTTACAATGTGCTGCCACGTCGTGATGACTGATGCAAAACAATATTTTAATTTGCAAATCAAGATTTTTTAACTCTGTCAATTTGATTTGAATATATTTGACAGCGACGTGAGATTGAACTCACGACCAGCGTCCCGCAAGAAAGCAGATCGCGAAGTAAGGGGAAAAGGGCCTACGCGGCGAGAGAGTGGAGAGAGAGTGCGCGCGCATCTGGTGCTGGTAGAGAGGAGAGGGCTCTGGATTTTCTGGAGTGCCATCTCGACACCGTGGAACTTTCGAGGCTACGTCGCTGTGGTTATAAATTACGGACGCGAAGGAACGAGAGCAGAGTTTTTCAGTTTTCAGTTGATTAGTCAGCCAGTTAGTGAGAAAGCCAGAGCAAGCAAGCCAGTCTTGTGTAACAGTGACGTGTATTATGCAAATCAAGATTTCGACTCCTGATTTGTAATGCGTCCGTCACTGTATCAGCATCCGAAACCTGAGTTGAGTGCAGTGGACCGCAGTTGAGGGACCTGAGTTGAGTGCAGTGGACCGCAGTTGGAGGGACTGAGTTCGTCAGTGAACTGTCTTGAGGTCTGTGGTTCGAGATACTGTGAAGAGTGACTGAGATAGAAAATTGAACTGAGGTGATAGTTCTGATTTGTAAATAGTGCTTTGTAAATATTAGTTAAGATTAACAGTTCATTGTTGTTCGTACTAGTCCAAGTAAATTGTCATTGTCGTCAGGGAGTCTATAACGAATCCGTGTTCAGTGAAAATCCATTTGTTGATATTATTCAATATTTTAATTTGTTATTGTTTAATTGTCTTTGTTGAGTTTTAAAACTGTCACAATATGTTTTGCAGACTTAAATTTTTAAACAAATTTTGATCTATAAGCTGCATACATGTTTCTGGAGGCTTTAACCCCAAATAATTTTATGTATTTATTTTGAGACCTCATGAAGGTTTAACTGTCATATATATACATATATATATTCGACTGTTCATAAGTCAAATTTTACTTGTTTTTCTTATCAGTGTAGTTTTTTTACATTCTCACGTCATGTACCTTAATACATTTCGATGTTACTTGTCCATCCACGTCTTTATATGAAAAGCTTAATATCACGCAAATCTGACCTGAAGATGCTATTATAATAGTGAAAGCGCTAGTCAAAGATACGTTCATGTAACCTAATGTAATATTTCGTATTTTGAATAGACAGTTATTGAAGGACCTTTGATATTTATTTCTTAAAAAATTTTCCTTGTATACTTTGATACTTATTTTTCCATGTTACATCCCTTAAGTAACCTTTAATGACCTGTTCTGTAGCCTTTTTATACGTGTGGCGATCACTTGATATACTAACTCCTAAGTATTGAAACTCCATTACTTTTATTCCTTTTTCTTTGCGAGTCGTCAACTTATTATGTGCATTTCCGAGGCTTTGCGTGGCTCTCTGAGCAATGGTTGTTACACTTTCGATGACTTGCTAAGCCGGAATTTTTCATCATGTGAAATTAAGACACTCAAAAGGAAGGAAAAAAAACTGTAACAGAATTCCATACAGCCTCTACTGCTGCATACACACTGCACTGAAGAAGAGTCTCGCACATGTTTTGAGTATTGATCCTTTCTTTTCAGTTAATTTCCTTTTCCTGATTAAAATATCACACGATATAAACTCAAAATTACAAGTTCAAAAAACAACGCCAAACGTCTCTAGCTAATTTAAAGTCGTACCTACAAATGATTCTTCAACAGTAATCTCACTAGAAGTTTTGATTTATCTAGAGAAAATCAAAACTCGAGTGGAATTTAATTGACTATTACACGATTAGAAGAAAGTATATAAAGATTAGAAGTAACGAAGTACTCCAATATAATAAAATATTAATTGACTTACGAAAATACAACTGTCTTCAAATTTATTATTGTACCATCTCAACATTACAAATATTACGCTAGATGCATGCTAGATGGCAGTAGTGAGCAATGCCTTCTCGTCGAGAAGTTCTCGATCTATTCTACACGATGGCAATGTTACTAGTCAAGAAGGCTGTGTTGATTCAGTTTCATTTTTATTAAAATGCAACATTCCACTTCAATTATCCGAATCCCAGTAATCAACGTCACTTGACAGATGATTTTCAATAAATCTTAATATTAAACAATCTCTGATACGTGACTATCCAAAATATCATATAGCAGAAGCTATAACATAACCTAACTAATATACAAGTATGACATAAAAAATAAACATGAATAATTTTAAAAGGCATAATTAAATGTACAATTTTCAAATTTGAAAAGTTTTTGATTAACGACGATGACATGGAAAAATTTAGGCCTAAAATAAATTTATTCAGAATTTGAATAATTTTAAAAGGAATAATTATTGAATGTACAATTTTAAAATTTGAATGTGGTTGGTGGTTCAATTGATGTTATATTGGACGTGTGCGTAATAGAAGTGGAACTCGTTGATTTAGGCCTACATGGTGTATTCAACTTATTCAGGATTTCCGAATGGTGCTCTTCATTTATTTGTAAATCGGATTTCAGAAGATGCATAGGTATGATCAGTGATTTTTATTAATTCTTGTTCTTGAATGCCAATGCGAGTCATATTTGAAACTGCTGTGCATCGACTGGAGTGGTTTGTAATTTTATATATATATATATATATATATATATATATAACGTTCAGACCAGCGCAGTTTCAAATGTTGGCAAACAAAGAAACAAATGCTAGGGACGCGATAAAATTAAACAAATGCTAGGAACGCGATAAAATTAAACAACTGCTAGGGACGCGATAAAATTGTGCGATAAGCAGCCATGATTGGTTGAAATAAGTCCTTTCGTACCATTTTATTGGTCAAAAGTAGTATGACGTAGTAAGAGTGTAATAGTCACCCAAAAATGATGTGTTTGATTTAAAAGGAAACACTAGTGAGATCGTTTACCCCGCCATTCATGTTTTACATTACAGAATATGATCATGTCTTTAACTCTTCATCTCTTATGATAATGGCGGTGATGATGATATTGGAAATAAATTCAAAACGTAATAATTATGGCGCGATAACAGCGACTTTTCATAGAACATTTGAAAATTAAACGACCATGAAGAGTTCAGGACTTTGATGCTGACCCAGTTGTTTAAAACACAGTTTCCGACAACTTGTATTGATTGCTAAAAGCTTTCAAAGGCCCGTAATGCAATTTTGAGTGTATCAGCTATATGCTTTCCTCCAGTTTAAAAATAGTAAACTTTACGGCATTGAAACTCAAGAAAAAAATATGTTCCCCTGTAAATGGGGTATATAATAAACTAATTATATACTTAATGCGAATAAAATAGCTCATTAATTAAGTTATGTCACAGACTAGGGACTTTCTACGTGGTCTAGGGAGTAGTATTCCACAAAATGAGATCAGCATACCAATAGGAGAACCGTATTCAGAGTAAATACTCCATCTCAGTGTAGGTTTTTTGTTGAGGATTTCATAAATGTATTATTTACAATTGGTTGCTTTCAAGCAATTGCTTTGAAACAAAAAATATACGAAAGAAAACTACAAAAGTTTGTACTTCAATCTAGATTGCAAGGTTTGTCGCAAAGTACAGGTATATTTCAACACAGTCCTGCACTCTAGAATCGTGGCATTTCGAGGCTTACCATTATTTTGCATCGAGCCCTTAATATTCACTGCTGAGGAGAGGACAATGCGAAATATTAATTACTTGACTGTTTCACTAATATTTCGTCACTACGTCACTCTACTTTCTACCAGTAACGGTAAAAAATTCCTCAGATACGAACCAACCATAGTCATGATTCTTCAGAAAATCATCGCAACCTCAGGTTCACCGTTATCGTTTTGAGCGTTATCATCTCCTGTTCATGAGGATAATCTACAGAAATAATGTTATCTAGAAAAAAAAACATTGATTTCAGAATAAAACAATAGAAGGTATATAATTTTTATATAATGTTGTGTCCGCCATTAAACTTATCAAATATAATCTATACTAATAATAAATCTGTAGCCGAAATTTTTCTGGTAATTTTCGATTTTCCAAAAATAATTGGTCCTAACATATATAACTAACCACCCTGAAGCCGAAAATCGCGTTTTTTGAACTTTTGTTTGTCAATGTCTGTCTGTATGTTTGAAATTACCTTTCACGCGATAATGGATGAACGGATTTCGATGAAAATTGGAATATAAATTATGTTCTAGTTGTAGTTTTAGATTTTAGGTTGTATATGGCATTTCAAAATCATTATTTAAATTGTATGGGGTTATTAGGCCTGAATTAAATAAATAGATGAAATATCTCGTTATTATTGATTTTTATGAAAAATATTACATAACAAACGTTTCTTTAAAAATAATTTGCGATAAGTTTTATTCCCTGGTTGATTTTTTGATAGGTTGATATTTAATGAGATAAATGAGTTTTAAAATTAAAATAACGCCATAAGTTGCCGTGTTAATGAAATGAAAAACAAATGTGTTTTTGTTTTGTAGGGGCCTTGGACTGAAACAATCAAAAGTTCTATGAAAGTTAGCGTTGTGTCTTGAGAATGTTTTTGTGTTTGATGTGTTTATGTTTTGTCTAACTTAATGATGTTGTATAATTAATTTTATTTGTAACGATTGGAAAGTGTATGTATTTGATGGACATAATGCATTATAATGTTATTACAGTAATGTTGATATAATATACCATTGTCCATAATATGTTTATAATATATGTAATTAATGTTTATAATATAATTTAATTTATTTGAAGGGTTCAGAAAGTATTGGGCCAAACGCCATTTACTGAATACTGGCTTTTAAGAAAACAAGGGTTAAAATTGTTATTATCATAATTCAATGGAAACCTATAACAAGTAAAATAAAGTCCAGACATTAAATCTAAATGATGTCAATGTTCATTAAACTATGGTTGCATGTAATAAAAATTAAATCCATTTTAAATTATCTTCCCATCATTGCACCAAATGAGTCTTTTCTCTGGACCAAAATGATCGCATTTTAATTATTTGGATGCAATTTAAATTAATGTGCCCATATTAAACGATTTACCTAATTATTCTATCAAACAACGAAGTTCCCTGGATCAAATGTCATATTTTAATTATGTAATTTTTATATTTATTTCATTAAACTTATCAAATATAATAAAATAATAAAATGTTAATAACCCATACATTTATTATTCATAAGGTGGTTTAATTAACTAACGTTTTCGACTATTGGTCATCTTCAGGTTGATAATATAGCTTATAAATGGTTTTGAACAGGAAAGTCGGTAGAATATGATGAACCATGTTACAAGTATGAAATGATATATTTACACAAACTTAAGATCTAAAAGCATAGTTGATAAAAAAGTACATATTAAAATGGATTATAGGTAAGTAAATAGCAGTATATAACAAAATACTGTATTTCATCATGTTACTTGTGAAATACTGATCACAATGTAGCGACCGACATGCCTCAGTCGGTTAAGGCGCTTGCCTGGCGGCCTGAAGTTGCATTTAGGCGCGAGTTCGATCTCCGCTTGGGCTGATTTCCTGGTTGAATTTTTCCGAGCTTTTTCCCAACCGTAAGGTGAATGCCAGGTAATCTATGGCGAATCCTCGGCCTCATCTCGCCAAATACCATCTCGCTATCACCAATCTCATCGACGCTAAATAACCTAGTAGTCTAGTTGATACAGCGTCGTTAAATAACAGCTAACTGATAAAAAGTTACTATTAAAATGAGTAACATGTGAGTAGATATCAGAAGGCCTATATAACAAATTATTTCGTCAAGTTACTTGTAGAATTTTAATCACGATGCATTTTATATTATGGATATTACATTATGTGTGCCCACTTCGAGGAGATTTAGTAAGAGACATCTGAAATATTAATGACAAGTTGTATAGTTTCCAGAATTTTGAAACTGAATTTATTAAAAACATGTTATACTTACGATGATCGAAATATGTTGTTGACAGAAGAGTAGACGCCTGTTGACTGGTTCGTCGGAGTGTTACATAGTGGTCTACATGCTAAATGGAGAGTAGGGGAGGCATCTGGTCAATTGACTGACGTGATTGAACGATAAATGGTTTCAAAGTGATAATCGGTAAAGTGGCTTTTGGGGGTTTATAATTTGTTAATTTAATGACGGAAACATTATATTAAAATTATAAACGTTCAACAAAATTTATCTGAAAATAAAATGACTAAAAAATTGAAGGCAGATATCCATGGAAATTTTAAAATACGCTTCATTTTGTCATCTCTTCTCCAAGGATAGAACAGACGAAGCACTAGGATTACAAGAGACGTCCCAAGTGTTTCCTTAGCAAAGTTAACATCAGCCAATTGTGTTTCATTATAAATGCTTTATGTGCAACACATTCACAGCAGAATTAGACGGAATATGCTAGAAACTAAACGTAAATAAACATGTAGGTACGTATGTACCCTATGTGTGTGTGTATGAGAGTGTGAGTGTGTATGTAAAAATATTATGGTTTATTTAACGACGCTCGCAACTGCAGAGGTTATATCAGCGTCGCCGGTGTGCTGGAATTTCGTCCCGCAGGAGTTCTTTTACATGCCAGTAAATCCACTGACATAAGCCTGTCGCACTTAAGCACACTTAAATAATGCCATCGACCTGGGGCGGGATCGAACCGTCAACCCTCGAAGGCCAGCGCTATACCGACTACTACCGAGGCCGACGTATGTATGTATGTATGTATGTATGTATGTATGTATGTATGTATGTATGTATGTATGTATGTATGTATGTATGTATGTATGTATGTATGTATGTAAAAATTATGGTTTATTTAACGACGCTCGTAACTGCTTTGCTGGTGTGCCGGAATTTTGTCCCGCAGGAATTCTTTTACATGTCAGTAAATCTACTGACATGAGCTTGTCGCATTTAAGCATACTTAAATGGCATTGACCTAGGCCGGGATCGAACCCTCAACCCTCGAAGGCCAGCGCTATACCGACTACTACCGAGGCCTATGTATGTATGTATGTATGTATGTATGTATGTATGTATGTATGTATGTATGTATGTATGTGTGTATGTATGTATGTATGTATGTATGCATGTATATATGTATGTATGTGCAGGAACAGATTTAGGCCTAAGCACAGCAGATCTTAGGAGCATGGAAATTAAGGTGTAGGATAAAGGTTTCCCCCTCTTGCCCCATGAAGACGCTTGAGAGACATAAAGGTAGAAATCCATGCTTCCATAACCTCGGCAGTAGAATAAGGTGGTGTGATCTGTGCCACGCTACAATCGTCTCTTAACCCCGGGAAAGATTCAGTATTCAATTTGATAGAAACCTGAGTGAATCTCGGGGCCGTTCTGGAATTTTGGCAACGAGAAAATCCTGTCTCCACTCGGAATTGAACCCAGTACTTTCCAATCCGTAGGTTTTACTCTAGGAATTGAATAACTCCCACGCCTGCGCGCAAATTAGGAGCAGGGAAAATGTTCTGATTCTTATTCATTATTAATGACTTGTTAACATTTTGTAAGTAATAGTTTATGTCCTTACTTAATTTCACATTGTGTTGGGACGAAAACAAAATTAGTATTACTGGTACCAATTAGTGGTTTCTCGCTTCTTGTAAGGACTTAAGATGCAAACACTAGATAAATTGTGGCAATTAATAAACATGTCGTCCTCTAATCGTTCCTTTCAGACTTCCATACCGTCGGCGTGAGAAATAACGAAGCTCTTTATGATTCGGAAATACCAACATCCCGTTTCTCTTTTGTTGTCGGTTAAACGTATTTTCAGATCCATATAAAATACAAATACCGGTAAATCTAATTTGGGTATTGGACCTCCAATATGCAATACTTGTTGTCAGGTTGAATTTAGTTTGCGATTGAGTGGAAGTCAATATAAAAAAAAAATGAACTGAGAAAAACGTAAAAGAAAACGCTCTAATAAAGCAATTTCCTAAACTAGATTTACTTTTCCGAAGAGCAACGACAGAAAACAATTGATGTGACGTTGATGGCGGGATCGAAATTACACGAAATTTAGGACCAGTTAATAACTTATAACTAGGCTTCGTAATTCAGCTACCTATAAGCTGGAATGAAGTTGCTTGATTCGAAGTATACGTGACGCCACAGCCCAGGTATAGGTATGTTAGTATACAAAATAGTTACGCCTTTCGCCGGAACGCAGTCATAGTGAATAGTCTTATCGATCACTGCTCTTACTAGTCGTATTATTTAAATAACTACATCTTTGAGGCTGATTGAAGGTTCATTGCAGAGGTAAAATGTCTTAGATAAGACACTCAAGCGTGTAATATTGCAGGACACTATTGAGAATATTTGAACTATTATTTTCATTGTAAATATAAACAACATTAAATGTACATTGTGTAAAATAAACCTAAAAAAAAAAGAAAAAAAAAACCGTGCACTGAAGGCACTGCAATTTTATCAAAATGCACGAAAGTGTGTTGAACATAATCCAAAAGAACCAGTACCATCAAAATCTGAAAATTATTAGGATATTAACTTGACGTTTAGCGTGGATTTGTGTAGGCTACCATATGTTCAGTACCAACATCCCAATTAATAAATTAAACAATCTACATTTCAGGGGATTTCTAGAAAAATACATAGAAAATTAGTGGGTTTTCAGTGATGAGTGACATATGCAATAGCCTAATGAAACATGAAAAAATATCAGTCAATATGAATTCTTGTACTACATCATGCACCAATAACGTCATGTGCTATTGAAAGAATTTCTTACAATATAAAATCATTTCTAGTGACATCCGCATATGTTCAAGTTCCGTAACTTACGAATGCACGTTATTATTCACTGCAAAGATCACGACGAAAATGAACATTACGGCTCAAGCATGTGTTTACTAGTAGGCCTATAGCTTTTGAACGTCGGGAGTTGACTGTACTCCACGAACACGAAGCGAAGACCTGTTTGTTTACGTGGTACAGTGATTAAGTTCTAATACTGAGCGCATAGTGGCGTTGTGGTGCACTATAGCGCATAGGTGGCGCCATGGTATGATACCTTGTCAGTTAGTCTCTCGACCCAACAAGAGACAGTTGAGTGCATGCACTGTAAGCAGAACTACGGTCTTTGTTGTGACGGTGATTTGAATGCGCGCGTCGGAACTCGAGTATGTTGCAGTTTGAGCAACGGGCAAACGTCACGTTCTGTCAGAAATTAGGCGAAACTGCTATAACCGATCATAACTGGAGACGAAACATGGTGTTTCCTTTACGATCCGCAACTGAAGCGACAATCCGCCACCTGGAAAACGCCATTATTTCCACGACAGAAAAATCCGCAACAAGACAGGTCAAAAGGCAAGGTGATGCTTTAACAGTTTTTTTTTCAAATGGAATTGTTCACATAGAATTCATCCCACAAGGTGCAACTGTAGACAAGATCCTCTACAAAGAGATTCTTGGCCGTTTAAGCAATTCAATTCGTCGTAAGCGCCTGAGCTTTGGCATAGGAAGAATTGGCTGTTGCTACACGACAACGCCCCTGCACATCGCTCCATCCTTGTCCAAGAGGAACTTGCAAGGCAACAGGTCGCTGTTTTGCCACACCCTCCGTACTCACCCGATCTCGCACCATGCGATTTTTTCTCTTTCCCCTCATGAAATCAATCCTACGAGGGCGTAATTTTTATGCGGCCGAAAAGGTCATGACTGCCACAAGAGAAGCCGTACGGCATCTTCCTGCCAACATCTTTCAGCGGTGCTTCCAGCAGCTACACCAACGTTGGCAGACGTGCATAGCGGCCAACGGCGACTATATTGAGGGAGGATGTCGATCTGTTTAAGTGTACGCCGTATCACGCGGCATCTTCTGAGACATCCAGATTCTTGTGGGTGCTTACCCTTCAGGCGTCAGTGTCAGACCTTAATGACTGAACCACGTATATCCTTATCTGTTGCATCACCTGTGTTCGGCGTACTATATACCCAATATGTCTTTAACTTCAGTCTTTAGGTAGCTGGAATACGAAGCCTACGTATAACTGAGATGTTAAAATATTCCAAGGAAACCTGCGATCTTTGTATCTCGCTGATGTTCTAACGGAGGATATAGTATAGTATTGGTATTTATTAATATTTCAAAAGTACATAAACTTAATCTTAAAACTGATACATTCACAAAAAGTGATAATACACAATATTTGCACAATTTAATAACAAATTTTCTATCCTATAACTATTCAACTTATGTAGGTTTAACTTACACTTACTTCTGGTTTTAGTGCAAGTTTTTACCCTATCGCATTTATTTTACACTTTCAAAACTTGTTTACATACTAAGTTTGAAATTCTCATAACGGAGAATATAGTGGACCGATTGTTATTGGTAATAGCGATAGAGAACTAGGTCTCATATAAGTGCGAGAATGAGATGACCACTTGTAAGTATAGGGAAAATATATTGTCTTTCAGGGGATCTAGTCGTAATGTTGTTCTTTGGAAAATTTCTGATTACAAGCAATCATTTAATAGCAAGCAAGGGTTTCACCGAAATCACAGAGACTTTTACAGTAGTTCGAAATTAATGTAAGATAAAAGCGAGTGAACAGTTAAGTGAGAGGTCAAATAAAATAATGTTAAGTCTTTTTCAAATAATATGAGCACTGTCTAGGATAATATATACGTTCAAAGTATTCGTTCATATAATATATAGCACAAAAGAAAATACTTACATTCCCCAAATCGGCCGCAGAAGCGTTGCAGCAATTGTACGATCGAGAAATTGTAACCAAATACAGAATATTTTTAAAAAGTATATTTTAATTCTGGTAATGTATTTTCTACATATGAACTGACTCTACAATCTTTATCTTCTAAGGGCTCACCTGTTTTGGCAGAAGGAACGTTTTACTCGTATAGTACGTCACCTAAACAGTTTACCAAATTTGCACAATCTACACCATTTTCGTGTGCAAGTCGTGTTTTATCAGTCGCCTTCCAATAAAACTCCTATGACTTATGACAATATGTGGCAAGGAATTTGTTAGTTGTTATGTCAGAGAGAATTTAAACATGTAGACATATCCTATTTGCTGACGACTTACAGATATATATCTCTGCATCTACACCGGCACTAAATTACGCAATAAATGAAGTGAACAATGACCTAAAATCAATTATTTCATGGGCGAAAAAATTTGGACTAAAATTGAACTCTGAGAAATCACAGGCAATTATAATGGGACATCAACAACTGTTAAGCAAATTAAACACAGGTGACTTATCTGCTGTTAAAATGAATGAAACGATTATCCCTTACAAAGTAAAAAATCTGGGAATTTATATGGACAAAAACATAAGTTGGAATACTCAAATCACACACACATGTAAAATAATTTTAATGAAAATTCACACACTAAAAAGAATCCTAAATTTCCTTCCCTTGGTTCTCAAGAAGAATTTAGTGCAGTCGCTCTCGATGCCTCATTTTGATTACTGTGACACTCTCTACACCAGTGATGTCAAAGCAAGAGCATTTTCCTGACCTTGACGTCGTGCGCGGGCACCAAGCGCTAAGTATGGAAAAAGGAAGGTTGTGTATATGAATAAGCAGCCTGTTGGATTAAGAAAACAGTGGTGTACAAACTTCAAACTGAACGTAAAATTTTATGTCGTTATTTTTATATGGCTTCTTTCTGTTTGATATTATCTATATTGTCTGTAAAACAAAAGTACTAATACCAATTTCTTAATATTGCAGTTGTGTTTTAAATGTTAATAACATAAAAAAGAGTTAAGACGGAATATTCATTTAAATTCTATAGTAGTACAACTATTCTGTACTAAGTGAATGAAACACATCATTCATAAAGAAAGTGATATCCCAAAAAAGAGATTGGATATGACATGATAAGTTGGAGTTTATATTGATGGTACCTTTAGCCTTATAAAAGTAATCAATAAACTAATCAAAACAATATTACAGTACAAAGCAAAGTTCCTAGGTGCTGTATATGTTTTAAGTGTAACTAATATTACATAACAAAACTCTTATCGCATTATGCTTTTAAGGTGATATTTGTGAGCAACTTCCTATCATCAGAATATTAAATTATTTTCTGAAATGTGCTGAAGCTATAAAGCTGACATTTTTACAACACATGGGCACATATCTTTGTTTATGATGTAACAGTAGTTGCTTTGTTAATTCATTTCCTTACAAACAATTTCCATGCGAATATTTTCAAAAATTTCAATACACTATCTTCAGTAATACGTATTTACGGTATATTAGATTTACGAAAACATTCTGTAAGACTACTAAATAAATAGGCCTATATCTGAATATTTCATTTTTCTATAAAAAAAAAGTTGAGAAAATATTTCTTTTGAATAAAAATTCAAACCTGTGAAAAATGAGCATTAAAATTAAAACTTACATTCTTATAATGCACTTATACTTCTTAGACAAATCTAAAAATTAACATGGATACAGTTTTAATATGCTAAGTTCTCTTCCCTTTATCTACTGAATCAGTACTGCCATCCCTGAATATAGCTCGACCAAGCGGCATATACTAGACCCCTACCTCTCTCGTCTGTCTCTTTCCTTTCCACTGTAAAATGCTCAGGCTCTCCTGAGCTCTAAAGCGCGCTTGCACCTATGGGCATCAGTTGACATGACTGCTCTACACTAACCTTAGCATGAGATTGACAGACAGACTACAGCGTGTTCATAGTGCATGTGTTCGATTTAATTGCAATAACCGCAGATTTGACCCTATCTCATATTCACGAAATATGCTGTCCAGGGTCCATCTCAAAGAGCGAAGAACTATTCACTCTCTCACGTTACTCTTCAATATTCTTCAGAACTCTAACCCTAGCTACTTAGCCTCTCGTTTTCAACATTTGTCCTCATATCACGAAATAGATACTCACAACACCATATCACACTCTCCATTCCTAAACACAGAATATCCTCCTACTCTTCATCTTTCACCGTCTCTACAGCTTAGAGATGAGCTTAAACGATATTTTCAAGTATCTGTGACAACTGTGACTATAACAATTAAATATCTGTGACTTTTATCGGTGATTTTGTCACACCGATATTTCATATCGATACGTAGCATGAATTACACCGATATTTTGTCACACCGATAAAAATTAGCAGGCAATATTGAAGAGCAGTGAAATATGAATACGATTTCTCTATAAACACCACTCATCAGTGATTTATATGGGAAAATCCAACAAAGAAATTATGTACATGTACCATTAACAAATAAATACATACCTAACTGAACAGTAACATGTCAAAAGTTAACCTCGTGTACCAAGAGGTTGTATTATAGATATTGAACCAGTTGATCATTTTTAAATGTAGTTGGTATGGAGAAATTGAGGTTATATGATTATCCTAATCGTTTTAAAATTGATCCTTTTTTGTACATAATATAATGGATAAATTATTTTAAGTCGTGCATTAACATGAAAAACATTGGAAAATAATTACAAAACAAAACAGTTCTTCAGACAGGATTTTACACAAGATTAAGTACTGCAAACCAATGGTAATTATTATTTAAACGTGTAATAACTAAATCATTTATAATAAGATGGAGAAACTACCGCCAGATTGCTGTTATTGTATCATGCGCACGCGCAAACCTACGACAGTTTTAGAGGAGGAAATATCAGTCACAGAGTACTGAATACGGAGCAGATTTCGATAGCGATATTTTGTCACAGACATTTCGCGTCATCAGTCACAGGTTTATCTGTGACAAAAATACCTGTGACAAAATATCGGTTTTGAAATATCGGCCATCTCTACTACAGCTCATCTCTGGAACTCTCTACCACAACATGTCAGAGACTGTCGGACATTATCTAGTTTCAAAAATAAACTAAAGTTGCACTTTTCAATTCCGATTCCTTTCACTTATAAGCTCTTTTCTCTGCGATAGTTTTGTAAAAATATAGGTTTCTTTTTCTTCCTTTTCCTTTTTTATTGTTCTCTTGATCGCCAGATGAATTTATTATCGTAGCCTTGTTATTGTTGATTCTATTTAAATTTCGTTTTTCTTTTTTATTATTATATTACATTCCATTTGTTATATCCATCCTTACGTTTTATCCTGTTAACTATCTGTACAAACTGAGTTGCTTTATTATATTCCAATCTTTAGATCTGTATTTTACTTTATTTTTTCTATTATGGTATTATTTCCATATTGTTTAGTGTCGATTTTGTTATGCTATTATTTTTTGTAATATATGTTAGTATCCTTTTCTTTAACTTTTTGTTAAATTTTCACTCCTTGTATACTTTGTCACCTGGTAGAGTCTCAGAGAAGGCCCTATGCCCTTAACTTTGCCAATATAAATAAATAAATTATTATTATGAAATAAATTAATTTGTAGTTAATCGGCGATGTATACATTGGAGAGAGAAAGGAAATGGCCACCCTACCCCATTATCTCTTGGCCTAGTTGCATCACGATTGATGCCTTATTGGTGTTATGTTCAAGAGGTTCAAATCTGTCTTCGGACAGTTGGCTAAACAACAATATATTAGGCCTACCCACGAACATATTCATCGTCTCTCTTGTAAAGTAACCACACGCTCACTGCCCGAAGGAATTCTCTGTTTGTTGCTACCACAACGCACAATTGTAACCACAAATTCAACCTCGAGCATAAGCTTGTTGATGTGGCCGGCGACCGAGCAGCTTTCGTAGGCGTAGCAACGGTACAGTTGTCGGTGGTGTGCTTTCACCCTGGTAATGTGTTATGTATTCAACCACTCTAACCAAGAACATCCTGAAACTGCCCGCCATACTTTCCTATACAATTTTTGTACCTATTTAACACGTCCACTATCATTCTCTAATGTCTCTGCAAAGGAAAAGAGGCCATCTCCTGACGGATATATGCTTGAGATCTTCTAAGGTGCGTGAGTTTGCCCTCTTTTCTTAATCTTTATAAGTTTGTTATTTAACAACGCTGTACCAACTACTCAGTTGTTCAGCATCGATGGTCCACACCTAAGGACTAACGGCTAGCTCGTTTGGCCGCGAAACCAGGTGGCCCGGGTTCGATTCCCGGTCGAGGCAAGTTACCTGGTTTAGGTTTTTTCCGGGGGTTTCCCCTCAACCCAATATGAGCAAATGCTGGGTAACTTTAGGTGCTGGACCCCGGACTCATTTCATCGGCATTATCACCTTCATCTCATTCAGAAGCTAAATAACCTAAAATGTTGATAAAGCGTCGTAAAATAACCTACTAAAATAAAAATAAATTCAACATCGATGGAATTAGTGATAGCGAGATGAGGCCGAATATTCGCCAGAGATTATCTGAAATTCGCCTTGTGGTTGGGAAAAACCTCGTAAAAAACTCAATCAGGTAATCACCTCAATGGGGAACCCACTCCCGAGCACAACTCAGGATCAGCAGGCAAACGCCTCAACCCACTGAGCTACGTCGATGGCGCGTGAGTCTGTTTTGTACACTAATTTTTCAATGAACATCAAAGATAAAAGTCAGAGTAGGTCAGGTCGGGAACCAAGAGGGCAACAGATTAATACCAATCATTGTGTCCTGGAGCAGCTCATTAATTTCTTGTAGGAAAACGTTCACTGCATGAGCTGTGGCGGAATCCTGTTGAAAGAACGCGTAATTTTGTACCATCTCACACATCTCTGCTCTCATGTTCTTCGAGAGGGGAAGCATAGGTAAAGAGCAAAGTAAGGGGAGTGGCAATGGAAGGAATGGAGATGTTTAAATAACGGAGACACAACATTATCCTCCCTCACGTACTCTACCAGGTCTCTCCAAGAGGGGAAACGCGCTCCGACGTCACAAGTTGACCAGTTGGAAATGTCTGATCTAGGCTAATTCTTAAGAAAAAGGGACGTAAAAAAGAAATATTTTAAAGTTCTAAACCTTTTGCCATAGAAACACTTCAACGATAAGTCCATGGTGGAAGTAATATAACTGCAGATTTAAACAGCTTGTACACGGTGGAAGTAATATAACTGCAGATTTTAACACACACTGGAAGTAATATAACTACAGATTTCAACAGCTTGTACACGCTGGAAGTAATATAACTACAGATTTTAACAGCTTGTACACGCTGGAAGTAATATAACTACAGATTTTAACAGCTTGTACAAGGTGGAAGTAATATAACTACAGATTTTAACAGCTTGTACACGATGGAAGTAATAACTGCATATTGTAACAGCTTGTACACGGTGGAAGTAATATAACTACAGATTTCAACAGCTTGTACACGCTGGAAGTAATATAACTACAGATTTTAACAGCTTGTACACGGTGGAAGTAATATAACTGCAGATTTTAACACGCTGGAAGTAATATAACTACAGATTTTAACAGCTTGTACACGGTGGAAGTAATATAACTACAGATTTTAACAGCCTGTACACGGTGGCAGTAATATAACTACAGATTTTAACAGCTTGTACACGGTGGAAGTAATAACTGCATATTGTAACAGCTTGTACACGGTGGAAGTAATATAACTACAGAATTCAACAGCTTGTACACGGTGGAAGTAATATAACTACAGATTTTAACAGCTTGTACACGGTGGAAGTAATATAACTGCAGATTTTAACACGCTGGAAGTAATATAACTACAGATTTTAACAGCTTGTACACGGTGGAAGTAATATAACTACAGATTTTAACAGCCTGTACACGGTGGAAGTAATATAACTACAGATTTTAACAGCTTTTACACGGTGGAAGTAGTATAACTACAGATTTTAACAGCTTGTACTCGGTGGAAGTAATATAACCACAGATTTTAACAGCTTGTACAAGGTGGAAGTAATATAACTACAGATTTTAACAGCTTGTACACGGTGGAAGTAATAACTGCATATTGTAACAGCTTGTACACGGTGGAAGTAATATAACTGCAGATTTTAACACACACTGGAAGTAATATAACTACAGAATTCAACAGCTTGTACACGCTGGAAGTAATATAAACAGATTTTAACAGCTTGTACACGGTGGAAGTAATATAACTACAGATTTTAACACGCTGGAAGTAATATAACTACAGATTTTAACAGCTTGTACACGGTGGAAGTAATATAACTACAGATTTTAACAGATTGTACACGGTGGAAGTAATAAAACTCCATATTTTAACAGTTTGTACACGGTGGAAGTAATATAACTACAGATTTCAACAGCTTGTACACGCTGGAAGTAATATAACTACAGATTTTAACAGCTTGTACACGGTGAAAGTAATATAACTACAGATTTTAACAGCTTGTACTCGGTGGAAGTAGTATAACTACAGATTTTAACAGCTTGTACTCGGTGGAAGTAATATAACTACAGATTTTAACAGCTTGTACACGGTGGAAGTAATATAACTCCATATTTTAACAGTTTGTACACGGTGGAAGTAGTATAACTACAGATTTTAACAGCTTGTACACTGTGGAAGTAATATAATTACAGATTTGAACAGCTTGTACACGGTGGAAGTGGTATAACTCCATATTTTAACAGCTTGTACACGGTGGAAGTAGTATAACTACAGATTTTAACAGCTTGTACTCTGTGGAAGTAATATAACTACAGATTTTAACAGCTTGTACACGGTGGAAGTAATATAACTACAGATTTTAACAGCTTGTACACGGTGGAAGTAGTATAACTACAGATTTTAACAGCTTGTACTCGGTGGAAGTAATATAACTACAGATTTTAACAGCTTGTACACGGTGGAAGTAATATAACTACAGATTTTAACAGCTTGTACACGGTGGAAGTAGTATAACTACAGATTTTAACAGCTTGTACTCGGTGGAAGTAATATAACTACAGATTTTAACAGCTTGTACACGGTGGAAGTAATATAACTACAGATTTTAACAGCTTGTACACGGTGGAAGTAATATAACTACAGATTTTAACAGCTTGTACACGGTGGAAGTAGTATAACTACAGATTTTAACAGCTTGTACTCGGTGGAAGTAATATAACTACAGATTTTAACAGCTTGTACACGGTGGAAGTAATATAACTACAGATTTTAACAGCTTGTACACGGTGGAAGTAATATAACTACAGATTTTAACAGCTTGTACATGGTGGAAGTAGTATAACTACAGATTTTAACAGCTTGTACTCGGTGGAAGTAATATAACCACAGATTTTAACAGCTTGTACACGGTGGAAGTAATATAACTACAGATTTTAACAGCTTGTACACGGTGGAAGTAGTATAACTCCATATTTTAACAGCTTGTACACGGTGGAAGTAATATAACTACAGATTTTAACAGCTTGTACACGGTGGAAGTAGTATAACTACAGATTTTAACAGCTTGTACTCGGTGGAAGTAATATAACTACAGATTTTAACAGCTTGTACACGGTGGAAGTAATATAACTACAGATTTTAACAGCTTGTACACGGTGGAAGTAATATAACTACAGATTTTAACAGCTTGTACACGGTGGAAGTAATATAACTGCAGATTTTAACAGCTTGTACAAGGTGGAAGTAATATAACTACAGATTTTAACAGCTTGTACACGGTGGAAGTAATATAACTACAGATTTTAACAGCTTGTACACGGTGGATGTAGTATAACTACAGATTTTAACAGCTTGTACTCGGTGGAAGTAATATAACCACAGATTTTAACAGCTTGTACACGGTGGAAGTAATATAACTACAGATTTTAACAGCTTGTACACGGTGGAAGTAGTATAACTCCATATTTTAACAGCTTGTACACGGTGGAAGTAATATAACTACAGATTTTAACAGCTTGTACACGGTGGAAGTAGTATAACTACAGATTTTAACAGTTTGTATTCGGTGGAAATAATATAACTACAGATTTTAACAGCTTGTACACGGTGGAAGTAATATAACTACAGATTTTAACAGCTTGTACACGGTGGAAGTAATATAACTCCATATTTTAACAGTTTGTACACGGTGGAAGTAATATAACTACAGATTTTAACAGCTTGTACACGGTGGAAGTAATATAATTACAGATTTGAACAGCTTGTACACGGTGGAAGTAGTATAACTCCATATTTTAACAGCTTGTACACGGTGGAAATAATATAACTGCATATTTTAACAGTTTGTACACGGTGGAAGTAATATAATTACAGATTTTAACAGCTTGTACACGGTGGAAGTAGTATAACTCCATATTTTAACAGCTTGTACACGGTGGAAATAATATAACTGCATATTTTAACAGTTTGTACACGTTGGAAGTAATATAACTGCAGATTTTAACAGGTTGCATACGGTGGAAGCAATATAACTGCAGATTTTAAGAGCTTGTACACGGTGGAAGTAATATAACTGCAGATTTTAACAGCTTGTACACTGTGGAAGTAATGTAACTTCAGATTCTAGCAGTATTAAATTGTTAATCCGATGGTGACTTTTTCTTTAAAGATAATGTAAGAGGCAACCAAATATCCTATACACTAGTGATTCATTGTCCTTATGGGTTTTCCTCAGGCACCCTGACACTACAAAGGCCAAGAAGGAAATTGTTAGTTTTTTTATATAGTGTAAATTGCTATTTTTATTTTTAAAATAAAGATGAATTAAATTTGTTAATTACTATATTCCACATACATTATCCTTGGACAATCATCCTTACGAGAAATTTCAATACACAGACAGGCAGACAAATTAAATACCCATACTATGAACCACTTGTTCGGTATATGTTAAAACGTGTATTTCTGTGAAAACGCAGATTTTTTTGAGAATTATTATGTTTGTTTACTGTATCTACACTTTCTTTAAATGCGCTTGTTAAAATTATTATGATTAGGAAAGGCAGATGACGTTACCTGGGAGTAGCCGTACACCAGGATCTTCTTGGCGGCTGCCTCGTGCTTGATGCGACCTCCTCCCACGCATTCAGAATCCAGACCCTGAGCGCGCACTGCATCCAGCGTCTTGTCGTAGATGTCACCTAATGATTAGAAAGGAAAAACATTACTGACTAGCATTCACTGACTGGTTTCCTATTCTGATCGACTTATGTACTTGTATTTACATTTAACTTTATATGTGTGCAATTCCGGGGAACGCCTTATGAGCGACAACAAATTTTAATATCGTCGTTATTCCTGCAATAACTCCTATGTCCAAAATATAAAATTTTTCAGTAGGAAGAAAAAACTCACTTATTTATCCTATGGCAGTAGTAGGTAGGAAACTGTGAATTCTTACATTTTCGAAGCAAAGATATATAATTGAATCGGTTATTGTTGAAAGGAACTAAGCCCACTTTTTAAAGTTTTGAGATAATCCAAAGAAACTGTTTTGTGAATAAACCAAAATATATTGTACACATAAAATAAAATATATGTGTACAATATACAGGGGTTTACATCATTTTATTTTTACTTGCATTTTTATTGTACCTGCATTTCTGAATGTACTTCACTCTGACCACTTCACTAATGTCCTTGCTCCCGTCAGACACACAAACTTATTATTTGCTGTTGCATTTAAGTCTTCAATATGCAAAAAGTAAACGATAAATACTGATAAAGTGTATACTGTGTTTCAGAAATATGGTTCCGTTTTCTATAGAAGAAAGAACCTATATTAATAATACCATACTAAAAATTATATTCAAGAAACGATAAATTCAATTTCATAGAATATGCTTCAAAATGTTATTAATAATATGTCGTACTGAATTGAAGCCTGTCATTGTAATGAACGGCAACCATTTTCAGCAACTTGTTTAAAAATTCAGATTAGCTTTTTTGATTTTGAGGTGGCTAGAAGCAAAGGAATGCTAGTGAGATTTGTAATAACATGAGTTAAGTGCATCCAGTGTAAGCAAAAGTATCTAAAATTTTAGTGGCAAAGGGATATTTTAATCGCAAACATTAAAATTTAAAAAAATTTCAACTTTACGAAAGCTTAAATATTTAAACCCCATTTTCTCAAACATAACGAACATAGCCGCCTGTAAAGTTGAGTTTTTGAAAACAAAATGTTACTACTCTACTGTATTTTGATAAATTCCTAAAAAAAGTGATGATCAGCGGACCCAACTAACACACTGAAAATCGTAATATCGTATTTCCTACAACATAAATGGATACACTACTTTTCTCTCCTCAAATACCCAGTAAAATGATTTGTTTCCATATTGCACTAAAGTAACATCAAACTCCTGTAATGGAAGGGGCAACAGTGTTTAGTGTATAGGCAGGTTAATGTTAAAAATGTTGGTAAAATAAAGTTTTTGATGTTTATATTTTGGTTTAATCTTCGATAGATTATTCACAAAACGGTTTTTTGAATTATCTCAAAACCAAAAAGTGGACTTAGTTCCTTTCAACAAGGCCGATTCAATTACATATAAGATATTTTATTATTTGCTGTATCACTATTTAACTTCTTTAAAGAGTAAAAATCTGAAAAACGATAAATATGTCAAATATTTAGTTATTGGAGGAAAAACGACGATATGTTTCTTTGAACGAAAGTTCTTTTGAGCAACTTACAAGTTTTTATAGTGAGGTAATTTAATGTTTAATCGTTAATTAACTGCAATGACGTAACGTTAGAAAATATTGGTGACTTTAGGCACAATTACGTGGGAGAGCTGGCAGAATTTTGCGTCTTTGGCGAACTAATGTAACATCACTAAAACTTATAGAGAGAGTCTACGTAAAGGCTACAAAGGGAAAAAAAAACACTCGATCAGAGGGGTTCGATCCGGTACTGTGGATTGAACTTCGGCGTAGCTCAATGGTGATAGTGCTTGGTACGTAGAACCAAGGACACGGTTTCGATCCCCGGCCCAGGAGCGAATTTTTCTCCTCTAATATTAATTGTTATAGAGAGAGGTTTTGATTATTTCTGATGGTCGTTGGTACATATTTTCCTTAGGGGAGAGTCGGGTAGTATCGGACAGTGCGTTTCTTTCATCTACCACCATATGGTAGTACCTGAATGACATGGTTACGTTTCTCTATGCGACATCACAGAAACGTAACCATGTCAATCAGGTACTATCATCGAGTGGTAGATGAAAGAAACTCACTGTCCGATATTACCCGATGTCCGATACTATCCGACTCTCCCCTACATTTTCTTTGCATAAAACACACAGTTCGTCTAAATAACGTCCTTTTTCTGTGCGTTGTAATGTTTATTTTATTTTATTTCACGATCTCCAAGAATTTTCACTTTCGCTTTAAAATTGTTAATTGTACTGAAATAATGGCACGAATTAAATCATCATAAGTATATTCCTAAGTGATGTAGCATTAAAAGGTGTTTAATCAAGATGCATAAAGTTAAAATTCTATAACATCCCTTACTTAAAATTAATAGAGATATGAATAAAAATAAAATCAAAATTGTTCAGTTTCCCTTATTTAAACTTAATATAGTCGCCCTGGGTGGCGCAGTCAGTATAGTGCTTGTCTTCTGTGCCTTAGGTTACTGATTCGATCCCGGCCGAAGTCGATGACATTTAAGTATGCTCAAATGGGAAAGGCTCATGTCAGCAGATTTACATGTAAAATAAATTCCGGCACACCGCCGACACTGATATAACCTCGGCATTTGCAGCGCCGTTAAATAAAACATAATTTAATTTAATTTTATATTTAATATAGACTTCAATTTACCTCCAACTAGTAGTCTCATCAGCGGAAACATACACTTTACAACATTTAAATTAATCATTGACAAACGTGTCGTTACTCCTGTTTGTGCCCCCTTTAACACACTCCATGAACAAACAGCACGATTTAGATCACGCTGTGTAGCTATTCTGCACTGGCAAAGGAATGAAAAAGCGTGTTAATTCTCATTATATAGG
The DNA here is from genome assembly GCA_025594305.2 of Periplaneta americana. Lineage (NCBI taxonomy): Eukaryota > Metazoa > Arthropoda > Insecta > Blattodea > Blattidae > Periplaneta > Periplaneta americana. Next base: position 27,844,704 of record JAJSOF020000040.1, on the reverse strand, counting down.
CCTACAGTCCGTGAAATATTTTAATTTTTCATAGTAAATTATTGTGACTCAAAAGAAACTAATAACTTGGCTCAAAAGGTACGTCCTGTCAAGGCCTTTTATGTCCTAACTATAAGATAGGGCTATAATTATAAGGATAATCTTAACACAGTCATCTGTTCGTTCATGTTAGTTGGTAAGTGTAACAACGTTTATACTTAGAAATAAGAATATGCATATCAGTATGCAAATCACAGAAACCTGCAGAAAAGTATAAGTTATTCTATTATCCATGTGCTAAAAAGGATAAATGTTCATCTCCCCTCTTGCTTAAAAAAGTCCCTTGTGCAGACACTTGTATTTCCCTATTTTGACTATGCTGACATTTTACTGACTGACCTCTCCAGCGATAACAAAACGGAACTTCAACGTGCTCATAATTTGTGTGTACGTTTTGTAAGCAATGTTCGTAAATATGATCATATTACCCCATCCCTGGAAGCAATAGGTTGGCTTAAACTAGATAAGAAAAGAAATTTACATTCAGTTCTCTTTCTCTTCGAAATCTTGAACTCTTCTATTCCTTCGTACCTGTCGTCTCGCTTCACTTACCTTTCTTCCCACCATAATCTGAACACACGCTCTCGTCATGAAACAATACTAACAATACCATCCCATCGCACTTCCTCATACTCATCCTCTTTCACAATAGCCCTGCCAAGACTCTGGAATTCGCTACCTGCTAGCTTCAGGGACTGTCGAAATAAAATTGAATTCAAATGCAAACTTACTAGGCACTTGGTCAGTAATTGATTTCTTGTAAATAGTTACCTTAATCTATCACAAAATATTTCAATATCCAGTAATTTCATGCCTATACAATTTTGTTATTCTAGGTTTAATTTGTAATTCAGTAAATATAAAATATTCTTTGTTTTTCTATGATAAATTATCTAGCTTTCATTAGTCAGGTAATCTTTTCGTACTTTGATTTTTATTGTAATTGTAACTGTAAATTTAATACTAATTGTAATTTCATTTGTAATTGTAATTGTAAATTTAATACTAATTGTAATTATAAATTTAATACTAATTGTAATTATATTCTTCATATTATAGTTGGAATCTTCTGGTAGAGGGGCAGAGAAGGCCTGACGGCCTTATCTCTACCAGGTTAAATAAATAAATTCTAATACTAATACTATATTGCATTTATAATTTAATTTATTATTTTATGTACCTATTCCTTTATCTTATTCACATATTTATATTATAAGAGCGTTTTCTTCGGGTCTGGGTCTAGAAAGCGGGCCAAAACACAGTCGGCGGATGTCACGCTTCCTACAAGTCTATATCATATATGTAACAGATTGCTCATCCCTATGTTAAAATCGGCAGCATTCTGAAGAGAACAACCACCAGGATCGCCACACGTCCACCGTAAACGAACACGAGATGGCAGTACAGTCGCTAATGCAATTCATATGGGAGTTATGACGTGACTCCTTACGTAACAACTAGTGAACCTGACAAAAGTTGTTACCGTCAAAGCCTATAAGGCCGAGCAATCTGGGTATATATATGATATTATGATCTAGGCTACAAGCCATGTACGAGTAAGCGCGTGATTGTCGTGCAGTTTAGTTCCATAGTTGCCTTCACCGTGCAGTGTGCAGTGTGACAACGTGATAAGCAGACAGCGGATTTTCGATCCCTACACAGGGACAAGACGTCACGTCCCTTGGCTTAAGGAAGGAGCGTAACAATGAGTTCAATGATCTTTCTGCAACTGATGTACACCTAACGTTCAGTTGCAGACCGAAAATCTGCAGTCTGGTGATAAATCTCTTAAACATCACACGTATAGTTACTTTAAATGTTTCTTTAAAAAGTAATTTCAGTGTATGTTTATTAAATTAGATCAGGCCTGGGCGCTAATAATTCTATCGAGCCACTGCAGATTACCCACTAACTCCCCACTCCATCTTCCCCGGCTGAGACAGTTATGTTTCGGACCGATTTGAGTAGACAGGAAGGCGAGTATTGCTGAGTGACGGATTATATAAGGGAGGCATCATAGCTTTATGCTCTCGCTGGTCACCTAAAATCCACCCCTGACGCACAGTGTTTTTACTGTGTGTTTCTTTCTAAAGCGGTGTAAGCGAAAAGGACATGGGCGGGAGTATCTCCTTTCCTTTTCCCTTCTCCTTTATGCCCAGGGCTGAATTAGATTGTTAAGCCATTGAAATGACAGCCAAAGAGTTCACGATAGAACAAAGAATTTTTACGCATAACACATATGCGAAAAGTGACTAGTGTCGAAACGAGTGTGACAATTTAGAAAGAGAATGTGCGTAAGATTGGCTGATGATATGGTGTTGTTAGCAGAAGAGGAGATGATATTAAGGAATATACTACTGGAGCTAAATGACAGCTGTGAGTAGTATGGGATGAAGATAAATGCAAATAAATAAGACGAAGATCATGGTCATAGGAAGAAAAATAAAGAAGGTAAACTTGCGAATTCTAAATGAGGCAGTACAGCAAATGGAGCAGCTTCAAATACTTGGGATGTACTATAAGCAGTAACATGAGCTGCTGCCAGGAAGTCAAAAGGAGATCAGCAATGGCTAAGGAAGCTTTTAATAGAAAAAGGAGCATTTTCTGAAAAAAAAAACTAAAGAAAAGACTAGTGAAATGCTTTGTATGGAGTGTTGCATTGTATGGGGCAGAAACATGAACATTAAGACGAAGTGAAGAGAATAGAATAGAAGCCTTTCAAATGTGAATATGGAGAAGAATGGAACGTGTGAAATGGAAAGACAGAATAAGAAATAAAGCTGTGTTGAAAAGAGTGGGTGAAGAAAGAATTATACTGAAACTCATCAGGAAGAGGAAAAGGAATTGGTTGGCCCATTGGCTGAGAAGAAACTGCGTATAAAACATCATATGCATGAAATAAGATGTAGGCCTATAGGTCGTCACTGTAAAGTTCAGTATTGAAGCTTATCAGCTATTCTTCGCCTCAGAGCTCTGGATGCCGATATTCTTAAAAGAGAGCACGATTGCTCTGAGGGATAATGTATGTAATGATTCTGCCGATCACCGGCTTAAAGTATTTATTTCCATATTTGTATGTTTATAGCAGTTTCGGAGCCTCATTTATAAAGGGTGCGTCAGAAAGAACGGATGGATTTCAAACTATCGATACGCAACGAGGAGAGAGATATAGTGAGGGGGGACCACGACTGTTGGGTCAACCATAGAATGCAGTTTCAGTTGAGAATATGGTGTTGGTCTGGTGTACAACGTGCTTTCATCGTAGAGACATTTTTGAAAAATGAAGAGTCTGTGATCGCCACTCAGGACTCATTTCGACATCGGACGTCACGCTAGGATTCCAACTCGGAATACAATTTTGCGGTGGGTGGCTTCATTTCGTATCACAGGTTCAACATTAAAGAAGAAATCACCTGGACGAAATTCTATTGCACTGAGATTGTCCGAGGCTACGGTAAGATCTCGCGCCCTGCGACTTCTTTCTTTGGGACCATTTGAAGGCGTAAGTTTGTAAACATCGATCACATACACTGGACGAACTGAAGACAGCGATTGGTGAAGAAATCGTGGCAATTGCACCAGCTATGACTGTGAAAGTGATGGCGAACATCAGAAAACGCCTAGATGCCTGTATTGAAAGCCAAGGACATCATATGGATAATGTTGTTTTAGATAAATAAACTGCATGTATTTGAATATGTTGATAACAATAAATTTTTGATTTGACGAATCTTTACAATTTTCTTGCCATGTGAAATCCATCCGTTCTTTCTGACGCACCCTGTATAATTATGCGAACGCTTTTGCAGCTGGCTGTACTATGAATTTCATGTTATTGTAAGTACATTAAATTGATTACAAAACAAAATATTTTGTTACATTGATTATCACGGTTGTACAGTTTTATTTTCGTACAAATGTATTGTAATTGTGCTGTTCCCATAGACCTACTATCTCAGAAGAATGGATTGCCGCACTGCCACTGTTCAGTTGAAAAAAAAAAGTTTTGTTATATTTAAGATATAGGGTAAACGTGTCTAATTCCATGATAGTCTACTCCTAATTCCGTGATACCTACGTTTCTTTCACTGAATGTCACGGGATTGGGTATCTTGCTAGGAAATTCACCGAAATCTCAAAAGTAGGTGATAAATGCACTCTTTCGAGAAAGATGTCTCGCGCTATGGTCGAACGGCAAAGCTTAGGAGTATCACGGAATTAGGCAAGTTTACCCTAGACTCACCTCTTAAATTCTTATGCCTCCTGTAATACAGATGAATTGCTGATTAATATTTGTTACTTATAATGAAACTAACATCTGTCCATTCTTATTATTATTATCTTTAATTTCTCTAAATAGATTTACAAAACCTCTAATGACAATTACATTAATATTCTCATTATAGAAATAGAAATATATACAGAGTGTTCCGCTTATAAGTATAATAAAAGAAATAGTTATAATTTCATAACAATGCATGCAAATGGGTTAAGATTGGTACCATTGTAAAGAGGAAATTGGGAAGTTTTAATCCATTGTTGTTACTTATTTTTAGAAGACTCACGCATGCGCAGATCATTAAATAAGAGAATTCGTATCGTATCTTTAGTCAGTCAGCATGTGGACGCCACAGCAGAAAGCCTTTTGTGTGCTGTCATTAGCAGAACATAGATCCATAATTCGTGTACAGCGCTTGTTTCGCCGTCAGTACAATCTTAGACCGAGGGAAGCTGTACCGACGTACGTCTCAATAATGAAATGGGATAGGCAGCTCAGAGAAACAGGAAGTTTGTTGTCTAATGCAGGTAAACATTCCAAGCGTAAAGTGTCTGACGAAAATGTCGAACGCATTCGCGAGGCATTTCAGAGAAGTCCGCGGAAATCCATTCGACAGGCTAGTGTGCAGTTGAACATCCCACCAACAACAGTGCATACAGTGCTCCATAAAAGATTGCGTTTGCGAGCGTACAAGCTGTTCGTAATTGAACACCAACGGGATTCCCCTAAATGGAATGTTTGGTGTGGGATCATGCGTGACAGAATCATTGGTCCCTATTTCTTTGCTGAAAAGACAGTCACTGCAAACACGTACCTGGATATGTTGCAACTGTATGCTGTGCCACAACTCCCAGATGGAGCAAATTTCCAGCAAGATGGGGCTCCACCACACTTTGCCAACATGGTTCGCACATTCTTAGACGAACAATTCCCTGCAAGATGGATCGGAAGAGGATCACCGTACATCACATGGCCTGCCAGATCACCAGATCTAACACCACCTGATTTTTTTCCTGTGGGGGTTTGTTAAGGACCAGGTCTACAGGACGCCAGTACGTGATTTGGCAGACTTACAAGAAAGAATTTATGCTGCTGTCAACAATGTTACACCACAGATGCTTCATAACACTTGGGTCGAGGTTGAATACCGGTTGGATATTTCCCGTGCCACCAATGGAAGCCATGTTGAGGTTTATGGAACATAAGGTAACAAAAATTCCCAGTTTTCATTCTTTGTAGCAGTTGCTTTCAACTATATACTTGTATTAATTCAGAAGTTATAGCTATTTCTTTTGTTATACTTATAAGCGGAACACGGTGTATATTCTCCCTGTAACATAGTCCTAGTAAGCTTATATTAAATTAATTTTCATCATTTTACTAGCTATCTCAAATATTAAATTAATTATAATTAATTGAATTAAATTAGCTCATAAATTAAGTTACTACTTTACCTTATAGATTTATCTAAATTTAAATAAATGTGTAGTGAAGATTATTGCTGGAGAACCTTTTAAGTGTAGTGAAAATATTTGTAATTTAAATTTATGTATTGTATTGATTAAGGCTGGTTGAGTGGAAGAGAAGGCCTTATGGCCTTAACTCTGCCAGCGAAAATAAAAACATTATTATTATTATTATTATTATTATTATTATTATTATTATTATTATTTGTATTTTGTTTGCGATTTGTTTCCTATTTGCCTGTATATGAAGAGTCCACTGCAAGAATGATGGATGTCACTTTCTTGTCGAAAATGAACCAAGATTGTCAATGCATAGCTTAAGACATATAGAATGTGCATAGAGAGTTATATGTCATTGACACTGATAGTCATTGTCCAGTAATGATCTGAAAATCACAGTTCAGCTTTGAGCGCTAAGCATTTCAAACTTTCAATTGCTTTTCCTGCAAAATGTATTCCAAATGATATCCATCATTCTTGCAGTGGACTCTCCATATATTAGTTCATTTATTTATGTACATATATTTTATTTTGTTTATTCGCATACATGATTCATATCTTTATGTGTTTTATTTTACTAGCATACTTTACTTACATACTTAACTTATTACTTTATACACATTTGCTTGCCTGCAGACTGAAGATCATCATACCTCTTCACGAAAGTAATCGCAAGTTGGGTCACTCGGTGTTATAGCTATACGCAATAAGGAATTTAGGATTTGCAAGATAAAGCCAAATTATAAACATTCACGGGAAGTGTTTCACGTATTAAAGTACCCGTGCCTCACTTTGTGACTTGCATTTTAAGAGGAATTCCTTCGGCGAAGATGAGCATAGAAGTGCCACATCGAAGCAGATTAATTAAAATGGCTGATGAGGTTCTGTAACTTTGTACAACGGAAGTGAAATAATTGTAAGCAGACACTTCACCTGTTTGATTTTAGTATTAAAAATTAACAAGTGCCAGAGAACACAAAAACCAGGTTACTATGGCAACGCTCATTTGCAGAATGTAATTCCACCTTCCTAGAATCGTTGCAGCTCATACAGTAGAGTTTTATTAATCATATCGTGTTTACACATCAGAAATTAAATACATTTTCTATGTTCAAACATTGTGACTACTAGACTATACAACTCACTAGTACAGATAAGCTTACAGCACGATAATGATGTTTAGGCTACGATCACTAGTAATAATAATAATAATAATAATAATAATAATAATAATAATAATGCTGTAGGTATTTATGAGAGTAAAAATGGGAATTGTAGACGATACATACTTTTTTATAATACGTTTTACTCATTTCGCAACAAGTCAGTTTCTTTATTATGAAGTGAATTGTTTTAACAATCATTGTTTCTTTCCTTCAAAAGATATACCGTATTGGTCCGAATATAAGCCGCACGTTTTATTCAAATTTCAAACTCGAAAAGTTGGGGTGCGGCTTATTTGCGCGGCCGATAAATTTAAACTTGAAATGTGGCGCATGTTGCTACCGGTAATTTTATCATTTTGAAATGGAGCAACATTGCCACGCGCTCATGTTTTAAATTGTCAGCAGTCGTATGGTATATGACGCAACAATGTACCAGTCTTCATAGTACAGTGATCGTACTCTTTTGTATGATAGGACAGATTAAAACAGTTTGTACGTAGCTACGGGTTCAGCCATGAGCGGAAACGTAGAAAGAAAAGCTTCAACAAGCTTGGGAATTCGGCGCAGTTATGATGCTAGTTTCAAACTTGCAGTTATTCGTCATGCTAGGAGTACGTCTACTAGAGAAGCCGGCAAAAAGTGTAGTGTGGATGAGTCTAATGTGCGGCGCTGGATCGCCTCGGAGGATAAACTGAAAAATGCCAATACAACCAGAAAATCTTTCAGAGGACCCAAGGCTGGGAAATACCGTGAACTAGAACGTAGGGTCCTTTCCTTTGTACAAGACAAAAGGAAAGAAGGGATGCCTATCTCTCGACAAGTAATCCAGGTAAAATCGTTGGAAATAGCGAAGACCCTAAACATTCCACAGACAGAATTCCATGGGAGTATAGGTTGGTGCCGCAGGTTTATGCGTAGAAGTGGCCTTGTTCTCCGACGAAGCACTTCATTAGCACAGAGACTGCCAGAGGATTTTACTGAGAAACTCATCAACTTCCAGAGGCATGTCATTGAATTGCGTCAGCGCCACTCTTACCCATTACACCAGATCGGCAATGCCGACGAGACGCCCGTATTTTGGGACATGCCGAGCAATATGACAGTTGAAAATAAAGGGACGAAAAGCATATCATTGAGAACAACTGGAAATGAAAAACAAAGAATCACTGTGATGCTGGCGGTTACGGCAGATGGAGGAAAACTGCCTCCGTACGTTATTCTGAAGCGTAAAACTATGCCCAAGGAGAATTTACCTAAGGGATTAGTGATTCGTTGTCAAGAGAAAGGATGGATGGCAACCGAACTAATGGTGGACTGGCTAGCTACGGTTTGGAATCGCAGACCAGGTGCGCTGCTCTGTAAGAGGGCTATGTTAGTATTGGATGCCTTTAAAGGTCACCTCACACCCGAAGTAAAGAAGAAAAATACTGCATTGAAGACAGACCTAGTCGTCATACCTGGAGGTATGACATCAAAATTGCAGGTGCTTGTTGTCGTCGTGAACAAGCCTTTTAAAGACCATCTCCGAAAATAGTATTCGGATTGGCTTCTAGAAGGGGGTCATGCATTCACTCCATCTGGGAAGATCAAGAAGCCATCTGTCAGCCTTATGTGAGTGGATTCTCTCTTCATGGCACACGATATCACCAGATTCAATCATCAAAGGCTTCAAGAAATGCTGCGTGTCTAATGCTCTGGATGGCAGTGAGGACGACGTACTTTGGGCGGAGAGTGATGAACAAAGTGAAAGTGATGAAACAAATACCGGTACCGGTAGTAGTGAAGTCAGCAGGACATTGGAGAAAACGGTGATTAGTTGTACCGGTATTTTTGGTGATTTACCCACGTAATACCGTAATTGAAGAAAAAGTGTTTGAATAGTGTAAACAGTTTTGTACCTGGATAATGTGACAGGTAAATTTCACTGCACTCAATTTTTCTTTTTTTTTTTTCTCATTCTGCACTGAATTTTTCTTTTTTTTTTTCTCTCCTTTCCCCCTAAAATTAAGGGTGCGGCTTATACTCGGGTGCGGCTTACACTCGGGCCAATACGGTACATAACTGAAGTTTAATCATTTATTGTACACAGAAATAAGAAGATATTAATTTTAAGAGTCGTACACAAAACATATTTTTCTTAATCCTAAAAGCACGACAATGGAAATAATTTATAAATTGTACGATTTAAGTACGAAATAATTTTAATTAATTTTTATAAGTTCGTATAAAGTGACTATTCGTACATTGGTAATAATGCCTAATACAATTATTGTATTTACGAAAATTAGTATTTAGAATGGATATTGTTGTTGTTTAGTCAACAATCCGAAGATTGGTTTAAATCTCATGAGTGATACCAACAAGACATCTCTCAGGAGACAAATCTGCAATGCTTGGGAAAAGTGGCATAAGTCAGTTTCCACAAACTTTTTTTATTAATTTATAGACAACTTACGGAACATCTGCTCGCTTGGGAAGAGAGACATTAGTATTTCTTCCCATTACAATAATTCATACAGAAGAAAATCCAATCGACATAAACCAGTGTGAAGACAGTTTTTTCCTTCTGTAAAATTAACATTTTTGACTTGTGCCACTTTTCCCGAGCACTACAGAACTAGTAAGTTATAGGAGATAGTGGAGTAGGGTGGCCAGTTGCTTTCCCCCTCCATTGCATACATAACATTTCACTAATCAGACTTCAGATGTATACAACAATAGTTGTTCTTCCTCTGACACATATCGTCAAGTGAGATGTACTGCCTGATAATAATAGACCTATAATTATACCAGCCAGAACCTCAATCCGAACGCATAGAACGGATATAAAAGTGAATATATATAAAGGCTTTTTACGCGATTTTAAGAATATTTTCCTTTCAAATTCAGTAAAGCTGTAATTCACTAATATCTTCTGCATCAATTTAACCATAGGCATAACCACTGGCTACTAATTATTTCAGAAAGAATACTACGGTACTTGAATAATTGAACAGTTTTCTAGAGAGAAAGAGGAAGTCTTTGACGAAAATATCAGCATTAAATATAAATAGTACTATACGTTAGAACAGAGTCATGGAAGGACCAACCTTCTGACGTGGACGTAAATAAAAATGTCGCATATACGCACCCACAATTCCGAATCACACGGAAAAATACAACCCAATATCTATCGAGGTAGGTTTGATGATAGAAGCACGAGACACAATCACTCGCCTCTTTATAACTTTTTGTCGACAGTTTGGTCTCCCTTCTGCTCTAATGATGACATTGCTGCTGTAAAAGGATCTCCTGCATTTTAAAACATCATATATACTCCCTTTTGCACCAGTTGCAATTATGTTAATTTCAGAGCACTTTTTTTTAAATGAAAATTGTTCCTAATTATCATTTTTTGTAGGTATTAGCATGCTTTTATGTATAGGCAGCCTCTGTTCGGGGAAGTCTGCGGAGAATAAAATCTCTTCTTTATATCGTCGTCATCGTAGTAGTAGTAATAGTGATGTAGTAGTAGTAATAGTAGTTGTAGTAGGAATAATAATGTTGTAGTAGTAGTAGTAATAGTAGTAGTAATAGTAGTTGTAGTAGGAACAATAATGTAGTAGTAGTAGTAATAGTAATAGTAATAATAATAATAATAATAATAATAATTAATAATAATAATTTATTTAATCTGACAGGATGAAGGTCATAAGGCCTTCTCTTCCATCCTACCAGATACCACATATAAATATCAAAAAAAAAAAAAAAATACAAACACTGATGAAAATAATACCAATTAAGTTAAAGCCCTATAGAGGGTCAACAGAGTCAAAAGAACACTATAGAGTTCTCATCGAGCTAATACAAGAAAAAGAAAGAAAAACAGAGATAGCAATGATGATATTGATAACTGACAATGATAATAGTAATAGTAATAGTAATAGTAGTAGTAGTAGTAGTAGTAGTAGTAGTAGTAGTAGTAGTAGTAGTATTAATAATAATAATAATAATAATAATAATAATAATAATAAATACATTACATATTAATTTTCAATTTTACAACAGCATAGTTACAATATTTACTGTATGTCATGGGTTAAGGTCAAGTTGCGCTACCTAACATGTGTTCAACAAGCAACTCCACGAACTAGAATGTGATTTTTAATTTAAATTTGAATTTTGATATTGTCCGACAGTCTCTGACATACGATGAAAGAGTCTCTGACATGGTCAGGAGAGAATTCCAGAGGCGTGGAATAGATATGCTGAAAGATGATGAGTAGATGGATGTTCTGTGCAGAGGAATAGAGAGAAGGTACATATTCCGGGTTCGAGGTAGTGAAAGGTAAACAAAACGAGATGCTAGGTAAGAGGGTGTGGAGGTGTGGATGATTTTAAATAGTAATAAGAGAGAGTTGAAGAATCTTCTTTCTTTAAGTGGACTCCAAGACAACAATTCTAGTGACGGTAGTAGTAGTAGTAGTAGTAATAGTAGTTGTAGTAGGAATAATAATGTTGTAGTAGTAGTAATAGTAGTAGTAGTAATAATAATGTTGTAGTAGTAGTAATAGTAGTAGTAGTAATAGTAGTTGTAGTAGAATAATAATGTAGTAGTAGTAGTAGTAGTAGTAGTAGTAGTAGTAGTAGTAGTACTGTCGGTGACTCAGGAGAAGACGAGAGCGGACTGAGGAGGAAGGGATGTGAACAGATAACGTACGACAACACGTGCAATATTTGTACTGCAGTAAGCGGAAACATTAGGTCTCCTTCTGTTCAACTTAGCTTTAATTTCCATACGCATTGTTACTCATGTTTCCTGCACGAGTAATAACCTGGCTACTGGGATGCTTATCTGAGCGATGTTTATAATAATCAGCAGCGATAGTCAAGAAGGTCACATTCTTTCCCCTCGTCTTCTCCTGAGTAACGGACAGTAGTAGTAGTAGTAGTAGTAGTAGTAGTAGTAGTAGTAGTAGTAGTAGTAGTAGTAGTAATAATAATAATAATAATAATAATACTGATTATGCAATTCTATGAGGAAAGAGTTTTTTTTCTTAAGATTTGTTATAGAAATAACTTTCCTATTTTAATGTGAAAATAGATAATTTACCGTAGATGACCAATTTCGGCTTCACTTTTAGCCATCTTCAGAACTATACTCTATACCAGATGTTTTTGGAGCAGATATAAACAACGGAACGAAATGCAAGCGAGCGCGGTTCACACGATACTAAATTTCTGTGTATGAATTAAGTGACCGACCACGTTCACATAACGAAAAGTGGAAATTAAAGTAATGTGTCTTTGAACATACCTTCTTGCATCAGTCACTAGTTGTACTGCTGTCGTCTGCTCATACACCGCACAGATGCTAGACGCAATAGAACTGTAGTAGTGGACGCGTCTCTGAATACCGTCTCGTAACAAGGATATGCACGCGCTAGTGTCTACAACGCTGTCAGCTAAGTAATGACTCGCCAGCCAATGGGAGCGCAGCGATAACAGCGAGACCCTTATTATGATTAGGGAACGGATTTTTATGTGCTAAAAAATTCAAATATATTTATTTTTATGTGCTAAAAAGTATGAAAATATTTGCTAAAAATAAAAATAAAAATATTTCTTTTAAATATGACAAAAATACCTTACTTAGCTTGAAAAAAAACTCACCAACCACACTTGAGTTGCAGTAGTTGGCCGAGAATTGCAGTGAACAACAAAGGTCATCTCCAAATTCTCCATCACAAATGCATGCCGATTATCTCTGAACAACGACTTATACTGTGAAAACGATCTTTCCACATCAGAGGACGTCAGACGTGCATATTTAACACCGTCAATTTCACCTACAGCCACACCCTCCAATACTTAATCAACTTCACACATTTTTTTTTTATATCCACTGTTTTTCCCAAACACATTCTGGAATTTGTCCCTTAGTACTTGTACTTCTGAACCTGGTAGCGAGTCTAGTTTAATTTTCACGGCACGCACCTCCCTGTTTCAGACAACAGATTTTTGGATGTTTCGAGTTTTTATGGTGTCACACAAAAGCTTAGATTTGCTAATAGGAAAGCCAACTCGTTTTTTTAAACAACCATCTTTCGGTATATGTCGACCTGGTTGGCTAGTTGGTATAGCGCTGGCCTTCTGTGCCCAAGGTTGCGGGTTCGATCCCGGGCCAGGTCGATGGCATTTAAGTGTGCTTAAATGCGACAGGCTCATGTCAGTAGATTTACTGGCATGTAAAAGAACTCCTGCGGGACAAAATTCCGGCACATCCGGCGACGCTGATATAACCTCTGCAGTTGCGAGCGTCATTAAATAAACCATAACATTAACATCTTTCGGTATATCTTGAAGGATATCGGTTGACGAAGCCCGATAGCAGGGAATCACAACAAGACATATTGCCTTACTTGATGGACATGAGCGAGAGGCGAGAGATTTGTTTAAATTAAATAATGTTCATACCCGAGCTCTTATCTGTTGTGTTTGACAAACAAAGCGTGGAATGAAATCATCTTCAGCAACGATAAACATTCCTAATTATGTGTTGCAAGATCTCTCCTCCTTGTCCATGTTAATTTATTCTCTAATAATAACACTGATATGCTGCCTAGCAGTTCTCAGAACTTGAGGTGATACTATTTCAAAAATGGATACACCACACAGCGCTTAGAAACACGAAGCAACCAAGAATTCTTAAAAAAGATAACGTACTTCTGAGTGACATAATTGATTTAGTTTTAAAATATTTAAAAGTTCTTGTAAAAAAATTATTTAAGAAAAAAACTCAAAGATTTATGTGTTTATAATAGATTTCCTGAAAATATGTATTTACATAATTTTTTTGTGAAAATATGTGTTTTTATGTGAAATACAATTCGGGTTTTAAACTTGAAACTTCACGTTCGGAATTTTTAACTTTGTTAATTGTGTTTTATCACACGCAAAAATAATATTTAATTACATAGGAATAGTGCTGCTCATCGGAGTGACTACTACCGCGGAGGAATAGGAGATTACGAATAAAGCTCTCCACCGGTGATCTCCGGTACTATCGTAGGTGGAACAGGGAACATACGGAGGGATGCGATGGTTCGGAGCGAAGCGAAGTTGGAGGACGTAGAGCTCAAGGACGACCAACGCGTACGGATTGAGGATAGTTGTGAGGGGAATAGAATGGCACCAAATCGGATATCCGTCGCATGGAAATTCTTTAGTTTAGTTGGAGATAATAATAAAGTCGCACGCTGTTAACTTTTTCGGCGAATTTACTCTAAGGGTGGTGGTACTTCGAATTTCTTACACCATTTGAAGCGATCGCACAATCGCGAACTTGAAGAAACAAAGTAAGTAAATTTAACTATTCAAAACACTTTTGAACTCTTTTAAAAAGCGTGTTTACTTTGATTTATATATAAAAGTTCTAATAAATAATTTCGTGGTTTTGTGTGAAGACAAAGTAACATGGCGAATGAAAAACTGAAAAGCAGAAGAATTTCAGCTAAAAAGGACTCTCTAAAATTGATCCAGCATATTGTTACGAGATGAAACTCTAAACTTCAGTGATGATCAGCTTACTTGAAATGAAATATGAGTTGGTGATTGTGTTGCCAGAAAAGCCAAACGCTCCTAGGATGCTAACGGGTCCGTATTTGGAAATCTCTATGGCGTGGAGCAGGTTAGATACTCGTAGATTCTCTGAGTAGGTCTAAATTTTAAAATATAGGTATGTAAGTGTTCAGGCTAACATTAAGAGCCGCGGTTGTGGTACTCGTACTTGCTGTCAAACATAAATTATTACCATTCAGATACACATTGACGGTTAATTAGTGATATCATCGTTTTCGTAGTTTTAAAATTACACAAAGCATTTGATACGATTTTTTAACTGCTTTAGAGCTATTGTTCCAAAGGTCCACAGTCTAGAAAAAAAGTCTTGAAATTTCTATAAAACGTAACTTTCGAGGCAATAAAAATCGTACATAATTATGGAATATTTAAAAGGCAACTTGAGTTACCAGATTAAAATATTGAGTTTCATTCTGAAACTAAAGAAACGTGTTGTAATAATATAATTACAATTATCCTTAAGTTGATATCCACTTATATTTTTATTACAGAGGAAGAGTGACGCGTTTTAGAAGAGGCAGTTCAAATACTGACACCCTTTAACACAATGATCACAATCCTGTCCGATGAAGAATCTTAATGAATTATTTTGGACAGTAAACTTTAACCCATTCCTTTGTTCCATTCTGAAACTCCCTTAATATATTTTATGTTAAACTGAATCGATTAGAATAATAATTGACAAAAACTGTTTGTGAATAAACGAGTGTTTCCAGGAAAATTATAAATGTTTACATTAGCTACTGAAAAGCTTTACTTCTGCGTTAGTTTTCAGTTAATTTTAATGTTATTAATTTGATCAATGACATAAAACTAATACGCCTTTTCACATATACTATGAATTTCAAAGCTATAAAAAAATCTGTCAGCTAACATAGTACTTCAGGCAAAACAAGAAAAAAGAAGAGCCGAAGAAAGAAAGAGGGAGAGAGATAAATAAAAAGAGAAAATAAACAACAAAAAATTACACACTTATTCTAAAAGATACCCGGACGTCAATCACTACCTGATCCGATTAAAGGAATGCTCAGCGGAAAATGTATGTCTGCGCCGCAGCACATATACAACCTGGAGGTCTCCGATTGAAAGCGCACAAACAACCGCTCCGGAGAAAACCTAATCATAAGCAGCACTACATAGGAATCCGCTCCTTAGTTATGATCTGCTCCAAAGACATCTGGTATAGAGTGTAGCATCTGTGCGGTTTGAAACCATGCTGACTAAATCGATAGGGATTCCTATTTTGAGATCCTCAGAGAAATGCAGAATGGGCCACTGGCAAAAGAAAAGAAAGAAACTAAGGAATGAATTGCAGGAAAACTGAACCATGACTCCAACCCAAGGAGATTAAGTTCGTGTTTATCCGTCGGATACATTGATAAATGTAACATCAGATATAATATCAGAGTCTGAATAAAATGCTACACCACTGTACATAAATACAGCGCTTAGGAGGGCGCGGCTGAAGCAATATGAAACGTCTCATTTATTAACAACCGTCCTCCTCCCCCCTCTCGCACACCGGAGCCCTGACGAGGGCTTATCTGGCGGTATAGAAATGTTTATTCCATGAAAAAAATCCAGCTTTTAAAATTTTAATATGGCTGCATTGTGTTCTTGTACTACGACTCTTCACAGAGAAACGAGTGTATGAAAGCTGCTACGAAATTTCTGACCTCGTTGAGTTTTTTATTTGAAATAAAACAGGGCTTCATTCATATTAAAATAAGTTCAACTTACTTGTTAAACTACTCATGATGTTTATTTTTCCTTCGTTCAGCATGAAAATATCTTTTTTTTTATCTCTGATCCAGCTTTGTGCACCAAAATAGTTCTTATGTATACATATGAGATTCCGGTGAGTTGTGCAGTCCCTTTACGTTTTGCAATATGAAGATAAAAAATCCTTTGGAATCCGCGAAAATTTAAGTTAGATTTGATACTTTATTACAAAGAAAAACAACTAGACAGACATCAAAGTAGAGGAGAAAACAAACTTCAGACATGAAAGAATTTACACAAAACACTTGTTAGACTACTATACGACTCATATATTATATGAACCCCTTGTAATAAATTTTGGAATGAAAACCCGTTTAACAAAAATATGTAGGGCGTCCAGTAAATCCAGACAAATCACAAGCCATAATAATGGGTCACCAACGAGCATTAAAGAAAATAGATCTAGCCACTGTATCCAATACAAAAATAAATAATACCACAATTACATCCAGTAAGAGTCGACCTGGTTGGCGAGTTGGTATAGCGCTGGCCTTCTATGCCCAAGGTTGCGGGTTCGATCCCGGGCCAGGTCGATGGCATTTAAGTGTGCTTAAATGCGACAGGCTCATGTCAGTAGATTTACTGGCATGTAAAAGAACTCCTGCGGGACAAAATTCCGGCACATCCGGCGACGCTGATACAACCTCTGCAGTTGCGAGCGTCGTTAAATAAAACATAACATTTACATTTCTAGTAAGACAGTAAAAAATTTGGGAGTATATTTAGATTTAAATTTAAATTTTCAAAGTCAAGTGACCTACATATGTAAGAAAACTTTTTCCATAATTCATTCCCTCAGACACTTAACCAAAGTTTTATCTCTCAGCCTTAAAAAGAACCTGATTCAAACTTTAGTGATGCTCCACTTCGATTATTGCGATTCTCTATTCACGAAGCTAAATACTGATCTTGCTCATAGACTACAGCATGTTCACAATATCTGCGTTCGTTTCGTTTGTAATATTAGAATTGTTGTCTTGGAATCCACTTAAAGAAAGAAGATTATTCAACTCTCTCTTATCACTATTTAAAATCATCCACACCTTCTTACCTAGCATCTCGTTTTGTTTACCTTTTACTACCTCGAACCCGGAACATGTACCTTCTCTCTATTCCTCTGCACAGAACATCCTTCTACTCATCTTTCAGCATATCTATTCCACGCCTCTGGAATCCTCTCCCTGACTATGTCAGAGACTGTCGGACAATATCAAAATTCAAATTTAAATTAAAAAATCACATTCTATAGTCCCGTCGCTCTAATTTCCGCCAGCCAATCACGTTGCAGGTCGGCTACATTTAAACGTGTCCGTCTTGTGATTCGCTGATGAAGACGTTATACATTTCCTAAGGCTCGATAAATACTTAATATAATCGCCCGCCATTTTAGCTGTTTCATTGGCGTTCGCAGAAAGCACACGAGGACATCATTTGCCGCTCAATTATTTGCTGAATTACAGTGCGTTTGATTTATTATCATTGGAGCTACGACATGATAATGTTTAACGGTGTGGCAAATAGATCCCTCGTCTGGTAGCTCGGCAACGAAAGAACAAAAATGGCGAACGATACTACCTACCTAGACTTTATAGAGCCTTCATATCCTAAGACCTAAGCAAAGAGGAGGAGTCACGCCGGGAATAACAGCGTCGTGGCTATAGTTCATGGAATTGCTTGTTGAATACCTATCAAGTTGCACAACTTCGGTTTAACCCATGACATATAATAAATATTGTAACTATGCTGTTGTAAAATTGACAATTAATATGTAATGTATTTATTATTATTATTATTATTATTATTATTATTATTATTATTATTAGTTATCACTATCAACATTGCTATCTCTGTTTTTCTTTCTTTCTTTTTCTTGTATTAGCTCGATGAGAGCTCTATAGTGTTCTTTTGACTCTGTTGACCCTCTATACGACTTTAATTTAATTTGTATTATTTTCATCAGATTGATTGTATTTATATGTGGTATCTGGTAGGATGGAAGAGAAGGCCTTAAGGCCTTAATCCTATCAGATTAAATAAATATATATAAGTAAATAAATAAATAAATAAATAAATAATAAATAAATAAATAAAAGACGTCGTTCATTAAAATACTATAATCTAAGCCTATGATCGGAATTGATTTGAGTAGTTCTTGTGGTTGTCGTAGCGGTTATGATTTTGAAAGTTTGAAAGAAATGCAATGTTACGTTAATATAGCAAAAAATGAATAGGCCTACTAATCCAAGTTTCAGTGGACATCGCCAGGGGCCATATTCATAGACATTCTTAGCGCGGGCTCCCGGTGGATGATCAGCGAACTAATGTTTTTCGTCTTAATAAACCAGTGTTAGCGATATGATATGATATATGATATGATATGATATGATATGATATGATATGATATGATATGATATGATATGATATGATATGATATGATATGATATGAATTTTAATTTTTTTATTTTATTGGGTTATTTTACGACGCTGTATCAACATCTAGGTTATTTAGCGTCTGAATGATATGAAGGTGATAATGCCGGTGAAATGAGTCCGGGGTCCAGCACCGAAAGTTACCCAGCATTTGCTCGTTATATGATATGATATGATATGATATATGACATGACATGACAGGACATGATATGACATGACATGATATAATATGAATCCTATACAAGTAATCAGTCAATAGCCGGGGCTAGTTTAGTACGCTCGTAGCGCGGGCTAGCGAAATGTCTATGAATAGCACCCTTAGTGTTTTAAATGGAGATGAATGGAACGTATGTAAGAAGGGACTTTAACAGATGGATCCACCGACTGACGGCTTGGAATCCATGGATAGGCCATAGGATAGTGGAAACACAATCAGATAATCACATGAATTGAACAACACTGTTATCAGCCTATGGTCAACGAAGGCGAAGATAAACGTGAAATAAGATAAACTTTTAAAGAAGACACAAAAATTAAAAGTTTAAATTTCCTAGTGGCTGAATGGAACTGTTGATCTTAGATCTTTCATTAAAGAGACTCTTCTTCTTAACGAATGTCACGAACTGATCTTTAATCCCAAGTCTAATTTAAGGATATAAACTATTAATAGAGAATGAGGTATTTTATTTCGGTACTTAAAAATGGTGCAAGAAAAAAACATGAAAACCCGAAGTTCTAGAAAGAAAATTTCCCGCAGCTATTCTGTCCATCATCTAATGTGCCACAGAATATACCAGAGTTCAAACGTAACTCGCTTTGGTGAGAATTAATCAGAATCTGATCGACGATTATAGATTCGTTCAAGGTTAACCTTTATTTTATTACCAAAAATATTCCTGATATATTCATCAACTGTTTACTTCTTTCTAATATATATTCTTTGTTTGTGGAGTGGACAGACTGAATAAGAAATGAAACTGTGTTGGAAAGAATGGCTGAACAAAGAATGCTGCTGAAACTGATCAGGAAGAGGGAAAGGAATTGGTTGGGTCACTGGCTGAGAAGAAACTGCTCACTGAAAGATGCATTGGAAGGAATGGTGAACGGGAGAAGAGTTCGGGGTAGAAGACATCAGAAAATAGACTACGCGACGTTAAGATATATGGAAATACATGACAGAGCAAGCTTCAAAATGTATTTTAAAAACTCAGTAAAGAATAGCGTATCAAAGGATTTAAAGAAGGCAATCAGAAAATAAAAGCTTGCATTGAATATGGATAATAATAAGCTATAACAATTTCAAGTGAAGAATCAAGTGTCCAACGCTGAGAGTAACGGTCAGCATGCCTGATTGTAAAACGCTCGGGTCCGGGTTCAAATCCTGGTTGGGACAAGTCACCTGATTGAGATTTTCCGAGGTTTTCCCTCAACGCATTAAGAGCAAATGCTGGGTAACTTTCGACGCTGGACCCTGGACTCATTTCGTTGGCATTATCACCTTCATCTCATTCAGACGCTAGATAACCATAGTAGTTGATAAAGCGTCGTAAAATAACCAATTAAAAAAAAGAAGAATCAAGTAAACAAAAAAATATAATATAGTAGTATTGCTCAACCAAAATAAATTATACATCTTGATTACACAACGTTTAACTCTGTATCACTTCGGAATATGTATTATAAGACTTTCTTGTGTTAAATTCTATCGTACCTGGTTTACATGTTTCGACCTTTTATGGTTCATCCTCAGAACTGGTCGTTTTTGGTCTTGGCGCCTCTTGTTTTGTTTCCTGTGAGGGTATGTTCGTGTGGTGTAATGTATAGTCAAAGAGTGTGTGTGTTCTGAAATTGAGTTGTGTGTTGAGAATTTCATTGGGGTGTGTTTTTGTGTGTCTGTAGGCCTATATTTCATATTGTTCTAGTGTGTTTAGTTTCTGACTTTTTGGTTGGATGTGTAGTATTTCCATGTCTGTGTTGATGTCTCTGTAGGTGTGGTTAGCATTTGTGATGTGTTCTGCATTTGTGGAGGTGTTTTGTAATTTTTTATGGCTGTGATGTGTTCTTTGTAACGTGTTTCAAACAACACAACAAAGAACATATCACAGCTATAAAAAAAATTACAAAACACCTCCACATATGCAGAATACATCACAAATGCTAACCACACCTACAGAGACATCAACACAGACATGGAAATACTACATATCCAACCAAAAAGTCAGAAACTAAACACACTAGAACAATTTCAGAACACACACACTCTTTGACTCCACATTACACCACACGAACACACCCTCACAGGAAACAAAACAAGAGGCGCCAAGACCAACAACGACCAGTTCTGAGGATGACCCATAAAAGGTCGAAACATGTAAACGAGGTACGATAGAATTTAACACAAGAAAGTCATATAATACATATTCCGAAATAAATTATAAATAGGTATAAGTGAAATTCAGTTTTATGATCAGTCGACATTACTGGGGCACAAACAAGAGCATATATAAGTCAACAGTTCAGAGTATATTGTTGTATGGAGTTCAATCATGCGCAGTGATTTAAAGGAGAAAACAAATACTTGAGGTGATCAAAACGAATTTTGTAAGAATAAGTTGTAGACTTTCAAAATTAGAAACAATTAAAAATGAGGAAATAAAAAGAGAATGAAATGAGAAATGAAAAACTAATGTAATATAGAAAATTGAAAGAAAACTAATCTGGTGCGATCATGTGAAAAGAATGGAGCATGAATGATAGCCAAAAATCTACTTGAATGGAAACCACAAGACAAAATAAAAAGAAAAGATCCGTGAAAGAGTGTTGAAGCAGTTTCTGATAGACATGGGAAGAAGAGATTTAGAACAGAATTTCTGAAAAGATAGAGGTACAAAAAAGGGGATGCTAGACACATCTGAGTAGCTATATACACAAGCTATTGTTTCTCTGAATTAAGCAGAAGCACAGAAGCACTTAACGAGGGTGTCGTGGTTACTTACAATACACGAGACTTCCATTTACAGTAAAGTCCAGTTCACAACAGGTTCGAATTACTATTCATCACCCAGAAGGAAAAATTATTAGACACGTGGAGCGTCTTGAGCTTTCTTTCCCTTTTTAACTCGTATGAGCGTCCTCGGTGGTGTGGCGGTTACTATGATGTCGTAACCGAAGTCTGCGGGTTAAAATCAGACCGAGGTTGATGGATTTTAAAGCGTTATCAAATCCTTAACATGGTTTGCTCTGGGAGAGAAATAACGCTGTGGGTCCCATGTTCGATATTTACGAAACGAGAAAGAACCCTGTACCTGGCAGAGGGCTCCAGGGAAAATATGACAGCCATTTCTCGCCAAAGTAGGATTTCAATGAAGCAAAACATTGCTGGGGGAAATAGATGCCTGAGAGCCCTTAACAAAACTTTGAGAGCAAGATGCATAAGTAAAAAAGCAACGGTCGCAAGACCAATTGTGCTTTATGGCAGTGAAACTTGGACTCTGTCGAAGAAAATGGAACAACAACTGATGACATGGTGAAGAAAAATTCTAAGGAAAATCTATGGTCCTAAATATGAGAATGGGCACTGGAGAATTAGATATAATACAGAACTGAAAACTGAATATAAATCTCGAGATATTGTTGCTGAAATCAAAGCCCGTAGGTTGGAATGGTTAGGACATGTAATCAGGATGAATGATCAGAGAATATCAAAAAAGATTCTAAACACAAAACCAGAAGGCAGGCACAATACTGGCAGACAGAAACTAAGATGGTTGGATGGGTTGAATGGAGTGGAGGACGATTTAAGGACTCTAGGCGTGAGAAGATGGAGGCAGAAGGCTCTGGTTGGACAGGAATGGACCAAGATCCTAAGGGAAGCCAAGGCTAGACTACAAGGGCCGTAGTGCCAAAGAAGAAGAAGAAGAAGAAGAAGGATTTCAACACCCAAAAACGTCAGCAGTTATACGTTCTTTAAATAAGAAAGCTAGTACTAACTTATTTGATAATTTACGTAGATGTAACTGTCTTAAATTAAAATTTGTAAAGAAAAAAATAAATTCGAGAAGTTACCTTTTAATGTATTTTTGTAAGTGGGACATTTTCCGCGAGATAAAAATTTACGGAGCAGAACAAATCTGTATTTAAACAATGTAACAGTTTAATTTTTATACTTTTGGATTTTGTTTATTTATACAAATGAAGTTAAGTTTAAGAAACTACAGTCTTCAGGTGATGTGCACTTGCAATGCACAGCTGAGCTCGTTTCTGGAAACTTCTCATGACATGAACATATAACTCCTGATCATTGTGTTCAATTTCGTAAGGAATGTTATTCTTCTGCTGTTGAAGTCATGTAACCTATGGGAGAACATCCTCTGTTTCAAACACTCCCATAATAAGAATAATCTGCAGCTGTTAAATCGGCATGGCATGTCACCATATAGGTAAATGATATGTACGAGAAAGAATCTCTGCAAAGTCTGCAAAGGTACTTGTGCTCTCTCATAGATTATATGAAATCCAAAAGCTGGAAAACAAGATTCAGCATGAAATTGAACACAATGGTCAGAGTTACATGTTCGTGTCATGGTGTTTCCAAAAGAGACTTCAGGAGTGTATTGCAAATGGAAGAAGTCACCTGAAAGAATGGAATGTGATGAATCGAATTAGTGTTGCATTATCTACTGCAAAACCCAACAAAACAAACCAGATATAGAAAATATAAAGAAATTGCGCATGCTGGAGCATCAGTTGATCTAGCAATTTTCTCATTATATCTAGACGGCGTTTCTTCAATCCTAGGAGCTGTTAACTTCATTTCCGTGTTTTTTAATAAATTAATTTGTGTAAATAAAGACAAATTCAAAAGTATAAACAAGCTATTAGGTTGATCAAATACATACTTGATTCATTCCATAAAGTTCATCGTGCTTTAAAAACATTTCGTTCAAAATGCCCCACATTTTATACACACGTTTTTCAACATCCCTTAATAATAAACAAATACACGGAAAATAAAATACCGGAGAAGATTGCAAAATTAAAAAATAGAAGGAAGGAAGCATTAAGGGGAAGTACAGTTACTGAGCTGACTAATAAATTCAAGTTTGGAAGGTACGCTTTGTCTAGACTCACAGATAATAACATATTTGACTTAGTTAGAAATTATTTGGCTATCTTTTTTATTTCTAAATTTAATAGTTTTGAAGGTACGTCAAAAGAATATTATGAAATAAAATTAATGAATGAAGGCTCACCTACGAGAGAGAGCTTGTATGAACTGTATAAATACTTTTGTAAGGAAAGAGGTATGGAAGAAACTAGAATTAGAGATGATTTAGATACGCTAGCTGCACATTGCAGAGTGAAGAGGGAAGTACATCTTAGGAAGGTAAACCAATACTGATGGTACCAATATTCTAGAATGAGTTGAGTCTTGCACAATAACTGAAAGCTAGTGCAAGACAAAACAAATATGTTAATAGGTAAAACGTAGAAATTGTATTTAAATAATAATATATCTTTGTGTAAAATTGTTGTATGTAATGTGCCTGTGATCTATTATATATAATAAACCAATCTACTACTATATACACACGTTTTAAATTTCAATATTACAGTACTCGGCACGTTTGCTTGGCGCCAACATGACTTCTTATCTTTAGATGACATTAAACTAGACTACGTCATTATCTTCTTCATTATAAAAGACATAATAACGAACTTATTGGACATTGGTACAGTACGTTTTAGTAACAAGTATTATTGAAACAGTGTGTGTACGATATATGTGTACTGAAAATCAAGAACAGAGTCGTAAAAGTGTAAATTTTGAATGATCTAAATTAAGTTGTTGAGGATTTAATGGGAGAATACTGATCAATTTAAAAGGGGTCGAATCAAGTATAAGAGCGTCTACAAAAGGTATATCTGTAACGAATATAATTGTGGCACCGGATACAAAAATTGTGAGGTCCACATTACATGGTTGTAAATATTGATATCATATCATATCATATCATATCATATCATATCATATCATATCATATCATATCATATCATATCATATATATATCATACCATATCATATATCATATCATATCATATCATATATCATATCATATATCATACCGTATCATATATCATATCATATATCATATATCATATCATATCATATCATATATCATATCATATCATATCATATCATATCATATCATATCATATCATATCATATCATATATCATATCATATCATATATCATGTCATATATCATATCGTATCATATCATATCATATCATATATCATATCATATCATATCATATCATATCATATATCATATCATATCATATATCATATCATATCATATATCATACCGTATCATATATCATATCATATATCATATCATATCATATCATATCATATCATATCATATCATATCATATCATATCATATCATATCATATCATATATCATATCATATCATATATCATATCATATATCATATCATATATCATGTCATATATCATATCATATCATATATCATATCATATCATATATCATATCATATCATATATCATATCATATCATATATCATATCATATCATATCATATATCATACCGTATCATATATCATATCATATATCATATCATATATCATATCATATCATATCATATCATATCATATCATATCATATCATATCATATCATATCATATATCATATCATATCATATATCATGTCATATATCATATCATATCATATCATATATCATATCATATCATATCATATCATATCATATCATATATCATATCATATCATATATCATATCATATCATATATCATATCATATCATATATCATATCATATCATATCATATCATATCATATCATATATCATATCATATCATATATCATATCATATATCATGTCATATATCATATCATATCATATCATATCATATCATATCATATCATATCATATCATATATCATATCATATCATATATCATATATCTTCATTATAAAAAACGTTTTATCAAAAAATTGTACCAAAACTCTTAAAACATAAAACCTAGCTAGCTAAAATCTGAATACAGATCTGAAAAGCTCGTGCTTACATACACTGTATTTCACTCACAATGTGTACAGTTCTAGAAAAAAAAATGGCCCGCCTGAATTTTCTAATTTTCCAGATTCAACACACTGCGCATTCACAGTGCTCCGAAGCAGTGGTACACACGAAATCTCTTTGGCAGTTAATGAAATTCATTTTACGTAGATTGTTGTCGTAATCCGAAAGGCACTTAAAAAGATTCGACGAAAATTGATCTATTATTATAGTGGATGAATATTTATAAATCCTGCAGTAAAATAGAAATTAACCTGCATAATTAATTTAAACAAAAAAGAAGAGAATTCAACCTGCCAACATATATTCTATTCATAGATTATGAGAAGGCATTTGATAGTGTTATAAGTAGACTTCGTGGAATTGCCACCAGAATCGCAAGGTTTTCTGCGCACGCGGTATAAACTGTATGAGAAGGGTGCGTGCAACGGGTGAAGAATGCCTCTAATGTAAACACTGAGCAGTATACTGCGGTTACAATAAAACCTGTATCTTGCATTCAAGAAATATAATGAATGATCATTGAAGTAGGAAATGTCTAAACATGTAAATACACAATTATTTTGTAGTGAGATATATTAACTCTTAAAATTTAATGTAATATACTCACATCATCCTTGAATATGTACATTGTAGATAAGCATTACGTACATTTTGAGCGACTGCAAAGTGAACCTCCTCCGATGGTCACTCAAACAGTTTTAAATTGGGAAAATGTACGTTCAACAACACACGATGTAATAGGTTCATATTTGAAGAACCGAAAGTCACTACTATTTAGTACACCAACTTTAGATGTCTTGTTGTGACCTGATAGTATATCACTTATAATACGAAGTTGTGAATAGGCAGAATTTTTAGCAATAATTTTTCTCAACTTACATTTCACTTTTTCTGAAATTAGTGAATTGTTATTTTTGATAAGAGTTTGTGATACTTTATCCCTATATTAAGGGCTTCTGAGAGTTGTAGTTTAGACGATTCTAACAGGATGATGCTTTTGGACACGATTTTAAAATTAGAATCAATGAACAAATATCTTCCAATAGCTGTTCAGAAGGCAATGATTTTTACAGCTCCAACAGCAGAACTGTCTGTGCTATCCAATGCATCAATTACCTCCATTATTTTGCCGTAATATTCTGCATAATAATTAACAGCATCCAACCACGTTCCCCAACGGGTCAAGACTGGCTGCGGGGGTAAGGTTATTCCAGGGGCAATTGTTTGGAACAGCAACACTCTCATTGTAGTATGTTTGATTGAATTCTTGTCTGCACTGAACAAATATTAATCTTTGACTATTCCAACCACAGTAATGCAAAAACAATTGCTTACATAATTATACATTAGCTGTAGCTGCTCTATCTATTTGGACCGGTCACAACTCTTAACATGAACTGCTTATACTACGAGACCGGGTGGTCGCTCACCTCCTCTATACTACCGTATATCGGCAACCTGATAGCATGCTGAGTGTGGCAATTCAACGAAGTCTAGTTATAAGAAATGAACTATGGAATATAATGGAAAATAAAGGATACCCAAAACATATACTTAAGGTGATTCAGAGTCTGTATAGGAAAATATACATAAGTATAGAAAATGGACAAGGAATTACGAACAAAATGGTGGCAATAAACCAGGGAGTGAAACAGGGATGCCCATTGTTACCAGCAATTTTTAATGTATATATAGACACAGTCATTGAAGAATGGCAAAGTATTTTAACAGAACATTTTATAGTCGGCAAAGAGAGCATAGACACTCTTTTGTTTGCCGATGATCAAGTGATTTTCAGTAATTCAGAGGACGGTTTGCAAATAGCAACAAATAAGTTATTGAAAGTTATTAAAGATTATAATCTTAAAATATCCTTAACAAAAACTAAAGCAATGGGCTTTCTGGGGACTAGGCATCTAAGGACCAAAATAGTAATAGAGGATAAAATAATTGAGCAGGTGAGTAGTTTCAATTATTTGGGTTGCAACGTATCTTATTGCGAAAATAACGATGTTAACAACAAAATAAATAAATTCCAGAGAATGTGCGGTGCAATAAAAAGAACTTTATCCCGGAAAACACTAAAAGAAACCCAACTAAAATTCTATAAAGCAATGGCAGTCCCTGTTCCTATGTATGGCAGTGAAAACTGGGCATTGACTACATCAGAAAGAAGGATAGAGGCTGCAGAGATGAGATTTTTGAGATCAGTGGCAGGATACACTCTATTGGACCAGAAAAGAAGCACAGACATAAGGACGGAACTGAGAATTTTCAACTTAAACGACAGATTAGCAAGACAAAAGAAAAAGTGGAAAGAACATATATTAAGAATGAATGAAGACAGATCCCCCCCAAAAATATTGAACTACAGACCGGAAGGAAGGAGGAATGTCGGAAGACCCCGCAATAGATGGGAGGACACTTTCCAAGAGGAAGGAACAGGCCACCAGGCCTAAACCTTGAAGATGATGATGATGATGATGATGATGATGATGAATTAATTTAAAAAACTTTTTTCCCAACAGTATCCGAATCCTGAACTTTGTAGCCTGCGAGCAAGCACGCTAGCACAGAGCTATCGGAATGCTTGTGACGAATCATCACAATCGGAGTTGTCGTACTGTATCGTGTTTGTTTAATAACGACTTAGGCATTCATTTGATATTATTTTCAGATTAATTTGTCATTAGTTGTGAAATACCTTCCTGTAACACTATGCAAATAATACTGGGTTGAAAACCGTTGTTAAATCATTGTGGTGTGCTCTGTAAGGAGCTTCAAGAGTGGGGCCACTTTTTTGTTTCTGGGACTGCAAACGTGCAACTATTGTACCTATGATACAGAAGTCAGGTGACAAATGGGAAACATTTCTCTAATTGGAAATACAATTGTATACAGTATGTTCACTACCGCTAATGTTGAAAATGTGCTCCATTTACTTGAAGACAGTACCTCACTCGATCCTGATATTCTTCTTTTATGCTTAAAAGTGTTGCAGGTAGGATGTGTTGGATAACATGGGTGATCCTTTGTTTCAAGTCATCTATAGATGTAGGCTCTGAAAAACGTGCTGTTTCACAAATCCCCATTGAAAGAAATCAAGGTGTGTGAGGTCTGGTGACCGTGGAAGCCATGACCGAGATCCATCTCGTCCAACCCACTGCACACCAAACATTCCTTTACAGCGTATTCCGAATCTCACCGGTCCGGTGGCATCAATGACGTCACGTTGCAACGAAATAAGGAACAAAACTGTTGGAAGGATCGATGCTGTGATGGCGACTGTGTAAGCGGTTATCTGTGCTTCGCTAGCAAAATTTTGCGAAATTTCCGTACTGCCATCTCGTTCAAAGAAAAGAGATCATAAACAACTTATTTCTTGAACCGGTAGTAATAACTGGTCCGTTGACATGTTCGCTCATAAGCCATTAACATATTATTTTACGTTGTGCTCATTACAAACAATACAACAGAACTAAAGCAGAACACACCGCCATGACACAACAGTACACGATGTCATTCGTCTGCTAATTCCCGCCCTATACAAGAACCAATCAGATTCACTGATGGCGGCTGATGGAGACTGCCACCACCTCTGCAAGTTGATGGCACCGGTGCGACACCGGTGGAGCATCAATGACGTCATCGATGGAATTCGGAACACCGTGATGCCATCGGATTGCTCACCGGTGAGATTCGGAATACGCTCTTAGTTCATGGCAAATTATTAGAGCATAATGTATCGTTGCTCCATCTTGTTGAAATCACATATTCTTATCCGTTTGTTCAGTGGCAAATCATATAGGAACTCCATCACAGTGCTGTCCAGCAATTCCCCATATGTGTGTTGGTTTATACTTCTGTCAAAGAAATATGGTACCAAAATCATATCACCTTGTATTCCACACTACACCATAACTTTTGGAGCACCAGGGCTGTTAGCTTCACGCATCCATATTGAGTTTTCTTTGGACCAGTATCGTGCATTTTGTGTATGAACATGCCCTTCAGAAAGAATAAGCATCCTTCACTCAACAGAAATGCTGAAGGAAGGATCGATCAGTACGCAAACGCTATGTGATCCAATTGGAATATGTTCGTCTCTTGAGTGCATCCTCTTCTTGCATTGTGTGTAAATGCTGTAATTTGTAAGGACGAAAAAGTGCAGATTTTAATATTCTGCGAACAGATTCTCTACTGATACCACTTTCTCGAGCCACATAGCGCACTGATCTTTTAGGGCTGGCCATCGTCTTCGCAATCACGTCTATTGAAAGCTGTCCGTCAGTAGCAGATTTGGGACGACCAATTCGTTTCTTGTCGAGTACACTGAAAGTTGTTTTAAATTTATGCAATAAATTGGCCACATTTTAGTATGATAGATTTGGAATGTCAGGATGACGACGATGAAACTCATCTGCAACTTCTCTTGTTGTCCTGTGATTGTCCCCACAGAGCAGTACTAGCTCCACTTGCTGTTCAGAAGTCAGCATGATCTCTTCAACTTTCAATGAATATCAATATCACAACTGAAAACAATACACTATAATCAAATACCTTACTATAATAATACCGGACAGCTGTATACTAACAGCATTGACGTGAGTGCGAAATATCGCGGACCTGACATCTAGCGGAGCGGCGTGGAATTACGACCACAAATACAAATATTAACATAGCGGGATTCGGACTACTGTTTAAAACGTGAGTTTCTAATGTGGAGTAATATATTAAAACTTAAGAAGAATTATTATCTTATATCAAAGTTGCATATTATGAGAAATATTGCATACTTCGTATTACTTTCCGTAATTAATTGTTACATATAATTTATTTGCTTTAAAGAGACACAAAATCAATTCTGGCATTAAGAATGAATTTACAATAATGCTTTATATAGGCATTGCTGACAACTGCAAAAATAAAATTGATAGTAATGTGATGCTGTAATAATTAGTAAAGTCATGTGGACAACAATAAAACGTAATTTGATAAAACCTCAAAATTTCCAATACATTTTAACTTCTATTCATGTATTAGGTCTAAATAAAAAAGCTAATTTGTATTTTTCTATCAACACAAAAACGGAGGAAGCCTACTAAAGAATGTTGTTGACTCACGTTTTATGATCCCTTGGAAATCGAAAGTACGATTTGGAGTAATTTGTAATGCTAGTTTTGTAGCAATTATAAACAGCACATATACACCCTTACATTTTAACACAGCACTAATTAATAAAACTATTAACTAGCCCAGCAACAATATATATTGCAGTTGATTACAGCTTGTTTCGCGAATATCGCCAGACCCTAGGTAGCAGCACCATCGTCCTTCGCGCGCAAAACTGCTAGCTGTCCGGTATTATTATAGTAAGGTAATCTTTCTCAACTCTTACTCAACTCAAAATAATTACTCAATAGCTTCAAACAATAAACGAAACAAAACACAACTATCTGTAACATTGTTTTTACCGTAGGTACCATGACTATGGCCTATCTCAATTTATGTACTGTAGTCATTTTAAGTATTCCATAGAAACTAATTTAGGAGAATTCTAACGGTACAAAAGAGAAATATGTACTGCCAACTTAATAGTACAAATGAAAAAGGTCAACTCAGATTACGGACATCTTGGAGGGAGCACGTCATTATGTTACTCTGTACAATAATTATTTTAGTTTTACAATTAGTAATGTTTATCATTTGTCAACTGACTTCTGTGTCACTTCTGGGAGCGGGCAGGGATTGAAGTTGGGGAATGAGCGAAAATTGTTGCGTGTATTCAGTAATTCTGTAACGTGTAAAATATTCATTCAAGGGTAAAATAAATAACACCTACACAAATCTCTTTGTCTATACTTTAATTTACATACAGATGTGTTGTTTATTTTTTACAGGTCATGAGTTATTGACATTTAACGGTAGATAAACATCATTCGACGTCGAAATATCTTTTACGGTGTGCTTGCGCACATTTCATTTGACACATGATTAGCTAAGTAATTAAGTACATTTATTTCATAGTGCGCTTGATGAGAAAGATATGTGTCACTTTCATCTCACCTATGTTTTCTTGGCGTTCTCGAGACAACCAACATTGTATACTAACTTTAATAACATAACTCTAAGATGGCTTCTGCTGCTATTGCTATTACTGCTGCTGCTACTCCTGCTACTGCCAATACTAGTACTGCTACCGCCAATACTACTACTACTGCTATATAATTTATTTCAAGAAATAGTCTGCCCAGGCATCCTGGGTTGCCAAAAACACAGAATAACACACATATAAGAATAGTAATGATTACAGTAAGATAGATGAGCCAAATTTAAATGTGAACTAGGAGCTTAAGTTTAAGAAATAATAAATTTGTACATATATTTGTAACAATCACACACTAACGAATAGAAAAGGGGGTATTATGATATTCCGTATAAATGATTTTTCAGAATTGCCACAGACCCTTTAATATGAAGTAATTATTTTTGGAATGATGTCATGGATTCCAAATGTTTTGATAGTGTTTACAGTTGATCGTGGGACCCACCACCGATCATTAAACCATGACTTCCCAGGTGCCTTCCATCTGATATTTTTCTCGAAAATACGGAATAGTAGGCTCATAAATTTGTTGTTTTTCTTGTTGACCTCGGATGGTTGGTCTGGCTCATCTCAAATCTAACAGTTGGGTCCAGTATAAAGCCTTTACTATTAGTCTTGTCTAGAGCCACGATGTCCGCTCTTCTAATTCCGCCGCCTTCAGACGCAACGCAGTGCACCTCTTCATGGACCTCGAAGGATTTGTTTCCAAAAGGGCTTGTGCTATTAGAAAAACGATTATTATTTTCGGATGTTATGATGGCGTGAATTTCTCAGGAGTTCTCCATGCTGACAGGATCTAGGACGTGTTAAGGTTTCAATCTCGTTGCAGTATCTGAAACGGAAACCGTCCAAGGATCTCCCATGAAGACTTCTCACTGGTGCTACGTTAGCATTCATCTTAATTCGTCCCGCCATTCAGAGGAAGATAGACCCTCCGGTTAGAAAAAATCCATTTATTTCCGGGAGTATATTCTTGAAATAAAATAACACCTTTTCCTTTATGTGGAAGCGCACACCATTTGTCGTACTCTTGTTTCCTAAGATTTTGTCGTAGTTTATGGACATTGATGTTACTTATATCCAGATCTTCAGGTGGAATTTTTAACGGGTTTTCCTGGAACATAGCCTACTTTCTTTCTGCTGCTATGTTCCTTGTAGAAACGACAAGAGGTTCGAGGTTCTACTACTACTACTACTACTACTACTACTACCGCCAATACCACTACTACTGCCAATACTACTACTACTACCGCCAATACCACTACTACTGTCAATTACTACTACCACCACCACCAACACTACTACTGCTACTGCTGTTACACTACTACTTTGTTACTACTACTACTGCTATTACTACTACTGCTTTGCTGTTACTACGCCTGTTGCTACTACCACTACCACTATTGCTGCGATTACAACTACTACTTCTAGTACGGAATTTCGATGAGTTTAAGGATTTGATAGAATTGTAAAATGACATTTAAAATATAGACTATAAAGTTCGATTCCAATTCTGTGAATGGTTGTAAGCGTACCGTGGCTTAGTAAACAATGATGATGTCAGTTCAGTTCAGGCACTGGCACCGAGCACATCACAGGCGGTAAGAAATGTCTGTCAAGAGGACGTCTTTAAACATGCACAAAAATTGCAATTTATTGGTCGAATTGAAAATGGTGAAAACTTTAAACGTATCGCGGGTACCTAATTATAATATTAGTACTCACACGCGATTTATTATCTCCCTGCCTGCTGAGCTAAAATTTCCATTGAAACTCTAAAGACAAACTGGAATAAATTACTTACATAAGAAATCGAAAGGGCGACGTCTGAATGAATAAATCTTCTGTAAAATTCTCCAGTCATTATGCTGCAGGCACGACTCTTATCAGACGGTTTGTAAAATGTTGTTTATTTTTCACAAGAATAACGTCCATTCAGTCCACACCTGTGGAGTAACGGTTAGCGCGTCTGGCCGTGAAACCAGGTGGCCCGGGTTCGATTCCCGGTTGGGGCAAGTTACCTGGTTGAGGCTTTTTCCGGGGTTTTCCTCAACCCAATATGAGCAAATGCTGGGTAACTTTCGGTGCTGGACCCCGTACTCATTTCACCGGCATTATCATGTTCATCTCATTCAGACGCTAAATAATAATAATAATAATAATAATAATAATAATAATAATAATAATAATAATAATGATTTATTTAATTCCTGGCAGAGTTAAGGCCATACGGCCTTCTCTAACACTCAACCAGGAGTAAAAA
>JAJSOF020000040.1:27677932-27802932 GCA_025594305.2 Periplaneta americana | reverse complement strand
GTTAACATGTAAAATTCTCTTCACATTAAAATAACACAGTTTTGTAATTATTTCTGCAACATATATGCAACAAGAAGTAAAGGGAACTTATGGACACATTACACTAAATAAAACTTAGCTATGATACGCAATAAAGTTATAATTGATAATTCACTGAGCTCCATACACTGAAATAGAAAACCCGAACATATATTATGGCCTGGTTAGATCGAAAAGGCATTGACTGTGCCGTATTTCGCATTGTTGTGAAAAGTTGTGTAAACTGTGAAATGTCGTTATCGGTTGTAATAACTGTAAATGGCTAAAATACAATAATTTGAGTAATAATATGGGACAAGGAGACGTTTGTTGCACAATAAATTCTAAGAAAAAGAGGTCAGAGTTATCCTTCCGAAAGATCCAGGAAGGTGGGTTTATAAAATATATATATATATATATATATATATATATATAATTTATTTCAAGAAATAGTCTGCCCAGGCATCCTGGGTTGCCAAAAACACAGAATAAAACATATAAGAATAGTAACGATTACAGTAAGATAGATGAGTCAAACTGAAATGTGAGCTAGGAGCTTAAGTTTAAGAAATAATAAATTTGTACATATATGTGTAACAAACACTAACGAATAGAAAAGGGGTAATGATATTCCGTATAAATGATTTTTCAGAATTGCCACAGACCCTTTAATGGTTGAAGTAATTATTTTTGGAATGATGTCATGGATTCCAAATGTTTTGATAGTGTTTACAGTTGATCGTGGGATGGTGCCCCTCGCTCCGATCATTAAACCATGTACTTCCAGGTCCCTTCCATCTGATATTTTTCTCGAAAATACGGAATAGTAGGCTCATAAATTTGTTGTTTTTCTTTGTTGACCTCGGATGGTTGGGTCTGGCTCATCTCAAATCTAACAGTTGGGTCCAGTATAAAGCCTTTACTATTAGTCTTGTCTAGAGCCACGATGTCCGCTCTTCTAATTCCGCCGCCTTCAGACGCAACGCAGTGCACCTCTTCATGGACCTCGAAGGATTTGTTTCTAAGGGCTTGTGCTATTAGTTTTCGGATGTTATGATGGCGTGAATTTCTCAGGAGTTCTCCATGCTGACAGGATCCTAGGACGTGTGCTAAGGTTTCAATCTCGTTGCAGTATCTGCAAGAAAATCCAAGGATCTCCCATGAAGACTTCTCACTGGTGCTACGTTTGCATTCATCTTAATTGCGTCCCGCCATTCAGAGGAAGACAGACCTTCCTTAGAAAAAAATCCATTTATTTCCGGGAGTATATTCTTGAAATAAAATAACACCTTTTCCTTTATGTGGAAGCGCACACCATTTGTCGTACTCTTGTTTCCTAAGATTTTGTCGTAGTTTATGGACATTGATGTTACTTATATCCAGATCTTCAAGTGGACTTTTTAACTTCCTGGAACATACTTTTCTGCTGCTATGTTCCTTGTAGAAACGACAAGAGGATTGAGGTTCTCAATAATGTGTTGCAAATATTGAGATGCTGTAAATATGCTTCCCATTGAGCTTTGAAAAGGCTGAGATCATTTATATTTACGTTCGGTGTACAACATCGCGTCGGGCGTGTCTCCTGGCAAACATAAAATTTCCTTCACCGAACTTTTAATTAACTTATCCACATCTTCGAGAAACCGGTCAGAAAGCTGGTGAAGGGGAGCATTTTGAAGAGGATAAACAAGTATAGACCAAATATACATATTTAAAACATTGAGTTTTTGTTCTGGTTTCAGAAGATAAGTAGATGTTAAAGCTTGGATCTTATTATTTAAATTATTGATTACTTTGGCAATGTCAAACTTAATTTCATCAGAAAAATTAATCCCAAGGTATTTGATTCGTTCATCTCCATCAATACTATTAACAATTGATCCTCCAAGATTCAATGTCGTATACTTAATTTTCCTTTCTCGATAACGATGGTTTGAGTTCTAGATTCATTTAGACTTCATCCGATCTGCTGTAATGACCGTTTTGTCATGGTAAATATTTCAGATGCAGCAATTGTATTTTTAGCAACAAGTGCAATATCATCCGCAAATCCTAATGTTACTACATTATTTAGATCCGATACAAGGTCATATCCAAATTCTTCAGCCACACTAGGCTCAGATAATTCATCAAAAATGTGGTCTATGCTGAGATTAAAAAGCATTGGGGAAAGAGGAGCGCCTTGCATAACCCCTTGTTTAAACGGTATGGGTTTTGTTTTATGGATTCCAACCTCTATCCGGGTTTCATTTCCACACTGTAAATTTATAATTAAATCCTGTAATTTTTGGGGAAGGGCAGAATTGTGAATGATAGATTCCAAATGCCGATGTCCAACAGTATCATAAGCTTTATGCACATCAAGAAACAAGATGGTGACATCTTCTTTTCGATTTTGGCCTTACGAAGAACTGAATTTAATATAGAGGCATTAATCTGTGCACCAGCAGTAGATACAAATCCTAGTTGGTTTTCATTAAATTCTACGTATTGTTGCATTCTTGAACAAAGACACCTCTCCAAACCTCTTCGAATACTGAACAAATGGTTATAGGTCGATAATTATTTGGGTCCTTTTTTCTCCACCTTTATATATAAGAACAGTTCTAGCTTTCCGAAAAAAATTAGGTACCCAATTGTGTGATAACATTTTAGTTCCTATTAATGCTAAAATGACTGCAACTTTTTCACATTTAATAGTTTGCATCAATATTTTATCTGGTCCTGCAGAAGTGTCAATCGAAATACCTTGCATAGCTTTAAGAATTTCTTCCTTACTAACAGTATCCAGAAATTTGTTGTTAATATCATCTTTGTCAACTTCAGTAATATGGTTCGGATAATTATCCAAGTGATGGTGGTTTACATTATTAAATTTATTATTAAACGTAGTTTCAATCTCATTTACCGGAATACTTAAAGGACATTTCTTTGGTTCAAATATTCGACGAACTGCTTTCTTTCTTTGGTTATAATATAGGAATTGTGTCACCTGGTAATTGTATTTTCTAGTCTGACTTGCTTTTCTCGCTTGGATTTCCTTTGCGGATTTGTGGTTTCAGTATAGTGTCTATTATTATTTTTGAAGTCACCACGTCTGCGTGCTAGATAATACCGCGTGGCGGGGTGTTTGGGGCCTGGGAGAAAATGATGAGCAGTACCAAGAAAATTTTTGAAATCTTCCGTATATTTTTTAAAGTTTTCCTCGTCCATATTACTCTGAAAAATTTGAATCCACTCATCCAAATTTTGTTGAAACCCATGAACATCATTTTTGTCTGAAACATTCTCACTCTCGAGATCAGGAGTGGTATCTCCGGTATATCA
Source organism: Periplaneta americana (assembly GCA_025594305.2). NCBI lineage: Eukaryota > Metazoa > Arthropoda > Insecta > Blattodea > Blattidae > Periplaneta > Periplaneta americana. Next base: position 27,799,587 of record JAJSOF020000040.1, on the reverse strand, counting down.
AGGGAAACATTCTGATTATTAGAATTATAACTAGAACACAGATTAGTACGAAATTCTTCCGGATGAGCTTTAGCAATATGCTGCTTAACACCTTTGAAAAATTTATTACAATGAGGACAGATGTTAAGTGCAGTTGACCGTATACCATGAGCCACTTTCATTTGCTTATGAATACCCCTTTTATCATACAACGTTTTGCAATAAAATCCAATTTTATTTTATCGTAATGATGAATCATTATCATCAGGTTGATTAGTAGCACTAATATGTAGAAATATCGTAAGGATTTTCTGCTGCTGCTGCTGGGGTAATATTCAGCGAAGAATCTTCTGATGTGTGACATCTCGAAATGTAGGTATTGATGCCTCGATGAGTAAAAGATTTATCACATAAAGTACAAGTGACAGAAGAAGTGTTAGTAGAATCAAATGGAGTAGACAGAGGGATGTTGGTTGACATCACTGATAAATTAAACTAAAACGCGTAAATAAACTACACAAAAACTAAATAAAACGAATTAATGTTTGTAAGCACTGTTGCTATGTAAAATCAAAAGCCTATAAAGTTTAGAAAACGCACTGAATTTCTTGAAGATTCACATGAAAAACTTTCCTAATATACAATGAAGAAACGAAATAAGAAAGTCTTCGGATAATCAAGAATAAATCCAGTTAAGGATATTAATCACATAATAAACGTTTGAAATGAAAGAGCACACATTGATCAAACCATGGCCTTCTGTACAATTATGTTTATGAAAATAATATATAATATATAAACCTTATGTATTTCGTATTTCAATAGTGGAAGGAAGGTGTCAATTTTTCAAAAGAACACGATATCAAAAGAACAATACATTTTATCGTCTGCTAGGGAAAGAGTCTGTGATGAGGCGATAGTAGCGATCCTGGTGGCTAGCAACTATCTAAGGATACATATTTCAACTGTATATGTTTGCATATTTAGTAAGTATTGAGTTTCGCAACTGTATATACCAAACTGAAGTTAGTGAGTATAGTACGTTCCAGAAATATGTTCGCGTTTTCCAGTGGCGGAAGAGTTTTCAATATTGAATCATATTTTCGCACAGGTACTGTCGTCCGTTTGCCAACGTTGCATCCTGGTTTCCCCCACCCGCTTCTGTTCGCCCCTCTGTAAAGACTAGTGGCTGGGCTGTCTTAGCTCTCTTCTGAAAATAATAATTTCTGTTAGGAATTGGACGTCTACGTAATATTATACAACTGTTTAAAGTAACTTAAATAAAAGGGCCTCGTTAAGTAATTAGTGTCACGTGAGTTTCCCCCTTTCTACAACCCTGCGACATAACCACTTGGACGGACAGTAGATAGCATGTCTGAGTAATTTTATCTTTTCGGATTGGGCAGAAGTGAAGATTGAATGTACAGTACGTAAGTACTCTTTTACAGAGTAGGTACAGAATTATTTCAACATGAGTTACTAGTACGAAGCCAAAACTGGTAATAGGAATTAGATACAATAGTCTATAGTGCGATAATATGCACATTAGAACTGAAGCTTGTATCGAAATAAACGGCCAGCATTTTCAAAAATGTGTTTAATTATCAATATTATGATTATTTTCACTTTAACTTCATTTTCTATATTGTACGCTAATGTGCTGTAGATAGAATAACATACACTGCATAATGAATACGTCTACATGGATAGCTCAATTCGTGAGTAAGAACACTTTTTATTAATACAGTACTGTATTTTGATTAAACGAAAACCTAATAAAATTATGAAACTGAAAATCCCGATTTTTCTAGTTTACGTTAAATGGATGAACTTTCTTCCCTCCTATACCTAGTAAAGTGATTTGTTTGTATTTTACGCCAGTATCATCGAACTCCAGTCGCGGAAAGGGGTAGCAAACGTCGTTTCCGGTTGCCAATCTTTAATCCAAAGGTATAGCCAGGTTAATATTAGAAATGTTAGTAAAAATAAAATGATGTCCCTGTACAACTGAGTAATTATTATAGCTCATCGTGCATTCTTAGATTCGAACCTCTTTTCTCTTAAATTGTTAACTTCAAAATTTCAATCTTGTTTTAGGTTACAAATTTCCTGTGGTCCAAATATGAAAATGCGATAAGACATAAAGAGATATAATTTGCAACTTAAGGTAGATCGTCACACTCATTTCTATCAATTTCAAATGGTTTATATGCTTTTTTTAAATTACAGTGCTGCTGTAAATACCATATTTTGGAACAGATTATCTCAGTCTTACATAAATTATACACAATTATGTCGCCATTTAAACACACACATACTGTCTTCCGAATTCCTCTATTCACTCCTGTACTTTCGCACTTGTATTAGGGGTCTTTATTTCAACTAGTAATGCATAATATCATAAACATTGCTAAACTGAAGCATATTGTACTTGTTTAGGAGTAAGGAACCTGTTTTAGAGTGACTCTGTAGTGAGCGTTAGTTGTGTTTGTGAGCAGGGAGTCTGCTGAAGGGCACGTGTAATGCATGCCCCGCGCACATTTATGCTTATTCCAAGTTATTGGACTAAGAAAACCGTCTCTACTGATAACCTAGAGCCACTGGAAGCTGAGATTTGGCAGTTTAATAAACAACTAATGGACAAAGTCAGGTGCATGTGGACGAAACAAAGCATTCATTTCCAAGAAATACCATTACTCGGATAAATAACCCTCTTCCAACTGCAAACTTCCAGCTATCTTCGGGTGTTATTTTGACAAAGAACAATCGTTATAAAATTCTCTTTGTATGTTAAGGACTAGCCGTACCCGTGCGCTCCGCTACCCGTTAGAAATAAATATAAAGTAATTACATAATTAAAATAGGACATTTGATCCAGGGAACATTCGTGTTTGATATGTCTTTTATTATGTTACTTAATTTAAATTGTATTTGCATAATTAAATGCGATCATTTTGATCCAGAGACCACTCGTTTGGTTATAAAAATTATTTTAGGAAATACAGGAAACGAATGTACAGAATAGCCTATCAAGTTTTCTGTGCATAAGAAGCTATTTTAATCTTACCTGTCCTCGATTCACTCAGAAGTTACTGTAATAACATTATAGCATTATGTCCATCTAGAGAAACTACACTTTCCAATGGTGAATTAATAATTAATTATACAAATCGATTGATTTAGCTTCTGATATTACTTCATACAAACACAGAAACATTATCTGTAGGCTATCTTTCATAGCTTTCGATTGTTGCTGTCCAAGGCCCCTTATAGACGAAGTCATTTGTTTTTAAATCATTACACGGCCTTAGATGGCAGTTATTTTAATTTTAAAACTCATTTATCTCATTAAATATCAGTCCTATCAAAATTTTTCAAGGAATAAAACTTATCGGAAATTGTTTTTAAAGAAACTTTTGTTATGTAACATTTTTCACAAAAATCAATAATAAGCGAGATATTTCGATTTATTTAATTCAGGCCCCTTATAACCCCCTTTTAAATGTATTTTGAATGCCATATAGCCTAAAACCTAAGTTGCAACGAACTTAATTTATATTCCAATTTTCATCGAAATCCGTTCAGGCATTATCGCGTGAAAAGATAACAAACATACAGACAGACAGATAGACAGAAAAAAAAAAAGCGATTTTCGGTTTCAGGGTGGTTAATTGTATATGTTAGGACCAATTATTTTTGGAAAATCGAAAATTACCAAAAAAATTTCGGCTACAGATTTATTATTAGTATAGATAACTACTCTGCAAGTCTATACAGGCCTACTGTAAAAATAAAGATCTCTGCCATGAAGACTACGGCGTAATATACAAACAAAGGAACATGATCGCAATGAAACTGTGAAAGTCACAGTGCTAGAGAGCTAGCAGAGAACCATTACTTTAATAGTGATTTAGATTTAGAAAAACGTTCCTCCCTCTGGATGGAAGTCTAACTCGATTTGTAACTGCAAATGTTGTTAAATATAACTCGTGTATGGTCTAAATTATAATTAATATTTAAAATGTTGTTTACTTTTAATTTAATCACATATTCGCTACGCTGTTATTGAAATTAAACAGTATTTCACTACCAAATACGCAGCAGATATTAGTTGGAAAGCTTGTGCAATAATTAATGAATGTGTGAATCAAACGCGTGGGTGTTGATTTACTCGTGAATTATTGCTGAATTATTCATTTGCAGGACGTGTGTATAAATATTTTAAAGCGGAGATCGTAACTTGTTAACGATATGTCACCTTGTGTCATCCATCTATCTCCCACCCTCACTTGGTTCGATTTATTTGAAACCCCACTAGCTGCTAGCATCACAAATTCCCAGATAAGTTTACTCACAGGTTGTCAGTGTGAACAAAATTCGTCCAATCGTTCAGGGACATACCCACAAACTGACGGACAATAACAGGACGGTATAAAATCATATTATCAGTTTCAAAAATATTTATTTCGGCTAAACGACGTACCGTCATATCCCATAACTATGGTCCTGGAACACAAGTATGGTTCACGATACAACCATTCAAAGAACACTGTAGAAGAAATATAGACCGTTCGTAGATAGCTTCTGTGACTTGATTTCAAACTACAGTACAACAAAAATATACAGAGTGTTACCGAGGTGATGTTACAAACTTTCAGGGATGATGGCGAAGGGCACATGTATCAATTTGAGGTAAGGAACCATGGTCCGGAAATGACTGAGTCGAAAGTTATAAGCAAAAATAGTTGTGTGGAAATGGAATTGTAATTTGGCACCACGTGCCCTCCTTCCCTTAACTTTTGGAACAGTCGTGGAAAATGGTAGGGGCCGGATGTCTCCTATGTGGATTCTTGTCACGATACAATCTGTGAGCTTGTCTACTGTTCCCATTGGCTCATCCGTATTCGAAAATCACGTTTGCTTATCCCGCTCTCGTGTACTTCTCCATTTCACTAGGCCTGATCGACTGGACACTGCAACTTGTACATATACACTGCTGTCTACAGACGTGCATATCAGGACCGACCATGTCCGTTACACATTACGCTATCTGCATTGCTTTAGTGTAGTTTCCTGTCCCCATCCCTCAGACAGCGCACTGAATGGAATACTGTAAGTAGACAACGTAAACAACGTCAGATGAATACAGTATGTGTAAGATGTACAGATAAATACACATAAATAAGGTGTACAGAGGAATAAAATTATTTCATTTCCACACAACTATTTTTGCTTGTAACTTTTGACTCAGTCATTTCCGGACCATGGTTCCTTATCTCAAATTGATACAAGTGCCCTTCGCCATCATCCCTGAAAGTTTGTAGTACCACCTCGGAAACATCTTGTAGATAAACAAGGTACTATTGTATCGTGGACCATAGTTGTGTTTCAGGACCACAGTTATGGGAAATGACGGTGCTCAAATAATGGAGCACTATAAAGCCTTTTTCTTTAAACGTCGTATAAAGAGAACGTAAAACCTACATCACCGCATCACCACGACTACGACGATCCTGACACCATTACTGGTAGCTTACTGGTTAGTTGCTAACGTCCCATGTATGGCCATTTGAACCTTCTTGAACTCTGCTATAGTGAGGATTCTATGTAAGAGTACCGTAGTTTCTAAAAGGCTAATATCGCCATCTTTTCAGTATTGTCAGATATCATCAAAGGTAAAATTACAATGCTATGTTCTGAAATATAATAATAATAATAATAATAATAATAATAATAATAATAATAATAATGAGAGACAGAGAAATAATTCGTCCGGCCTCAATTAAGGATGATCACGAAGATGTGGAAATTAATAGCAAATATAATTAATTAAATATGAATATTGTTATAACAATAAAATGTAATAATTAAGCACCAATGATCATGAATTATAAAATAAAATCTTAGAAGATCACCTTAAAATTATACTTATAAATAAAATATTTTGTTTAAAATTAGCATATCCTTAATTAAGACCTTCTGAGTAGTATAAATGAATTGTATAATCTGCAGGGAATCTTTAAGAATTTGCGAGATGATTTTTTTAATTTCAAAAGATGGTATTGATAATTGTTTTAAGAAATTATATGCAAATTTTGGTAAAGAACTCCGAGCACCAAAAATAAACCTGTCACTGACCAATTGAAGAGAGGGATGTTATACTTGGCACTAAGGTAGGGAATACAAGGTTCATAAATGGCCCTCTTTTCATGATCAACCTGATGAGCTTGGTTTAGATCTCTCTCCATGCGTATAGTTGGATCTATGATAATAGCCTTTTGTTGTTGCCTGTTTATTGCTATTATATCCGCTCTTCTGTGAGAGTCGTCTTCAGAAATGCAGTGGACCTCTTCATGAACTTCCCAACCCTTGTTCCGAAGAAGACAGGCGATAGCTCCACGGACTTTATGATGCCTGCTGTTGTTACGCAATAACTCTTCTTTCCGACAAAAGCCTAACACGTGGCCAAGAGTTTAATATAGTATTAATACTAATGTCTTGCTTACCTCATCTGACCTCTATGTTAAGAGGTGTTTCCTAAACAGTTCAGTAATTTGTGAAATAGTATATTTTCGTCCTGGACTTGTCGTATATTAGCCTATGTTGATCATTAGTAGATCGATATGATCTAATATTAAAATCTATTTTGTCTGGCAACATAAATCGATATGATCTAATATTAAAATCTATTTTGTCTGGCAACATAAAATTCATTGCTTTGACTAAACAGTTTACTATTCATGAGACCTAACCAAAAAATGTATTTTCACAACGTGAAATGAATAATACGAACTCCGAAATCCAAAAATCATTTTGAAATATACACCCTACTTAAAAATACTTGCTTCTCATAATTTTGCTACTCTCATTGTAATATTGCCAACTCTGTGTCCATAATTTCTACTTCAGTATCTTCTTTCTACAGGACATCATAAACCTACATTTTAAACATAGTTTTTTGAAGTGCACTTTAAATAGCAAGCGCTTTGTTTCTTGTAGAATTTGCTACCATGGTATTTCCACTCTTGAACATTTTAATAAAGATCTAAACACTACAGAATTTCATTATAATGTGATATATACTTCTATCCATTAGCCATTTGCATGTTTCATACCAAATAGTTATATCATAATTTAATTACATTTACCTGATTATACTGTAATTAATAATTAATTATTAATTACATTCAAATTTCACAAGCCTAGTTACTTTCACTCTAGAAGTGTTCTTGTACCGCAAATGCAAAATACTGCTGCCAACGTAACAGTTAGAAAATAATTGCCAGTTGTAGTATTTGCCAGTATCGAAATTCGAAACAAAGTTGGAAAAAGAAAATTTAACCTGACAACTAGGATATCACTATTATACACTTACATATATAGTAATAGGTTGAAGATGGTTAGGTTTCATCCATAGGGAAGTAGACTACGTAAGCTGAGCCGGACTGTAGTCTGGCAGTGTCGGAATTTTCATTTCTGAGGTTGGGGCACTGGAATTCATTGCTCCCCGATGATGGGATGATGACTATACTGTTTTCGCTCACAGTCGAAACACTCACACGACGCAGGAAGATATAGTCCGTATTTGGAAACTATCATCTTACATTATTTGAAAATAAAAAATTGAATTCTAGTTGTTAAATACAATGAAACATAACTTCACTCATATATAAAACGATATGTAAAAGAAAAGATACGTTTATATTTTGTTATGTACTAAAAAAGGTCGAATTTATCAGTGACAGGTTATCATATTTAGTACTTAAGGGTAGATGGTGCGACATCATAGTTATAAATGCTCACGCCCCTACAGAAGAGAAAGACGACCATATAAAGAATAGCTTCTATGAGGAATTGGAACATACTTTTGATCAGTTCCCTAGATATCACATGAAAATTTTATTGGGGGATTTCAATGCTAAAGTAGGACGGGAGGATATTTTTAGACCAACTATTGGAAAAGAGAGCCTACACGCAATTAGTAGTGACAATGGAGTTAGATTAGTCAACTTTGCCACATCGAAAAATTTAATTGTCAAAAGTACAACATTCCCCCATAAGGATATACATAAATATACTTGGACTTCTCCAGATGGATTGACACACAACCAAATAGATCACATCTTGATAGATAAACGGAGACATACTAGTATAGTAGATATTCGAACTTTCAGGGGTGCAGACTGTAATTCTGACCATTATTTGGTGATTGGAGAATTAATCTTGCACAGGATAGGGACCGCTGGCGGGCTTATGTGAGGGCGGCAATGAACCTTCGGGTTCCTTAAAAGCCATTTGTAAGTAAGTAAGTTGTACTATGAATGCGGATGAATACAAACAGTAACACCGAGGTAGTCTGTTCTTGTAACAAGCTGGCGTCACTTGAGCTCGTGTTGTTCACGTAAGCACGTGGTACTGAAGTATGGCTTCTGCATCCTCCGAGTGTTTGGTTATTAAACATAAGAGTAGAAATCCTCTCAAAATCGGAGAAAAACAAATAGTCTTAAATGTATATAATAAGTTATGTGAGTTTTAATTAGAGTAATTATAAAGTAAATGTTTCCTAAGCAAATGAATGCATAGTAGTGAGGTCAGACCTACTTGACGAGTAACGGGAAATGTTTAACATGAAACAGAATGTACAACAGTAGGCGGGAACACGTACTGAGAATCTATGGCGCCAAACAGCGGCCAATGAAGCCTCACTTCAGTCAGGTGCTATTGTTTATATTAGGATTTTTCTTACAGCGAAAATATTATAGCTCAGTTGCATTTTTAAGCGACAAGAGAGAGAGAGAGAGAGAAATGAGAGTTAAATTAGACCTAGAACTCTCTTGCATCATTCATGGGAGGATAAGAAATTGCAGCTCAGTTTTGTAACCATACAGGGATTAACGCCGACGTATTCTGCAATCAGGGGAATTAAGGAAGCGTGTGAAATTCCTCTTGCTAATGGTGAGTACATTGTTCACCCTGTTCCTGATCTTTCTCCTGCCTTCTTGCCAATAAAAAGGCAATCAAGAAGTTAACAATCAGAATCGTAAGTTATTCATGAAAATAATTTATTTATTCAATTTCATACATTACTTTTCATATACTCGAATTAAAACCTTAACACAAAGAGATTTTTAAAATAATAATGAATTTATTCTCAGTATCTGATCCATCGAATTTGAGTTTTCTATCAAGCAAAATAAACTTGAGCGCCCAGAAAGCTTTCCATGCGAGAGCGACTCTTCATTCTATTTCTTTCTCGGAGCTGCAGTCAAAGCAGATTAATTTAGGTACACGTATTGAGACACGTATGAGTCATTCCACGTCAAATCGCATAGCAACAAACCAAACCTTCTCGTAAATGACCGAATTTTTTTTCATAAATTCCAGATATCAAATAAGAAGACACGTATTGTTTTATTTCAACAATTATTAATTATTTGTGTAGGCTACTTATAACTATTTGAAATTACGAAAATTATGCGCGCACTGTTACATAAGTTCACTTGGAACCCTGTGTCTACATATAGTTGAGATTTAGGGTTTGAAGCATTTGAAACATTAAATACAATACCTTTTATTACTTTAGGCCTAATACAAATAAATCTAAAATTTGGACTAATTTATTAATCCTTTATTTTTCAAAGCAAAATTACATTAAATAGCCAGTTAAAAATTTGAAAAAAAAAATAGGCTTGTTCCCTCATGTATTAACTGTAAACTACTGCATTTAAAAACTTGGGATTTGCATACAGTGGATACATTTACAACATTTTTTTTTCCGGAGACATGCACGCGCTCGCGATCCCCAGCTGATGAACTGTGCAGCCGTAGGCTTACACATACATGTGTTATACAAGTTATGACGTATACCGTTTAACACTGGTACAGTAAAACACCAGCTATACAGTATAGCGTTTATTGATAAGAAAAGTATACATGGCTTATGCACGTCTTGTTCTGTGTAAAACTATACCACTGTTTAACATATCTGTAAGCAACTTTTATTAGTAAAACTGTAAAAGTTTAAAATATAAACTACAGTAGAACCTCTATTATCCATGGTAATGAAGGGGGTGGAGTGAATGGTTAATCGAAAAAATCGGATAATCCGTACCATAAAAGATTTTGTAATTTCTCCATGGTCTTGTATTTAACTCGCTAGGTGGTGGATCAAAAGTTCAGTAATTTAAGTCTGTTGTCAACGACGGGTTTTCAAGCGACAAGGAAGCCCTTTGTAATGACTGTCTTAGGAAAGATATGAATGAAGGAGGTCTCATGTTGTAGATTTACATACTTTTTTACACTTTATCCTTGTTTTTTTATTAAATCGCACAGTTGTAACTCCAGTCTCATATTCTGTTGTGAAATGAGCCACAGTTTCTCTTTCTCAAACCATTCAATTATTTCCATTTTTTCGATATTTAGCACAACACGTTTTCTGTTAACACCTGTAGAAGACATTTTTATATACAAGTTATATTATAGAAACTGCAATTCGAAGAGTAGGCAATGCTGTGTAACGGTAAAGACTTATAGTAACACTCTCTAGCAAAACACATAATATGTAGAACCTAATAATATGATGTACAAAACAGTACTTCATGTAAGTTACTTATTTCTGAAGAAAAAAAAAAGAGCAAGAAATAGACGGTCGGATAATCCGCCAATCGTTTAATAGGGTGACGGATAATAATCGGGATTCTACTGTATACTTATGAAGTTACTGCACGTTCAAAATAATAAAGAAATATATGATGTGTTATAGTGTGAAATCAATTGTAGGAGTACTTGCAAACACTTTTTTTTAAATAATACAACGTAAATTTCCTTCAATTGTTACTCTGGTTGTGTACTCGGAAAAAAGTAAGTTTCATGTATGATTAAGTGCGCCTGGTGTTCTGACTAGCCTGCAATACATAAGGCGCAATTGCCCGACAATCAAATATTCGGCCGAACGTTCAACCTAACCGGTTGTAGCTCCAACCTGTCGAATCTAAACCGGTTGTAAGCGCTATTTTGCAGCTCTCCGGTGTGCACACCGCACTTCAGTTTAGTTGACTGCAGTGGTGAGGCCCCAATCTGTGTCATCGCCTGGAGCCGTTACAGCGATCATCCATTTCTAGTGATTGCATTTCTAAATAAAATCCTTTACGACAGAGAGGGAGAAATTGGGTTTTATGGAATTTGTTGGATCAATATTCGATTGCAGTAAAGTACGTAGTTTGAAAATATTCTCAACCGATCTCAGACGCCAAATGCCAAACTCTAAGACCAGATATATGAGAATAACTTCTTTCCAAGAACGTATGAAATCAAAGTTTATAACATAACCGCCATGTAATAAACAATTCAGATGAAAAGTATTAAAGTAAGTGAAATAAAAATATATGTATCATAGTCAAATTGTATTTGTATCTCCTCAGTATTATATTTAGGAATCTGTGTGAGATACGAGTATTAACAGATTATGTAGCCAAAACATTTAATTTTGATTCTACTGGTACTTTTCAAGTGTAGGCTACATTTTCATCATCATCATCATCATCATCATCGTCCTTGCAGGTATTAGGCCTAGTGGCCTGTTACGGTCTCCGTCCATCTTTTCAGGGGGCGTCCCAAAGATCGTCTTCCATGTGGTATATAGCGAAGAATTTGTCTTGGGAGTCTGGAACGGTCCATTCTATTGGCATGGTTAAGCCATTTTTGTCTGTAGTGGTTGAGATGTTCATAAATAGGTGTAATTTTCAATTATTTTGTAATTAGTTAATTTCTTTTGTGGTCAAGCAAGCTGTAGCCGGCAGTCCTCCTTAGAAATCTCATTTCCGCAGTTGTTAGGCGTTGAACATCTGAGTTTCGGACAGTCCAGGCCTCACTACCATACATGAGGACACATCTTGCTAGAACTTTATATGCTTTTAACCTGGTATGTTTTTGGGTTTTCGTAGTTGTGAAAACCTGGTTGATGGTTCTTAAGGCTCCATTAAAATGTTGAATGTTTTCAGATATATCGGTAACAGGTAAATATGTCAAATTATGACCTAAATATTTAAATGAGTTTACCTTGGAACGCCATAATTTTTGTTTTGTTTGGGGAAATTTCATATTGAAATTTTGTGCTATTATATTCAGGTGATGTATTGAGTATTGCAGCTCGTCTTCATTTGTAGCAAAAAGAACCTGATCATTTGCATATAATAATGTATCTAGAGTACAATTTCGGAAGAGCGGGATGTTTCCATGAATTGTTAGTCGCCAATGTCTGATGATGGAGTTGATGTATATATTGAATAAAAGTGGTGAGAGGGGGCATCCTTGACGAACTCCACAGTTTATCGGTCTCCATTCGGTATGTTCTTATCCAATAGTAATTTTGATAACATTGTGGTCATATAATTCGTAAATTGTTCTTATAATTGCGTTTGGAACTGAATCATCTGCCAAAATTTGAAAGAGCTTATTTCTGTCAACACGGTCGAAAGCTTTTTCGTAATCAATAAAAGCCAAGTGACTTTCTTTATTACATTCCCTATGTTTTTCGATCAAAATCTTCAAAGTAAAATATCCATCTGCGCAAGATCTGCTTTTTCGAAAACCGTTTTGTTCTTCACCAATGAGAGTTTTGTAGTGAGCTACATTTTTAAGAGTATGAAATAAAGTTTTCCACTTGCCCCAAATACCTCTGATTGAGGTTCTGGCTGATATGTACACCTATTTATCAGCCAGTACATCTCACTTGACGTTATAATGTTATAGGAAGAACAATATTGTTTTTATATATCTAAAGTCTGATTAATGTAAAATGTTACTAGTCAGCGATGTATGCAATGGAGGGGAAAAGGATCTGACCATCCTACACATTATATCCTGCCTTAGTTGCCTCATGAGTGATACCTTATTGGTGTCACTTATGAGATTCAAACCTGTCTTCGGACAGTTGATTAAACAACAAGTTTGTTCTAAGTTGTTAAAAGCAATATTTCTTCTAAAAATGTAGTTAATTTATTACTTTAAAACTTGGGTATAAAAAGTCATATTTTCAGATTTCAGGTATTTTACAGAGAATACTACAAAACGTCATAGTTATTCCAAAACCTCGTAAATCGAATGACCGCAGAAATTCAGGTTTCGGGCTCATCGGTTGCAAAATATCGACCCTCAATGATTTACGAACGCTTACAGCTTACAGAAGAATGACAATGCATATTTCACAAATGACAAAATACAAAACTACGTACATTGGAATGATAGTATAGGTCTACTTATTGCGACAAAACAACGCATAGTTAATATTCCGATATTGTACGAGTTTTTGGTGCTTTATTCTGTTAACACAAAATCTGGAAAATGGTCAATGCGACGTTTTGGTATTTATATTTTGTAAAAGCACCTATTCAAGCTCCATTAATACATTTGTGCTAACTGAAAAATGTTTTCTGGAGTTACGAGGTTTTGGAATAACAGCGATCAAAAGTTACCCTGTTCTTAACGGTATATGTACGTGAACGACCACAAATATTATCAGAAAATGCAGGCTCTAAATTTCTACAATTTTATAAGGAAATGAATTCACAATTGGACAGAAATTACAAGGTGCCACAACAAGATTTATTCGCTGTTCTGTCGGATAAAATATAATATGTTGCTTTGCTCAATGTTTCAATTAATAGTATATAGAAGCGATATTACAGGGCATTACGTTGAATACACAGGCATAACAGGTATTGTTATTATTGTTATTATTGTTATTATTATTATTATTATCATCATCAGCAAATGTTACCATAATTCTTATATAGGCCTACGTGCCTGAATATATAGGCCTACATCTTCCCTGGAAGGATAAAATAATTACTAGACTACGCTATATCTCCATTTTCTTTTTTTTTATCTTTTGATGACTACTATCAGTTATTTAGTAGTTATTGATTTAATAATAATAATAATAATAATAATAATAATAATAATAATAATAATGGTAATACTAATAACAATACTGATAGCATTACCAGTAGCAATAGTAATAATAATAATAATAATAATAATAATAATAATAATAATAATAATAATAATAATAATAATAATAATAATAATATAGAGAAACTGATTGACTATTACGTGCTACTGTAGTAACGAAACGAGCTATTAAACTCTAAGAACTGAAATCAGCCTTCAATCATCGTCATGAAGAGAAAGATGACATAGATAAATGTAAGGAAGCCAGCTATCTAGTGGCGAACGAAATAGCTCGTTCTCTTAAGACTTGCAACAGAGGAGAGTTTCATAAAAGAGTAATGATCAAAGTGGCTGAAATAATTTGTCCAATGAAAGTTGTTAATTAATTTTGAAAAACTGCGCTTTCTCGAATAAATACCCAGAAGAGAATTCAGGAAATTTCTGATTGTGTTCATGAGAAATATTACAAAAAAGCAAGAAATATATATATATATATATATATATATATATATATATATATATATATATATATATATATATATACAGGGACATCATTTTATTTTTACTTGCATTTTTATTGTACCTGCATTTCTGAATGTACTTCACTCTCACCCCTTCACTAATGTCCTTGCTCCCGTCAGACACACAAACTTACGGCCGCTGTTGCATTCGAAGCCTTCAAGCAGTGAAGTAAACACTGCAGTGTATAGTGTGTTTCATAAATATGATTGCGTTTTCCATAGAAGAAAGAACCTATATTAATAATATAGTACTAAAAAATTATATTCAAGAAAGGATAAATTCAATTTCAGAGAAGATGCTTCAAAATGTTTTTAATAATATTCGTACTGAATTGAAGCCTGCATTGTAATGAACGGCAACCATTTTCAGCAACTTGTTTAAAAATTCAGATTAGCTTTTTTTGAATTGAGGTGGCTAGAAGCAAAGGAATGCTAGTGATATTTGTGAGTTAAGTGCATCCAGTGTAAGCTAAAATATCTAACATTTTAGTGGCAAAGAGATATTTTAATCGCATCACACATTAAAATTGAAATAAAAAATTTCACCGATTTTACGAAAGCTTAAATATTTAAACCCCATTTCCTCAAAAGTAACAAGTGCACTTACAGCCCTTTAATTATGACCCCCTCAATTTAAATGCACTCTCTATATTGTATGATAACATCAATAATTAATATGCTAAATAAAGTAGACATTACATAACGAACATAGCCGCCTGAAAAGTTGAGTTTTTGAAAAAAATGTTACTACTCTACTGTATTTTGATAAATTCCGTAAAAGTGATGATCAAACTGAAAATTGTAATATCGTATTTCCTACAACATAAATGGATACACTACTTTTCTCTCCTCCTATACCTAGTAAAATGATTTGTTTACATATTGCACTAGTAACATCAAACTCCTGTAATGGAAGGGGGCAACAGTGTTTCCGAATATTGCCAGGTTAATGTTAAAAATGTTGGTAAAATAAAGTGATGTCCCTGTATATATATATATATATATATATATATATATATATATATATATTATTGGCCCTTGGTGATGACAGTAGTGACATTACTGATATAGAAAAGCTTCGATTTTTATTACCGGGTTGATGAAGAACTCAATGTCAGTGCACGAACCACCACTGGTTGTAGTTTTCATGCCAAGTACTTCTCCCCCGTCTCTTTACTTCATTGACTCTCTCACGCGTAATCACTGGCGTTCGAGTTTTGGTCACCGCTGCCGTAGAGAAAATAGTAATAATACCACAGTCTACTATATACAGTCACGAAGCTTGAGCTTTGAGGGTGCTAGAAACAATAGCTGTGACGGAACTATTTTGCATTGCCTGTAATGAGGCGATTTTAGCGATCCTAGTGGTGAGCAACTAACTAATGTTTGCATATTTACTACGTATTGAGCTTCGCGACTGTATATACTAGGCTGTGATAATACGTAGTACAGATATTGTACTATGAATGCACTTTATAAACAAAACACCATCTAAAGTACTGCCAACCTCTGTTCCAATGCTGCTAACTATGGAATAGATAACCTTGGAATAAATGAACGTCATGCAACGCGGGGCTCTATTTATTATATAGTTAGGCTATTCCAGTGATGTCAAAGCAAGCGCATTTTTCTGACCTTGACGTCGTGCGCGGGCAGCAAGCGCTAAGTATGGAAAGAGGAAGGGTTGTGTATATGAATAAGCAACCTGTTGGATTAAGAAAACAGTGGTGCACAAACTTCAAACGGAACGTGAAATTTTATGTCGTTATTTTTATATGGCTTCTTTCTGTTTAATATTATCTATATTGTCTGTAAAACAAAACTACTAACACTGATTACTTAATATTGCAGTTGTGTTTTAAATCTTAATAACATAATAGAGAGTTAAGAAGGAATATTCACTTAAATTCCATAGTAGTATAATATTGTACTGTATTAAGTGGATGAAACACATCATTCATAAAGAAAGTGATATTCCAAAGAAAGAGATTGAGTATGACATGATAAGTTGGAATTTATATTGATGGTACCTTTAGCCTTACAAAAATAATCAATAAACTAATCAAAACAATATGCTTTTAAGGTAATATTTGTGAGCAACTTCCTATCATCAGAATATTAAATTATTTTCTCGAAATCTGCTGAAGCTATAGAGCTGACATTTTTACAACACATGGGCACGTATCTTTTGCTTATGATGTAACAGTAGTTGCTTTGTTAATTCATTTCCTTACAAACAATTTCCATGCGAATATTTTCAAAATGTTCAATACACTATCTTCAGTAATACTTTATCTATTGAATCAGTGCTGGCCATCCCTGAATATAGCTCGACCAAGCGGTAATACCACCTCTTTCGTCTGTCTCTTTCCTTTCCGCTGTAAAACGCTCAGGCTCTCCTGGGCTCTAAAGCGCGCGCTTGCTCCTGTGGGCATCAATTGACATGCCTGGGCTATTCCATGAATAGCTATTCCAAGATTTATTTCGCGATCGTACAACTGGGCCTTAGTGTATGAAAATCAAGCCGGGGATAATTAATATGTAGAAAGAATGGGAGAATACTGATTAAACAACAGGAAAGCAAACAACAGTCAAAAAGGGAAGGAAGAGTATGATGCCTGACTGAAAGTGAGATAGCCTACAACAATAGAGAAACTGTGTGACATTTTAGTTACATGGAGGCACGCAGTAGTGCAGAGATCAAGGCGCTACGCTATAAAGCCAAGAAGTCGCAAATTGCATTGCCGATGAGGTCACTGATTTTCCCAATTCACCTTATCCTTCCGGCTACACTATTACCCTAGGGAGGAACAAGAATGAGTACCAGGGAGCCTTCCTTGGAGATAAAGACGGCAAGTACGTACGATTGAGACCTCTTACTTATTTACTTACTTACTGGCTTTTAAGGAACCCGGAGGTTCATTGCCGCCCTCACATAAGCCCGCCATTGGTCCCTATCCTCAGCAAGATTAATCCAGTCTCTACCATCATATCCCACCTCCCTCAAATCCATTTTAATATTATCTTCCCATCTACGTCTCGGCCTCCCCAAAGGTCTTTTCCCCTCTGGCCTCCCAACTAACACTCTGTATGCATTTCTGGATTCGCCCATACGTACTACATGCCCTGCCCATCTCAAACGTCTGGATTTAATGTTCCTAAATATATGTCAGGTGAAGGAAACAATGCGTGCAGTTCTGTGTTTTGTAACTTTCTCCATTCTCCTGTAACTTCATCCCTTTTGACCCCAAATATTTTCCTAAGAACCTTATTCTCAAAAACCCTCAATCTCTGTTCCTCTCTCACAGTGAGAGTCCAAGTTTCACAGCCATACACTGCAGATTTTCAGAGCAAATAGCTCATGTTGTATGTAACAAAAAAGTGTAATGTCATAGGTGGAAAATCAAGTTCTTTGAGAAAAATGTTTTTCTCAAATGTTAACACCCTCTTATTCGGTAACTACTGCGAGTAGGATCGTGATTTTTGTCCATATCGAAAGAAAATCTAATAAAGAATCATTTATCTCTCTGGCGTACTGTATTTCAATAGCGTCGACGGTTTTCATGTAAATTTAATTAAACATCACTAATTTGAAGCCACTGACCGATGCGATCAGCTTGCAACATTGTAGCCAGAAAGGGAGATGGGGGAGAGTTCGCTAAGGCAGACAGACCAGAGTTCCTTGACCTCTTACATCTCTATTAAGAGAAGAAAGAGCAGTGTGTTAGCGGCGATGTTGCCACACTCCTCAAGCTTCCAACTTAATTTTCTAAAACGTGATGTAAGTTTTCTATTCATTTAAATGTACCCTATGGTCCCTTTCAAACTGCAAGATTACTTTACTTCCTCCTTGTATAGGATTATTATAAACAGGACTGGCGGTTTCGGAACCCAAACAAAAAACAAATTATGTGCACATAGGGTTGTGACTACCGGTCTACGTCACGTAGATCCTATTTACACTCAGTATAACACAACTACCGATTACAACGATCTTAAGTAGACGGTGTTGTATGAAGGTACCGGGAGTTCAGTCGTTCAGTTCATACAGCGGAAACAATATGCTCCAACGAATAAATATTAAGTAAAATATTGTGAAGCAACTGGACAGTAAGCAATTCAGTTCAAAGTTTGTCGTTCAGGTCGAAAGAGCAAATATATACTGCCCGTGTCTCACGTCCTGAACCGAGAGTTCCCTAGTGCTTATAACCACGCCTCTTAGGTCTGCTCGGACCGGCACGGCAGTTGCAGCGTGTGGCACGGCAGCATATTACATGTGCTGAAAACATTATCCTATGCCATTGTAGGGGTCTTTACTGTTTATAATACTGGAGACACTAATCGTGGTTACCACTATCGCTATTATCTCTGACGGCGATGGCGATGTAAGTACACACTAGGCCACTCTTCGTTCAGTCTGAACAATTCTGAATTGCCATAGAGCAGCATTTCTCAAAGTATGTTCCGGGGTTCCGTGAGCCCTATATGATTTTAAATTTTATTTTATACTTTTTTACTTGGTTATTTAACGACATTGTATCAACTATTAGGTTATTTTGCATCGATGGGATTGATGATAGCGAAATGGTATTTGGCGAGATGAGGTCGGGGATTCGCCAAAGATTACATGACATTCGTCCTTCGGTTGTGGAAAACCTCGGGATAAAATCGAACCAGGTAATCAGCCCAAGAGGGAATCGAACCCGCGCCCGAGCGCAACTCTGGATCGATAGGCAAGCGCCTTAGCCAACTGGGCTGGTCCGGTGGCTATTTTATACTTAGTGGATACTATGAAAATATATAAATGTTACGAAAATATGAATCAATAATAACATGAAACCACCGATAATAATAATAATAATCCAAGAATATGCGTAATAATAATATTCCAATAATATGCGTAATAACAATATGTTTAATGAACATCTAAAACGGAAAATACCCGTAATACTTATCACTTTCATCACTGGATTCTCTGCGTATCTGTCCACTAAAACAAAATACCGAAAAGACAAAATGCAGAAGTATAGCATAACTGAGACTACAACTTTCCGCCATAAAACCAGATTGCAGGCTTTAAAAGCAAATACATTCGTCCCACTGAACAGAATTATTGAGATACTAGCTCTCACTTGTCTGTTAACTATTAAATAGCCTACAAATAAAATATTACAAGGATTCCGCAGTTACACTTTATATTAAAAGGGGTTTCGCGGTGGAAAAACGTTTGAGGAACACTGCCATAGAGGAAAGAGTTTACGGATGTGTACACGTGATAACCGTAATCGCCATTAGGTCGATAATCTCAAGTAGAGACTGTAATCTACAACTGGTATTAGTGTTTAGTTACAGGAATTGATAAGTAGGACATATTTTGTTTTGTGAGGGGACAGCCTATACATTCGCTTCTCCATGGCTGATCTTGCTGCATAGCTGACGAAAGAGATCCTGAAAAGGCCGATGTATTGAACGTAGGGCAGTAGGCACATGCGGTACCCAGGACCTCCCACTCACCCCCTCTGCCTCTCGCCCCGCAAAGAAACAGCTCAGGAAGTGAGGCACGGGCAGTAGGCCCATTGTAATACTGTAGTCCCGTCGCTCTAATTTCCGGCAGCCAATCACGTTGCAGGTCGGCTACATTTAAAATTGTGCGTCTTGTGATTCACTGATGAAGACGTTATGCACTTCCTAAGGCTCGATAAATACTTAATATAATCAGCCGCCATTTTGGCTCTTTCGTTGGCGTTCGTAGAAAGCACACGAGGACGTTATTTGCAGCTCAATTATTTGCTGAATTACAGTGCATTTGACTTATTATCATAGGAGCTACGACATGATAATGTTTAACTATATGGCAAATAGATTCCTCGTCTGGTAGCTCGGCAACGAAAGAATAAAAATGGCGAACGATACTACCTAGACTTAATAGAGCCTTCACTTCCTAAGACGTAAGCAAAGAGGAGGAGTAACGCCGGGAATAACATCGTCGCGACTATAATATGAGAAAACTGGGCCTATTACATTAATGGAAAATAAGGATGCTGCAGACATGCATTGCATGTCCCAAATGAAACCGGACGGCAAAATTGACTTTCCCAGAGAGTTGTGTAAAATTCAAGAAAATCGAACAACAAAAATATTCTACTGTAAGGCATTTTCAAATGTTAGGCGTTTGAAGTTCTATAATTACATAAACATCAGTTTTTTTCATGGTGCAATTATTTATCTTACAATATAAGGATAGGAAAAAAACATCGAATTCCAATCGTAATCAATTTCGAAAATATGTGTACTTCGACTTTTCAGAAAGTCGACCCTTCACCTGTAGGTAAATTACATACACACTGTGATTTATTTAAATAATTCATATGTTTTTCTTTTAAATATGTAGATATGTAAGTAAGATATGTAGAGATTTAATGTTATTTCAAGTTATGTATCCTTACAGGGATGGGCAACTTAGCCTTGACTACCTATTTTAGGAAAAACTTGTAGTCTGCATAAGTAGTAGGTAGGCCTATGTAGTTGTAGCCTCCTAGAACTCTTGCGGTCTTACTAATAAAAACTCTATATACAGACGTTTAACTGTCTTATACTTATACAATGAGCTCATTTATACGCCGTGTGTAAATTCCTTACTAATAATCACTACATACGTCGTGTATAACAGTATAACTGTTACACAGCTACGTCATAGTTTCGTCATTACTTCGTTACGAAAGATAATAGAATACCTGAGGTTCTCTATTACATCCAGTAGAGCGCTCTAGTGTGGCATGTTAAGTATCGATAGTATAACTGGCTCTAATCGATTACCATACTATATTTTGGTCAAAGAGTACAAGCTACAGTAATATTATTCTAATTATTCTGTGCTCTTTGGTTTGTTTTTCTTTGGTTACTAGGCAACCATCATCATAAAATGACAGTCGATACGAACAGCTGTTAGAGGGGCGGCCATTTTTTCTCTATATACAACGCTTAAGCAAGGGGTTTCGTGTATATAACTACTGCAAAGCAATTCCCATTGTATAATTACAGCCTGTTTATACATCCATCGCTTATGCATGGTTTATTAGTAAAGTCTTCTGTCTCAACTATGCATAAGTCTAGTATAAAACTATACACGGTTTATTAGTAAGACTGTTAGTGTACAGTTGTAAAAAAAATGGCCGCACTCATGAACAGCGAATATTTTCTAAGTCCACTTCGAGTCACGGCGATGTTACACGATGCATGTGCTTGTAGAAGCAGTTCTGGAACTATAGAAGTATTCCATATATTCGTCTCCTAGACCAGCTGTAGAGTGCTCGCTTAATGATTCGAAGGTTGAGAGTTCGGGCCTTGTTTAAGCTTTCATTTTATTTTTAATCGTTCTTTAGCGATATAAATAATATTCACTGGAAAATTGGTACATTTTAATTAAACAATATAATTTATATTGTTATCGTTCTTTAACGTTATAAATAATATTTAAGTTACCATTTATATTCTGTTATCGTTCTTAATTGATATAAATAATATTAAAGTTATTTATATTTTGTTATCGTTCTTTAGCGATATAAATAACATAAATTTAATATTAGGTTTGGAACAATACAGTTGTATAATACTAGTGTTTGTTTTTCCTTTTTATATTATTACATTAATTTATATTATCTTGAAACACAATAAAATGAAAAAGAGTGACGAGGAATTAAACCTGAGACGTTGACATCTAAATTCCGACGTTCTTCCGACTGAACTACGAGGGCACAAGTATAGAAACATTTTCGGAAAAATTGGCCCAATCCCCCTCTAAGATTTTCTGATGATTTGTAGAAGTTCGTTCAGGATGCGGGGGGCAAAGGCTAATTGGGATTTCCCGGTATCTGATCGGATCAAAAATCCTGATAGAACTGATATTTAACTCTTGCGGTGAATTTCGGTGAAGTCCGGAGAGCTCAATTAGTCAGATCCACTCTCTTCATCTCCACGCTTGAGCCCCTGGGATCTATTAAGATGCGAAAGAGACAGTGGTGTGCGGAAAGCAACGGGAGGTTACCGCATTTATCCTTCCCAAGAAAAACTGCAAACATGAGCAAAGGAAGCTTTTAATAGAAACAGGAGCATCTTCTGCGGACTTCTGGAAAAAGAACTAAGGAAGAGACTAGTAAAGTGTTTTGTGTGGAGCGTGGCACTGTAGAGGGAAGAAACATGGAAATTACGACGAAATGAAGAGAAACGAATAGAAGCATTTGAAATGTGGATGTGGAGAAGAATGGAGCGTGTGAAGTGGACAGACAGAATAAGAAATTAAATTGTCTTGGAAAAAGTGGATGACGAAAGTATGATGCTGAAACTGATTAGAAAGAGAAAAAGGAATTGGTTGGGTCATCGGTTGAGAAGGCCACGGGTCACATGAATGGAGGAAATTAGCAAAGAAATGCAAAAGAAAGGTTTAGAACAGTAGCGGCTCGCCGTCAAAAAATAGGTGAAGTGCTGTTCGCATACACAAATGCATGAATAGTTTTGCCAATATAATGAGTAGGCCTGCTATTCGTAAACTGCGTACAATTTTAACAGTTCTAGAACACATGCAAACAGGAAAACTAAATTTATTTCAGGACTCACCCAATTTCTTGCATACCAAGTCAATCCTCCTATCATTTAAAGCAGCAAACTTGTCGATGATGTCTTCGTAAAATATCCGATTTAACTGAGGGTGGGCAGATTATTCTATGCAAAGCTATGAGGCTAATGATGAAAGTATCTCCTGTGATGTAGCATTCCGAGTGAAATTTTCAATCTCTTCAAACAGAAAAACTTCTGTCATTGGAAGAATTTTTAAAGATATTTTATACAACTTCTCTATTTTCTTGAATAAAACAAAGAACAAATCGAACTGTAGATCGTCAAGAATTTAAAACATTTTTATCCT
The DNA here is from genome assembly GCA_025594305.2 of Periplaneta americana. Classification (NCBI taxonomy): domain Eukaryota; kingdom Metazoa; phylum Arthropoda; class Insecta; order Blattodea; family Blattidae; genus Periplaneta; species Periplaneta americana. The sequence continues at coordinate 27,776,217 of JAJSOF020000040.1, read as the reverse complement.
CATATTTAAGTCTACAAAACGACATTTCTAAATAAATTACAATTGTGTCATTTTCGGGAGACATATTTCGCACTCTTTTATAAAGATTTTCTATGTACTGGTACCTAAGTACTCGTATTTGTATAATAGCACTGTAGTGATTAAACATACAATATACACTTAGATGTAGGATTAATACACTATATACACTTATCATTAGTACACTCTAAATACATTAAATAACAAGTTAATATATACGTACACAGTATGAAACTACATGTCTACATTTACGCGTGCGTTAAACTTTCAAATACAAGAGCTAAAACAAAACTGGCGAGCTCATGAGAAGAAATAACACACGCCGAAGAAAATAACTTTTAAACTTTGCTAATGTATGTGTGGTGTATTCCTGATAAAATAACATATAACCAGCTAATTTGCCACTGCCGGGGTGGCTGCTAAGACACAGGGAATGAGAATAATATTCTCGAGTCAGGTAGTACATACTGTAAAATTTCACAGCCCTTAAACAATAGCCCCAGGCCTTGAGACCAGCTTCAACCCTTTTCTATTATTAGTATTGTTAGATCTGCAAACTGGTTACTACACCTAGGCCCAATTGTATAAAACTCCCTGACTAAAGATCAACTTTGATCGAAGATCGAAAGGTGAACCGAGTTCAGACACTTCTTCTATTGTATAAAACTTTTCTGCGATCAAATTACCTTGGTTCAAATGCAATCTAAGTTCACGTGAAAAGGATTTGGCAACATCGTATAAACAGGTGAAATACGTGATGCGCGGACAGGTTTGTTCAGTGTTGCCAATCTAGCGACAATTTCTTTTAACTTTTATATTGCTTAAATAAGGATTTAGTGACCTTTTTAGCATCCCATAGTGACAAAATTTAATCTTTCTTTGTTGATAATAAGAAATCTAGCGACTTTACAACTACCTTTTGGCGACTTTCCGTACACTCTGTTGGAGACACTGGTTTTTGTGCAATGTAAATAATGGCGGACAATAAGAAGAAGGTTGACTGTTCTCCAAGTTGTTATCATGTTATGGTGTTTGATATTGCTAAACATAATAAAGCTTTATAAAACGACAATTTTCGTTTAGTAATACAGTTAATTGAAAATTTATGAATGTACCTATCATATCCATGAATAATTAATGGTTGTTATAAACATAATATAATTATAGGTTATGTTATTTGATACTGCTGAACACGTTAGAGCCTTATAAAATATAAGAATGTGTATTAAGGCAAGAAATTGAAAGAAATATATATAATGTACCTATCATATCTATTAACGGTCTTACTAATAAAAACTCTATATACACACGTTTAACTGTCTTATACTTATACAATGAGTATCGTTTATACGTCGTGTGTAAATTCCTTACTAATAATCACTACATACGTCGTGTATAACAGTACAACTATTACACAGCTACGTCATAGTTTCGTCATTACTTCGTTACGAAAAGTAATAGAATATCTGAGGTTCTCTATTGCATCCGGTAGAGCGCTCTAGTGTTGCATGTTAAATATCGATAGTACAACTGGCTCTAATCGATTACCACACTACATTTTCGTCAGAGAGTACAAGCTACAGCAATATTATTCTAATAATTCTATGATCTTTGGTTTGTTCTTCTTTGGTTACAAGGCATCTATCATCATAAAATGACAGTCGATACGAACAGCTGTTAGAGGGGCGGCCATTTTTTCTCTATATGCAACGCTTAAACAAGGGGTTTCGTGTATATAACTTGCAATTCCCATTGTATAGTTACAGTCTGTTTATACGTCCAAGCTTATTCACGGTTTATTAGTAACGTTTTCTGTCTCAACTCTGCATAAGTCTCGTATAAAAACTATACACGGTTCATTAGTAAGACTGTAATATTATTAATAATGGATATTTTATTTGCACAATCTGTCACTCGTATATTTCAAACAGAAAAGAAATAACTGAACTTGGATCATCTAACTTAATCAGAGAAATTTCTTCAGTCAAAGTTGACTTTAGTTTCAGACAAATTAATCTCAGATTAGACTTTATACAACACAAAATTCCAAGTTCAGCTGAAACAAGGATCAATTTAACCTCTGATCTAAGATTAAATGGTTTATACAATCGGGCCCTACAAGTCTGGCAATTCTTCGTAAATGAAAGACTCAGAAATGCACTTCACTCATACAATCTTTCTTTAGTGCGTGACGTCACGTTACCATGGAAACCAAGTGCTGTATGAGAATGGGAACCCAAATAATTTCACCTCTACAGTATTGTAAGTTCTAATAGACACCGCTCGGCGGTCGTAACAGTTGCCATTATTCTATTCAGCGGACGGTTATAGGTACTATTTATACAACTAAACACTACTGATAGCGACTGAAAATAAAACTTTTTTAGTTTAGAAATACGGTACCGGTAATAACTAGAATTAATTATTAATACGAGATAAAATTGTGTTTTACACATAAATAGGTGAAGTAGCACTTCACGTACTTCACCTGAATAACCGCCCCTGGTTTAGAAGGAGACGAATGTATTCGAAAAAATATGTAGAAGCTTAAGGATTAAACTGACGTTAATTGATCCAGATACCTTATAGGTTACATATCAAGTGGCTTACAGATAGGTGACAATCCACATCCTATAAAGACGACAGTATGTTTTTCCTCACGTGTCGATTTCTTGTCACTGCCTTCACTCTAGTGACCGCTATTGCAAGTTCTGTCCTAGCTACGCAAAGAACTACAAACTGTGGAAGGGCTCTCAGGTTGGCGAATTCGTCGCGCTTCAATATAAATCCGTTGAAAAGTTTCGAGCAGAGTCCAACTCTCCACGCTTCTTAGTTTTGAAACGCGTAATGCTGCAGATGGGTCGCTGACCGCAGCCTGGAAAATAAGCAACTTGCTGGAAGTATCTTGATTAACCATGTGAAAGGTAATCTCTGTTTGAGAGCTCGAATTTCATTTGTTTTTACAGCTGTGTTAATCCTGTTAGAAGGTAATTACGAAACTTGAATTTGAGAGGGATTTTAGGATGGAGACTTGCTGTAATTAATGTACTGTAGTTTCATGTGTCGGCTTAAATTCTACCCGTCTATAAGCCTGTCGGCTTTGTAATTATATTATTCTACGTTTCATTATATTTCTTCTCAGTCTGTTCAGTTCTGTTTCTCTTTTATCTCCGGTTTATGAACATTAATTTGTTGTTTCAGACCTCTCTAGTTACAAGCAGGGCAACCGGATTTAACATCATAAACAGCATACAGCTGAGTGTCCTCGACGTGAGCCAAGAGGTGGCTTATCCGGTACAAATTCGGTGTACGGGGATGCCATTCTAGGCAGGAAATCGGAGATTTGTCTTCCATCGGAACTGGTGTAGGTTCTTAGCCTATGTTCGCGCCCCAGATCACATAAATTCAAATTCAAATTCAAATTCAAATTCAAATTTATTTACAATTTACATTTGAATTGAATAATTGTGACAAATTATACAAAGATTGTAATACATAATAATTCATTAATGATAATAATAATAATAATAATAATAATAATAATAATAATAATAATAATAATAATAATAGAATAATAATAATAATAATATTAATAATAATAATAATACAATAATCGTGACAGAAATAATAAAAGAATAAAATAATTGATTAATAATAATAATAATAATAATAATAATAATAATAATAATAATAGAATAATCGTGACAGAAATTATACAAAGATTGTAATACAAAATAATTCATTAATAATAATAATAGAATAATCGTGACAGAAATTATACAAAGACTGTAATACAAAATAATCCATTAATAATAATAATAGAATAATAATAATAATAATAATAATAATAATAATAATAGAATAATCGTGACAGAAATTATAGAAAGATTGTAATACAAAATAATTCATTAATAATAATAATAATAATTATTAATAATAATAATAATAATAATAATAGAATAATCGTGACAAATTATACAAAGATTGTAAAACAAAATAATTCATTAATAATAGAATAATCGTGACAGAAATTATATAAAGATTGTAATACAAAATAATTCATTAATAATAATAATAATAATAATAATAATAATAATAGAATAATAAGAAATAATAGAATAATTGACAAAAAATTATAAAAGATTGTAATACAAAATAATAATAATTAATAATGACAGAAATTATACAAAGATAATACAAAATAATAATAATAATAATAATAATAGAATAATCGTGACAGAAATTATACAAAGATTGTAATACAAAATAATCCAATAATAATTAATAATAATAATAATAATAATAATAATAATAATAATAACAATATAATAATCGTGACAGAAATTATACAAAGATTGTAATACAAAATAATTCATTAATAATAATAATAATAATAATAATAATAATAATAATAATAATAATAATAATAATAGAATAATCGTGACAGAAATTATACAAAGATTGTAATACAAAATAATTCATTAATAATAATTAATAATAATAATAATAATAATAATAATAATAATAACAGTGATCAAACAAAAATATTTACAATAATAAAATAAATACTAAGACGGATAAAATAAAATATAAAACCACCAGCGAGATTTAACACAACTTAAATAAGCATATAATAACCGGAAATAATGACGAACTCGAAAATCAACAGAATAGTTCGTTGTATCGCAGACGACAGCAACCGCCGTATTGACATTGTGCCGTTTGAGATGGGCAGGGCATGTAGCACGTATGGCGAATCCAGAAATGCATATAGAGTGTTAGTTGGGAGGCCGGAGGGAAAAAGACCTTTGGGGAGACCGAGACGTAGATGGGAAGATAATATTAAAATGGATTTGAGGAAGTGCGATATGATGATAGAGACTGGATTGATCTTGCTCAGGATAGGGACCAATGGCGGCCTTATGTGAGGGCGGCAATGAACCTCCGGGTTCCTTAAAAGCCAGTAAGTAAGTATTATTATTATTATTATTATTATTATTATTATTATTATTATTATTATTTCCCTAATACTACTCATCTAACTTTTATTATTTACTACTACTACTCGCCTTCATATTATTGTTGTACGGTCTAGATATTATTGTAATTACTGTAATAAATAAGTCTCTTGTATTGAATTTTATTAGAGTATGGTTGGGCGGAAGGAAGACCTCCTGGCCTTGGCTTTGCCAGATTAAATAAATAAATAAATTGTTAATTTTATTATTATTATTATTATTATTATTATTATTATTATTATTATTATTATTCACAATTTCATTTCTTATTTTGACAGTCCATTTCACACGCTGTATGCTTCCTGTTTCAGATGCTTCCAGTCGTATCTCTTCACTTCGTCGTAATGTCCAATGTTTCTGTCCCATACAATGCCACTGCCTACACAAAGAACGTAACTAGTCTCTAATTAAAATAGATCTTACATAAATTCAATGAAATTACAAAAAGCTCATGCTAAAATTAGAAAATACCGTTAGAACATCTGTTAAAATTTGCAGCTTCCTTCACACAGTAGATGCTGAGAAAATTGTTCATACGTTGGATAAAATTTAACATTACAGAAAAGGACGATCTGAATGGCCTTAAATGGCTTGCATCAGTTACAATATTGCATACGGTACTTCTACTGAGCGGTGCCTCTTTTCAAGATTTTTGAGAAAATGGAACTTATGAATCACAGGCAGCAAAAAATCATTGTTAAAGAAATTTATTTAATTCGAGAAGTTAGGATGTGTTCAAATTCATGCGTATCAACAACAAATAATACAATTAAACCAAAGGTCCCGGGTTCGATACCCGGCTCCGGAACAATTTTTCCCTCAAAATTATTCAAATCAACTTTACAGGGAGTTATACCTGAAATCTTGATTTTAAACCAAAGGTCCCGGGTTCGATACCCGGCTCCGGAACAATTTTTCCCTCAAAATTATTCAAATCAACTTTACAGGGAGTTATACCTGAAATCTTGATTTTAAACCAAAGGTCCCGGGTTCGATACTCGGCTCCGGAACAATTTTTCCCTCAAAATTATTCAAATCAACTTTACAGGGAGTTATACCTGAAATCTTGATTTTAAACCAAAGGTCCCGGGTTCGATACCCGGCTCCGGAACAATTTTTCCCTCAAAATTATTCAAATCAACTTTACAGGGAGTTATACCTGAAATCTTGATTTTAAACCAAAGGTTCCGGGTTCGATACCCGGCTCCGGAACAATTTTTCCTCAAAATTATTCAAATCAACTTTACAGGAGTTATACCTGAAATCTTGATTTTAAACCAAAGGTCCTGGGTTCGATACCCGGCTCCGGAACAATTTTCCCTCAAAATTATTCAAATCAACTTTACAGGGAGTTATACCTGAAATCTTGATTTTAAACCAAAGGTCCCGGGTTCGATACCCGGCTCCGGAACAATTTTCCCTCAAAATTATTCAAATCAACTTTACAGGAGTTATACCTGAAATCTTGATTTTAAACCAAAGGTCCCGGGTTCGATACCCGGCTCCGGAACAATTTTTCCCTCAAAATTATTCAAATCAACTTTACAGGGAGTTATACCTGAAATCTTGATTTTAAACCAAAGGTCCCGGGTTCGATACCCGGCTCCGGAACAATTTTTCCCTCAAAATTATTCAAATCAACTTTACAGGAGTTATACCTGAAATCTTGATTTTAAACCAAAGGTCCCGGGTTCGATATCCGGAACAATTTTTCAAAATTATTCAAATCAACTTTACAGGGAGTTATACCTGAAATCTTGATTTTAAACCAAAGGTCCCGGGTTCGATACCCGGCTCCGGAACAATTTTTCCCTCAAAATTATTCAAATCAACTTTACAGGGAGTTATACCTGAAATCTTGATTTTAAACCAAAGGTCCCGGGTTCGATACCCGGCTCCGGAACAATTTTTCCCTCAAAATTATTCAAATCAACTTTACAGGAGTTATACCTGAAATCTTGATTTTAAACCAAAGGTCCCGGGTTCGATACCCGGCTCCGGAACAATTTTCCCTCAAAATTATTCAAATCAACTTTACAGGAGTTATACCTGAAATCTTGATTTTAAACCAAAGGTTCGATACCCGGCTCCGGAACAATTTTTCCTCAAAATTATTCAAATCAACTTTACAGGGAGTTATACCTGAAATCTTGATTTTAAACCAAAGGTCCCGGGTTCGATACCCGGCTCCGGAACAATTTTTCCCAAAATTATTCAAATCAACTTTACAGGGAGTTATACCTGAAATCTTGATTTTAAACCAAAGGTCCCGGGTTCGATACCCGGCTCCGGAACAATTTTTCCTCAAAATTATTCAAATCAACTTTACAGGAGTTATACCTGAAATCTTGATTTTAAACCAAAGGTCCCGGGTTCGATACCCGGCTCCGGAACAATTTTTCCCAAAATTATTCAAATCAACTTTACAGGGAGTTATACTGAAATCTTGAAATCTTGAAAACCACAAGGTCCCGGGTTCGATAAGCTCGGAACAATTTTTCCCTCAAAATTATTCAAATCAACTTTACAGGGAGTTATTGAAATCTTGATTTTAAACAAAGGTCCCGGGTTCGATACTCGGCTCCGGAACAATTTTTTTCCTCAAAATTATTCAAATCAACTTTACAGGGAGTTATACCTGAAATCTTGATTTTAAAAAGGTCCCGGGTTCGATACCCGGCTCCGGAACAATTTTTCCCTCCAAATTCAAATCAACTTTACAGGGAGTTATACCTGAAATCTTAATTTTAAACCAAAGGTCCCGGGTTCGATACCCGGCTCCGGAACAATTTTTCCCTCAAAATTATTCAAATCAACTTTAGAGCGTTGGAAATCTTGATTTTAAACCAAAGGTCCCGGGTTCGATATCCGGCTCCGGAACAATTTTTCCTCAAAATTATTCAAATCATCTTTACAGGGAGTTATACCTGAAATCTTGATTTGAACAAATAATACAATTTTAAAATCATGAAGTTGTAATACAGTGCGTTGGAAAAAATCAACAAAGAAAATGAGCTTTAGAAGCACCTTGTCTTGATGGGCCAAAAATGTTTGTCTTGAAAGTTTCCATCTGCAGTCCAGAGAGTTTTCCTATTCTTCACTATGTACCGTAGTACCTACTCATCAACACCGCATAACAGTCAAAATAATGGCGTCACAAATATGGCTGCGATAAAAAAACAATTGGACCACTGGCCCAGGTATATGTCTTATAATTTAAGAAATACATTACTCCTTTACAACAAGTGTGTGTGCAATATAACTCGTTAAATTAAGCAATAAGAAGAGAATTTTTTTCATACTGGAAACTGTCATCTTTATACCAAAATCAATTGAATGTTACGCCAAACAAACTTAGTGCATCAATCAATCAATCAATCAATCAATCAATCAATAAATCAATCAATCAATCAATCAACCAACCAACCAATCAATCAAGTTCTATTCGTTCGTGTCATGCCCTGGACCAATGCTACTCTTATCACTGCATATTAAATTGTTCATTTAAAAGTAAAGTAGCCTCAATCTACGAAAGATCTGAAAAAACCTGAAAATTCCTTTTTTCACGAATATCTTCAACAAGAAATAATTAGGCCACCGGCATGGCTCAGTCGGTTAAGGTGCTTGCCTGTCGGTCTGAAGTTGCGCTCGGGCGCGGGTTCGGTCCCCGCTTGGGTTGTTTACCTGGTTGGGTTTTTTCCGAGGTTTTCCCCAACCGTAAGGTGAATGCCAGGTAATCTATGGCGAATCCTCGGCCTCATTTCGACTAATACCATCTCGCTATCACCAATCTCATCGACGCTAAATAACCTAGTAGTTGATACAGCGTCGTCAAATAACCAACTAAAAAAGAAGTAATTTTTCGGTACGAAAACCTACCCATGCCGTGACATTAACAACACAATTGCAAAAACCTAATCGCATTTATACTACTATACATATAACTCCACTATCACTATCACTATCACTATCATTATCACTATTGCTAGCAGTATATTACTACTACTACTACATGTATATACAACTTTCCGCGCTTAAAATCGCTTGTACTAACCCTGATAACATATTATATATGTATACAGAGTGTTTAAAAAATACGGGGCATAATCAGGTATGTATTTCCCACATATAGACAATCAAAATAGTTCATTACAACATGTGTCCGGAAATGCTTTATTTCCGAGTTATGGCCTTCACAACATTGAAATTCACCGGAACGTTTTTCTTTCCGCAGGTCGTTGCCGTCAAAGGAGACATTAAGAGGGCACTCTGACAGTTCATTCCGAGGCGAAGGTTACATTCAGTGTTGTGTAGGCGTTAGACTATGCGACATGTATTCAAATCAAGAGCTGGCAGAGATACACTTCATGTACGGTAAGGCGGAAGGCAATGCTGCGCTGGCTCGTCGTTTGTACCAGAAGAGGTACCCACAGAGACAATGTCCAGATCGGAAGACATTTGTACGTCTCCATTACCGTCTGTGCGAGTATGGAAAATTTAACTCTCCTGGTTTGGGAAGGGGACGACCAAGATCTACAACTCCAGAAGTACAGGAGGAGATTCTGGAGGCTGTGAACATGACTCCTTCTATCAGCACACGAAGGGTAGCGTTGCAAGTCAATGTTCCTCATACGACTGTCTGGAGACTATTGAAAGAGTATCAACTGTATCCTTATCATTTTTTTTTTATTTTATTGGGTTATTTTACGACGCTGTATCAACATCTAGGTTATTTAGCTTCTGAATGATATGAAGGGGATAATGCCGATGAAATGAGTCCGGGGTCCAACACCGAAAGTTACCCAGCATTTGCTCGTATTGGGTTGAGGGAAAACCCCGGAAAAAACCTCAACCAGGTAACTTGCCCGACTTTTTTTTGTTCATTTTTGTGCATTTTGGTCCCATCTGTTAGCTCTTAAAATAAATCAAAATGGAAAAAGCCTGCATTGTAAAGTAGTAAATTAAACTAAATGAGATGTGAATGCATAACGTCTTATGGGTGTATTAAAGTTAAGAAATGTTATTGTAAATGGTTTCCTATGTTTTCTTATCATTTATCTTAATGTCTTTTTTTCTTTCAAATTGTCACATTGTTTTTAATCATTGTTTATTGTGAACTGATTAGTAGGCCGATCTATTGAACCCTTATTTAGGGGGCGTTTGTTAATACAAAATTATTATTATTATTATCGCCGAAAATTAAAAAAAAAGTGACTTAGCATGTTCTTTCTGTGGACCATTCAATTGGTTACATTTTCGTAATTTTTCAAATATTTTAAGAAACTTCACATTAAGTAACAGACATTAAACATATTAAGTGAGGAAAAATTGGACCGTTTATCTTGTGTCCCTATATCTTTGACAACAAGTGAACAATATTAAAAAAATGACAAAGTAAATCAGTGTCTTTTGTGTCTGAACGAGGTTTCCTAATAGAAAACAAAACACAGAGTTCTCTCAATAGTATCGATGATATTATGTAGGGTATTTTATTTTCAGAACTTCTCTTGTTCCTTCCTTAAAATATTGTGTATATCATGCACTGAAATGTCTGGATCATACAAATATTTTCTTGAGATCTTCCGAGTACAAAAATGTGAGGTTTTATGAAGAATTTGTTCCCAGTGTATTTGAAATAGGTTCCACATTTCAGATGAAATTTTATTTGGGAGGTTGATGTGTTTACCCTGTTGTCAGTTATTATAGTAGAACCCATAGATACACTATTTTCGTCTGTATCACATGAATCCTTTTGGCATGCATTAGAAAATCCTGGCACAAACATTTCTTACAAACTGCTTGTTTGTATTTTAATGTATTAACTTCATAATTATATTAAGTTAAAAAGGCGTACGCCTACTCTTTTCGATAACAGCGTGTTGTTTGGGTTCGAGTCTTGTGAGCTTATGATCTCCTACATCATTGACTGCTTTAAAAATAATTTTATGCTCGACCATGCCGATATGTAGTAATTATACACCTGGTAGCAGACCTTCAATGCATGTCATTAAAGTACACCTACTCATTAAAGGTCAGGTCTTTCAGCCAATGACGACTCAGGTTACAACTGTTCAGCCAATGACAGGTCAGCTTCCTACCGTTATAAAACCGCAAGTATCGATTATTCTCGGATATGCAATCGAAAGAGAATTAGCGAAAAGTCACGGAGGCTGGAAATCCAATACTGTCGCAGAAGGTTATGTTCTGTTACTATAATAATTAGCGTTAATTGTAAATAATATTCAAATAAATTCAATTTGTCATCTCGTTTTTCGATGTCTAATTTAATTTCAATGTTATCTCTGTAGGTTCTTATGGCCTAGCGAGGTCAATGTGAACATCTGTTCCTCGGAAAAATCAATACTTTCGCGTCTGCGCACATCTCACAACATACGGGACATTGATAAAAAATTAATAATATCAAGTTAGAAATATGGTCGAGCATAAAAAGTCGTATGAAACTCGCCTATAATGGTAATTAAGAAGCCCGTATGAAAATTATGAAACGAGCGCAAGCGATCGTTTCATAAATATCCGTACTCACTTCTTAATTACATTCATTATAGGCTCGTTGCATAATGTACTATTTTGATCGTCCTGAGGTACTGAATAGAAACAGTTATTTGAACAGCACTGTAGAACAGATTGAAAGGTCTTCCCTAACACTTCTTTTCCTGTGCCTTCTGGAACGTAGTTCTTACTCGATTCCCTGCTGTTTTTGGCTACATTCTTCTTCCATCGATCGTTATATAACACACACTTTAATCCGCACTTCTGTTTCACTTGGCTTTTAATCAATATCCTCCACAGACTAAAAATCTGATGATTCACTCATATAAAAAAATCAAAAGAACGCACGTCACACGACATAATTTGTCATATTATGACTTACTTAGATTCAATTTATTAAAAGAGAAGAGACTAGTGAAGTGCTTTGTGTGCAATGTGGTATTGTACGAAGCACAAATATGGACATTACGACGAAGTGAAGAGAAACGACAAAAAATGTGGATATGGAGAAGAATGGAGCTTGTGAAATGAGCAGACAGACTAAGAAATGAAGCTGTGCTGAAAGAGTAAGTGAAGAAAAAATAATGCTGAAACTGATCAGGAATAGAAAAAGAAATTGGCAAAGAAGAAACTGCCTACTGAAGAATGCATTGGAAGGAATGGTGAACGGGAAATTAGTTCGAGGCAGATGATATCAGGTTATAAACAACATTCATATATATATATATATATATATATATATATATATATATATATATATATATGTGTGTGTGTGTGTGTGTGTGTGTGTGTGTGTGTGTCTTATTCTGAAACTAAGAGGAAGGCGGAAAATAAATAACATTGGAGAATCCTGAGTTTGCAGTGAAAGACTTGCCTTGAGCAGAAAACTATGAATGAATTAATTGACTGACTAAGAGTGTAGTTTAAAAAGAGAGAAATCGTGAACATTATTTTCTATACAAGAAGGACATTTTACACGAGCTCTTCCTAACGTCTATAACAGATATTGAACTAAATAGTATGTATACTTTTAGAATATACAATAAGTAAAATAACATTTAAAATAAAAATTAACAAAATGGATATTTCCAATAAAATGCCCTTCCTACACTTAGCTCTCCATTGTCACAAGACAAGCTAAAATTAAAATGTCAAATACTGAGCACGGTTTATGTTTATTATACAAGAATTTCTGACAGCGGAGCTTGTGTATCGTGTGCATCAGTTATTCATAGATTTAAAAAAGGCATATGACTCTGTTAAGAGAGAATTTTATATGATATTCATATAGAATTTGGTATTCCCAAGAAACTAGTTCAATTAATTAAAATGTGTCTCAGTGAAACGTACAGCAGAGTTCGTATAGGTCAGTTTCTGTCAGATGCGTTTCCAATTCACTGTGGGCTAAAGCAAGGAGGTGCACTATCACCTTTACTTTTTAACTTTGCTCTAGAGTATGCCATTAGGAAAGTCCAGGATAGCAGAGAGGGTTTGGTCTTGAACGGGTTACATCAGCTTCTTGTCTACGCGGATGACGTGAATATGTTAGGAGAAAATCCACAAACGATTAGGGAAAACATGGGAATTTTACTGGAAGCAAGTAAAGAGATAGGTTTGGTAGTACATTCCGAAAAAACAAAGTATATGATTATGTGTCGTGACCAAAATATTGTACGAAATGGAAATATAAAAATTGGAAATTTATCTTTTGAAGAGGTGGAGAGTTCAAATATCTTGGAGCAACAGTAACAAATATAAATGATACTCTGGAGGAAATTAAACAAAGAATAAATATGGGAAATGCCTGTTATTATTCGGTTGAGAAGCTTTCATCATCCAGTCTGCTGTCAACAAATCTGAACGTTAGAATTTATAAAACAATTATATTACCGGTTGTTCTTTATGGTTGTGAAACTTGGACTCTCACTTTGAGAGAGGAACAGAGATTAAGGGTGTTTGAGAATAAGGTGCTTAGGAAAATATTTGGGGCTAAGAGGGATGAAGTCACAGGAGAATTGAGAAAGTTACACAAAATAGAACTACACGCATTGCATTCTTCACCTGACATAATTAGGAACATTAAATCCAGACGTTTGAGATGGGCAGGGCATGTAGCACGTATGGGCGAATCCAGAAATGCATATAGAATGTTAGTTGGGAGGCCGGAGGGAAAAAGATCTTTAGGGAGGCCGAGACGTAGATGGGAAGATAATATTAAAAATGATTTGAAGGAGGTGGGATATGATGATAGAGACTGGATTAATCTTGCTCAGGATAGGGACCAATGGCGGGCTTATGTGAAGGCGGCAATGAACCTCCGGATTCCTTAAAAGCCAGTAAGTAAGTAAGGTGATTGTGTATCGTTGCTCAGAATATTAAGTTTGTGTAAGACTGCTGAAAATATCAAACGACCAATGATAAACTTTATGTAAAAGTGGAAAACTAATGCAACTAACTAATTCAGTAGCAAAAGGTAAAAATCTTGGAGAGCTTCGCATTCAAAGAGAGATCTTAGAAGGAGATGCATTTATTCATGTTATCTCTGTTCGCTACAGCACTACTCCTGCCTGCCACTTAGCAACAAATGTATTGCTGCTTTTATGGTAAACTATAAACAGTTACAGCTCCCATCTTGTTTACAAGAACGCATAAAGCTGCATGCAGAATCCAACACGAAGTTGAAACATCTTACAATTATAACCCAGATATTCAGCATAGATACAGGAATGTCCATTGGCGTAGAAAATTATGTTAATCTGTACATTATATAAATACCGAATTAAAAACAACTGATGACACTACCAAATATCTGCGAAATGAAACAGATTACAGATGCAGGAACAATAATTTATAGTTACTGCAATATTAATCTGGAGAGAGACAGCACATCGCATATACACAACAAAACCTAAAAAAAAAAATATATACATTTAGTACGATAACAGTTATGTTATTTCTGAGATTACTTCATAATTTACATTTAAACTTTACTTTTAGTATTTTTTTCAAGTGATCGGTTTTCTTTCTCCACGTCAGTGTATATTCAAGTGGTTTTACCAATTTTAACAGACAACATTTCAACATATACTGCAGGAGAACGCGAATTCGATTATGCGCAATGTTCAAAACATACAGAGGTGAGCCTGCCTGGAGATAAATAAAAAATAGGTTGCAACCGCCAAATTACTCTTCAAGGAACGACCACTCATATAAACTGAGGGAAAGAAGACAGAGGACGGACACTGGAAAGTTTTCTTTTCTCAATCGTACTATCAGGGACTGGAATGCTTTACCTGAAGACTTACTAAAGGCTTTACCAATAACCAAAAATGTATTTAAAATAGGCTCAAGGACTTTACTAATAAACGGTAGTATATTATACGCACTATTCAAAGGGTGTAATTGATATGTTATTATTTGAAGTGTTGTATCAGTGAGGAAGTGTGTTGTGTCAGTGGAGTGTGTAGTGTCAGTGAAGTCTATTGTGTGAGTGAAGTGTGTTTGTGTCAATAAAGTTCTATATTTCATAGTGGCTGTGCAAAGTATTTGAACAGTGAAATGTTTTTGACGTGTTAGTGAAATCAGGATAGAATCGGTACAGTGAGGGAGTTGATAGCGAAATAAGTGTAGTGCCGAAAGGTACTTGTGCAGGTATGAACTTAGGGTTAAGATAGAAATTAGATTTACTTTAAATGCTATTTTAAGTGATCGTGCTTCATTTAATTTAGGATGCTCCTTGTTATTATTATTATTATTATTATTATTATTATTATTATTATTATTATTATTTATCATTATTATTAATTATTATTGTTTTTATTAGTTGTGTTTATTATTAATTGTCATTATTGAGTGTAATTAGTTACCACTGCCACCGGGTATATACCCATTTGCAGTGTGAATAAATACATACATACGTACATACATTTACAACATTGATGTATAGGCTTGATAGTATTCAACTATAGTGCGTAACTCATGCTTTCATGTCAAATAGAATTATAACAAGTACAAAACATACTGTATGTTACAGCAACCGAACATAATATGAAAATTAATTTTGCAATATGATATAAATTCTCAATTAAAAATTATATTTTCAATTAATATGAAAACTTAGGGCTTATTTTAACGTCATATGCTATGACATGTAAGTTAGTACAAAACAACATTATATTTACGATTATACATTCAGATTAATGATTTTACACAATAACATTTATAACATTTTGAGAAGATTAACCACGTACGTAAATGAAATTATTGGGGATCATCAGTGCGGTTTTCGGCGTAATAGATCGACTATTGATCAGATTTTTGTATTCGACAGATAATGGAGAAAAATGGGAGTATAAGGGTACAGTACATCAGTTATTCATAGATTTCAAAAAGGCATATGACTCGGTTAAGAGGGAAATATTATATGATATTCTTATTGAATTTGGTATTCCCAAGAAACTAGTTCGATTAATTAAAATGTTCTCAGTGAAACATACAGCAGAGTCCGTATAGGTCAGTTTCTATCTGATGCTTTTCCAATTCACTGCGGACTAAAGCAGGGAGATGCACTATCACCTTTACTTTTAACTTCGCTCTAGAATATGCCATTCGGAAAGTTCAGGACAACACAGTGGGTTTGGAATTGAACGGGTTACATCAGCTTCTTGTCTATGCGGATGACGTGAATATGTTAGGAGAAAATACACAAACGATTAGGAAAACACGGAAATTTTACTTGAAGCAAGTAAAGCGATCGGTTTGGAAGTAAATCCCGAAAAGACAAAGTATATGATTATGTCTCGTGACCAGAATATTGTACGAAATGGAAATATAAAAATTTGAGATTTATCCTTCGAAGAGGTGGAAAATTCAAATATCTTGGAGCAACAGTAACAAAAACAAATGACACTCGGGAGGAAATTAAAGCAGAATAAATATGGGAAATGCGTATTATCATTCGGTTGAGAAGATCTTATCATCCAGTCTGCTGTCAAAAATCTGAAAGTTAGAATTTATAAAACAGTTATATTATCGGTTCTTCTGTATGGTTGTGAAACTTGGACTCTCACTCTGAGAGAGGAACATAGATTAAGGGTGTTTGAGAATAAGGTGCTTAGGAAAATATTTGGGGCTAAGCGGGATGAAGTTACAGGAGAATGGAGAAAGTTACACAACACAGAACTGCACGCATTGTATTCTTCACCTGACATAATTAGGAACATTAAATCCAGACGTTTGAGATGGGCAGGGCATGCAGCACGTATGGGCGAATCCAGAAATGCATATAGTGTTAGTTGGGAGACCGGAGGGAAAAAGACCTTTAGGGAGGCCGAGACGTAGATGGGAGGATAATATTAAAATGGATTTGAGGGAGGTGGAGCGTGATGATAGAGACTGGATTAATCTTGCACAGGATAGGGACCGATGGCGGGCTTATGTGAGGGCGGCAATGAACCTTCGGGTTCCTTAAAAGCCATTTGTAAGTAAGTAACATTTATAATATTGTAACCATGAGACTACATATTGTTATTATGACACACATTTGATTAGATAATTTAATTTAGAAAGACACTCTTTCAGCTTTCCAAAAAACGGAACTCCCTCATTGGATAAAAGCAAAGCTATCACTAATGCCCAAGTGCATCAACGTCGGTTAATGTAACCACCAGTTAAATTTATCACCTAACCCCTGGTTAAGCATTTTTACGGTGGATCGACCTCGGTTAGGACTTAAATAGAAGGTTAACGACAGTAATCTCTAACCGTCCATATTCGAACGGTTAAAGGAGATAACCACTGATTAGTAAAGCAAGTAAAACAAAATGGCGGCCAGATCCACACGTGATTGTTTCGAAGACTATTATTATTGTACAGTACTTGAATTACTTGGATAGAGATGATGGTGAGCATGAAGTTTCTTTAGTGGAAAGGAAGAATTCTTACGAGGAACTGGGTGACAGAAAATTTCAGGAGGAATTTCGTTTATCAAAATATACAATTTCATTTCTGCTGCAACAAATGGGTCACTTGAAATAACACAAAAACAGTCATATTTCTCCTATGGATCGGCTGTTTATATTACGATTCTCTGCATCTGTTATTTTCTGTATTTTAAGAGGGAACACTCGAATATCTCTTTCTCCGTGTCATTGGCTGAAGAAAGAGAGGTTATGGATGGATCTTAAGATAATGCACAGTTCCCAAGTATAAATGGGGTCCCGGATCGTACTCACATTCCTACTAATCTTCTGCATCCCTTTCCTTTATGGATATTCCATCTTCTTTATATAATATATTTAAATCTTCACCCTCACATTAGGATATAGGCTCAATCATTTTTGCATTCAGTTTTCCATTTTGTACGATTTTAACCTAACCACTGATAAACAAAGATATGCAACTCGCAAATATAATAGCGCCCGAAGACAAACAAATGCAACGCGAATATGTATGACACGTTCATTTCAATGTAGAGCGAAGTAAGCGCAGTCGTTTTTAGGCGTTGACTATTATCTTTGCAGAGGTATGGATGCTTTGCTTTACTCATTTTGTAGAAACAGTGTACCATCATAGACTTTACGCTGGTTAAATGAGGTGTCAGCTAACCATGTTTAAGTAATCTGTGATTATGAATGGTGCACAGAAATTACATTTTAACCACGATTACTGTTTAACCGTCGTTTCGTAATCTATGATTACCAGCGTTTTTAACCGAAGTTGATGCACTTCCCCAATAGAGTGAAAACAAAACTAAAATTAGACAGGAAAGACCACAAAGGAGAAATGTAGGGAACGAACAAAAAAGAGAAATTAAGAACAGGAAAGATAATAGCATACATAATAATAGGCCTAAACATAGTAAACAAACAGATTAGACGTTCAAAGAAAATGTCTTCCTGAATATTATCTATAATTGTAAAGTATATGCATTTTATTATTTTAATCTATAATTATGAATGCCAATCATTTTAACATAATTATCAATATGCATGAGAATTATATTAGCTTAGGGTATCAAATATTTTCAGTATGTTTTATTTTATTGCTAATCACTTATGTAAACCAAGTATTTTGATATGCACAAATATTTACATTTTGTATAGTTCATTGCCTGTTGATGCCAATAGGGATAACGTTTCGCAAATGAAATGTAGAATAAAAACAAATTATTGTACGTTGTAATATTTGCTTTTTATCAATTACATAAATCATTAGACGAAAATATAAAAATTAATTAATTGAATTGGAGAGAAAAAGTTGCTTAGTGCCAAATTAATGGGTAGAGATATTATATTGGGAAAAGAGTGATTTAAAGCAATATTATATTCTGAAACAACTCATAACTTCACGATGTAGCACACGGTTTTGATATGCATATTTCTTTAATGAAAGGTATAATGCTGGATTTTACAGAAAAAGTCTCGCTCAAAGCAAAAGTAAATACTTAAAAGTATACTAATGATGCGTATCAAAGTAAAGACTATGTATGAGATGTCAGTATTGTGAAAACAAAGGCCCAGATAAGGAAATTAATAAATGTAGTACTTTCTTAGCAGCATATTAAGAGGAATTCTATTTAAAAGTTAGGAAAGAAACAATTTTGATATTTTATAAATTCTTAAAAATTTAAGCTTTATTACACCTGTCAAAAATTTGAGGAAATTCTGTAAAAAGCACTGTGGAATCAATTCTTTGTTAGACAAATAACACAGTAATTAAATAAGTAATTAAACATTCAAAGACAATTAGATGCTATTTAAAAATTACAAATCCAATAGAAAAGAGCACTTCACAACAATGAAAATAACACGATCACTAAAAATATCAAGGGATTATAAACTCGAGCCAAATCTGACAATTCGTCGACAACACGGAGAAAGCCGAGTAACCAAATTTGGAGTGACAACAGTGTATGCAGTGGTTTCCAAGCTTTTTGGAAACACGACCCACTTTTGGGAGAGACTTTCTTTTGCGACCCCCTTCAATAGTACCGGTACTTAACTCCATTCGAGAAATACAAATCCTTGTAAAATCTAAAATAATGATAATTTTATTCAAAACCATTGGATACCACACAAAGAATGACAAAAATAGAAGTATAATAACAATGACACGAAATATTAGGGGAGAGTCGGGTAGTATCGGACATCGGGTAATATCGGACAGTGAGTTTCTTTCATCTACCACACGATGATAGTACCTGATTGACATGGTTACGTTTCTGTGATGTCGCATAGAGAAACATAACCATGTCATTCAGGTACTACCATATTGTGGTAGATGAAAGAAACGCACTGTCCGATACTACCCGATGTCCGATACAACCCGACTCTCCCCTAAGTAAACATCTAATACTTCAAAATATTACCACCATGGTGCTGTGGTAATTAGTTCAATACAAAGTGGTAAATTTCATCAAAGAATCGATTGTCTGATGTAATGATGAGTACCATGTAATTATTTCTAGTAAGTTATTAAAACAATAACAAGAGTGGCGCAGAGCTTTGTCGATGGTAAAATATTGCCAGATCAATCTGATTGATGGACACCCGTTATAATAATTCCTTCCTACAGTGTTGTGGGACCTAGTCGATTAATTTGTTGTAAAATTAATTGATCATAAATATTTAATTGAATAATCGAGTCGATTAAAATTAATCGGTTGTAGTTGATATTAATTATTATTTTGTTAATACAAACTCATACTAAAAATTCCCACAATATTTCTCTCTCGGAAATTGCTTATTTAAAAGCACACTAGTACTGTTATTTTCTAACTGTAAACCAGGTAGCGTAGGGAAAATCTTTGCACAAACACTTCAGAAAGAGCTGGAGATATGAGCACAGTGACCTAGTCTACCTCTACTGAAAGTTGAAACACAATGCGAAACCCTTATTAAGTTTTATGGTTTTCAAGAAAACTTCTACCTTGTTGTTAGCTCATCTTATTAGCATATGAAATACATACTTTTCTGGGATTCGTCTTCCTCATTCCTTATAAAATAGCCATGTCTACACTGTGTGCAAGTGAGAGCATAACTATCTTCTTCTTTTCTAAAATCTGGTAATTCGGATTACAATAGGGGCCAGTCTTCTGTTTCGACAGCTGTACTTTTGCAGGAGTTGCAGTTTTAGTATTGAGTTTGTATATGACGGTTGTGTGTTTAGTTTGATAAAGGAAAAAATCAGTTTTCTGTGGTCTGTGAAAAGTGTAAACTCCATTATGTCATATGAGAATTTGAGAGGTAAACTCGGTGAAACGTTTGGATTTAAATTGAACAATAGTGTAGAAGTGCTTGACAGAAAAAAAATGTTTTTCGTGTTTAGTGATGCAGGAAACATTGTTACTAAACGTAGAGCAGCACTTAATTCGGAGCATGTGAATGCACTCAGATGTTTAAAATCATGGCTGAAGCAGTATTAACTAGGTGAGTCTTCATAATTTTTGTTATTTATGTTTGTCTCAAAAATTCCTGGAGAAATTGACACAATAAATTATAAGCCTTATAATAAATATGTTGATAAGTAATTAAAATTGTTGTCTTGTAATATAACGATACAATATATGCAGATATACACCATTTAATACTTATGCTTATCACCGATCACAAGATAAATTTAACAATAATAATTGTGTATTACAGTATATTAGAACATTTTTTCAACTCGATCAAAACTCGATTAACCTACCGATTAATCGATTAAATTCAAATAGTTAATCGATTAAATATTTTGATCGATCGACAGTCGGTCTGGTTGGCTCAGTTGGTATAGTGCTGGCATTCTATGTCCGAGGTTGTGGGTTTTATCCCGGGCCAGGTCAGTGGCATTTAAGTGTAGATTTACTGACATGTAAAAGAACTCCTGCGGGACAAAATTCCGGCACACCGGTGACATTGATATAACCTCGGCAGTTGCGAACGTGGTTAAATAAAACATTAGATTTACAGCGATCGACAGCACTACTTCCTATCATTACATGCAGTAGTTGATTTAGTTTTAAGGCTATGTGGAAAGACAACCACTGTGACGACAGCTAGTTACGGTAACCCACTTCATTGAATACATACACATAGACTATTGCCGAAATGTTTGACTAATGCCATAAATTCTAAATAACTAAATTTTTGTCAAATGTCCAAATGGAGAGACAGTCGATATAAATTTGCCTGTCATCAACTGCCACAAAGCGCAAGATCACTCCTGTATGGATTATGAAAGAATATTACACATTCACAAAAAGCAAGACTCCCTTTTATATAGTAAAAATGGAGCACCACTTAAGACAATGTAGAACGAACACCAGACGAGGGATACACTCTCAGTACCTGAGGGATTATACACTTCCACTTACCTGCCGATTATTGAACCCGAGTCCGCTATATTTGTAGCAGGAAACAACAGCACTTGAGGATAGAATTTATTTTTCTAGCATACGAAATCGATCAATTAATTCAGACGGTACTTATTTCTGTTGCTTTTGTGCTTCTGTTCTAATGCACTTGAGAGTTCCACGACGACTGTTCTCTTGATGCTCAAGGACTTTGAACTACTGTTTTCCTTTGCATTAGCACCAGATCTCTTCAGCGATCAAACCAGGAAACGTATATTTGCGTCTCTACTTCACCGGCCAGAATTATCTGTAATGGACTTCATGAACATGAAATGTTTGTACAGATGGATCTCAAGTTGCCTCAACTTGTATATTATGTATGCGGGCAGTGACATTTCTTGGTTGCATGCATAGTTTTAATCGTTATGAAATATTAATCACTCAGACTTTTGTGTAATGCCAGAATCTCATCACAGTCTCTCTGTGATACCGGCAATTTATAGCAGTATAGTTTTGTGGACTATCATTTATAGATAATGTTACTTCGAAAAAAGGATACTGAGTAGATATTGCATTTTTGCTTATAATAAATAGCCGAGTTGAAATAATAATATTTATTTATGTTATGTATAGTAATATCTGCAGGAAGGAACTGAATAGCTTAAGAATGAATAATTATTTTAATTTGAGAACTTAACCCGGACATATTATAAAATTTACGGCAAGAACTTTAACTTAAAAAAAATAAACAATTAAGTTCCAGTTAACGTATATTAAGCAAGTGCTATAGAGAATAAATATCATTGTGAACCAAGCATTATTTAGAATATTTCTGCAGAATATAATTACCATATTGAATTAAAAATTTTAGGAGCATTTCTGTAAATAACAAATAACTGGTCTCATTCTTGACCCCACTGTAAGGTTCGAAATTAATGAAGATCAACCAAAGCAGGTACATGAAGAGAAACGCGCTATTTACCTTCCATGCTGTGATGATCTCAGTCATAAATGAATTGGTCATTGCTAAAAGGCCCTTTCTCCGTATTTTTGCAAAAATGAGTTAACTACAGATTCAACATCCTTACATATAAATACACAATCTGAGCTAAAAGGACTTTCCTCAAGCCTTCATAAACACGCACAGTTGAGCAGTTCATTTTTAGTGTCATGCTAAAATGCCCTTACTCCAGGATAGAGGGCCTTCTAGCTGTGAACTTGTCATTTATGACTCTACAATGTGAAGTATCCCGACACAAAAATAAAGTACAAGTTTTGTTTAAAGTATTTTAATGAGAACTTAAATTTGCCTTTTGGAAGACCATAAAAAGATTCATGCTGCACTTCTGAAAGTTTGATGGTAAAAATTCGCTGTCCATCCCTTAATGATGCCACTAAGAAAGTTGCAGCTGCTGAGATGGTTGTCCAAGAGACGTGCCTCAAAGTTATATTCTAAAATGAAAATTTCTAAGAGGATATGTCAAGAAAGAAATGATGTCCTAGCAATATCATTCGATTATATGCACAATTTGCCGCTGCCCAACATCCCTGTCCAAGACATTTTTAACCTGCGTCAAATATGGGTGTTTGTATTTTGAATATACATAATATTCATACCCACAAGTGTGTATTTTATGTTTATGATGAAACAAAGGCCAACAAAGGAGGAAATGAAGTTTGTTCTTTTCTAAAATATTACATAGACGAATATGTGCCAGAGTTGCATCTGTACTATGATTCTTGTGTTGGACAAAACAAGAATCACTCTGAGATCAGGTATTTAGCAGCATTGGTAGATATAGGAAGCTTTGATAAAATTGTGCACAGATTTTCTGTTCGAGGACATTCATATCTGCCCTGTGATAGGGATTTTGGTGTGATAAAAGGGCAACTGCTAAGAGAGACAGAATCTATACACCTATTATGTGGAACTTATTGTTAACTGCACTCAGCAAGGAGAATTTGTCGTGCACATGGTGAATACTAAAGGAGTGCTTGATTTCAATAACTGATGGCCCATGTTTTACAGAAGAGATCTTTCTGTAGAATCTCGTGGTAGAAAGGTACCTCGGTGCTCGAAGTTGTCATTCGCCCCTGCAAGTTATTCTTAATATGTGTACAATGCCACTTTTCCTCATATTGTTTCAATATCCGAGTTCATTGATGGTTGTATTAGGCATACTGTACCTTTGCTCTTTGTCTACCTGGAATTGAAAACACAGTCCTTCCCCAACGTCCTGCTTATGATGAATTGATTGCAATCAACCCAGACAAAATGCAGGATATCAAGAAAATTCTATGCTACATTCCCCATGAACAGTTACCTTATTATGAGAAAGTTGTAAATTCTCCACTAGCAGAACATACAGAAAATACAAAATGAAATCGTCAAGTTAGATTTAAAACAAGGGGTTAAAACTTTGTAATACGTAATTAAAATATATTTTAACAACAGAAATATACTTTTAACTTGAAATAATGGTAGTTTATTTAATTTACAACCCCTATTTTATTACAGTACTCCATTTTTAACCAAATGTGAAATTATTTTAAGTTCACTGCTAAAAGGCCCTTAAATTTGAATTTTTAATTAATAATATTATACAAACTACACGTGACAACAAAATAAAAATTGTGCTTAAAGAAAGCACAAATGTACCTTTATGATGGACAGTCACCACATTGCTCTACGAAGATTAGTATTTCTTAAAAACAGTTTTTTCGATTTATTCAGAACTAACAATTTTGGACAAAGGGCCTTTTTAGCAATGACCAATTCAAATATAATATTCAAGATTGGAATGTCATTGGACTTATGTTTGGTGCGCGAGGAACAATTCCCAAATTTACATTGAGATCCTCAGAAAATTAAAGGTTCCTGAAAATACCCTTCAGACAATTGCATCAATCATTTTAAAATCTTCATTGAACGTCATCAATCACCATCTCTATTCATCTTTATAATATTCAATGTATATTATTTATTTTCAATAAATTTTTATCGTTTTGATAGGTACCAAATCTTGTCGCAGAATATTCTTTTTTTTTTAATTTTATTATGTATTTTTAACGTTAATTTACATTTTATTTTTTGTTCACTTGAATTGATTAGGATGCCGATATTTTAAATCCAAGATTTGGACGGCTATCATTCCGATCATATATGTACTCTAAGCTAAAAATTTTGGAAATATTCTTGTAGGTAACAATTATCACCTCTGAAGCAAACATTTTAAGAATATCTTTTAAATGGGGATTGTGTCTGAAGAAAACATTTTTGAGAACATATCTGTAGGTAATAATTATTATCACAGTTAGTAAACATTTTTGGAAACATTCCTCCAGATTTTATGTAAATAAATATTTTTTTGCTTATAGATAAAAGACCGTAACTGAGACAAAAATTCCGAACCAGAACACAGTCATTTGTGTATAAAATTTAGTTCACATAAAATACATATTTTTGTACTATTTTTATGTAAATACATATTTTAAATAATCTTAATATATAAAATTGAATGTGGGTATGTATGTATGTATGTATGTATGTGTGTATGTTCTCTATACAAATCTACACGCTTTGACCGATATGTGCCAAAGTTTGCACATTTAACCTTCATAACCAGGAGAAGAACAAAGGCTACATTAAAATTGTGCAAATGGAAGTTAAATTAATTAAATATATAAAAAATAAAAATAAATAGATCAAATATTCATGTATTATATTAAAATGCTAAATCTTCTACAGTCAATTGTTTTTTATTATTGCCAGTTGTATTCAACATAGACTTTCACGAGGCCTTGGAAATTTTAACACGAAATTAAATTACATTGTTGTTACACATCATGAAGGCTAAAACTAGATAATTCATGCAATAAGTATCTTTACGCAGTCCAGGACCGTATTATGAATTCCTCGATGCAGTTTTGTAGATAGTGAGCAGACTGTTTTATCCAATTGAATTCTAGAATTCTTTCAAACTACAAAGATTGCTACCACATAACTTACTTAATATTGAATAGCCATAGTAGACCTACTATTGCGAAATATTGACTCACCAAAATTATGCACTAACAAGAATTTGTGTCAAAAACTCATGCGAAACGTAATATGAGTGGCAATATTAACTGGAAAAACGAAAGAAGATGATGTTTCTATCCCACGTATTGCTATTATAGCCATTCGATTTTAAGCAATTATTATAAGTTATAGTAATATTTGTGATAATATTACAATATTATAATATTGCAATAATAATATAGAGCCTATTTTACTGTTACTGTTAACCCGTCTCTTATTAATAAGTTATGGTCACTAATGACTTGGCCGTTTATAGAAAAATATGATTTTCTGTTGTGGTAGTGTTGTACATTGCCTTCTCCAGGAGAGTGAATTCTGATGAGTATAGTCTCCGTTTCTGCAAAACACCCTGAAATCCATGTATTTGATAGAATCCATCCGTTACAGATTGTAGTTTGGCCTTGAAGGAAATTAAATATATTGTGGGCAGAAAGGCTTAATAATGCATAATGCCGTGGTACGATAAATATTATCATCAATCACAATGTTAAATATCTTAAATATCCCTGCAGCATAAGGTCTTAATGCTGTTAAAACTCTATTCATAGGTGAGATGGAATTATTTCGATTAGTCAGTTTCTTTGGATATTAGTGGCACTTTCTTTAATATTCGTCACTAGGAGGAGAAAACGTAAGTAAATATGGTTCGTTTTGGTTTTATATAGTTCCTTGCCGAGGTCTCCGATAAGTCTAACATACAGTTTATTTAGAAATAGACCAAAATTTAAAACCCGGGCAACGCCGGGTAATTTAAGCTAGTTTATCTATAAATACATAAATTGTTATTCTTTTGTTCTAATACACTCAGGGACAAAAAAACCGGACACTTTAATATTTGCTGGTATTTTGCAAAATATTATCTTCTCATACAATATTATGGTAGCCATCTGTTGTTATGGAGACGTGTATACATTGTTGATTGTTTTTTGTTTTATAAACAAGCCATTACAACCAAATATTCCAATTTTGCTTTCGGTGTTTCAGCTATAACAATTTTGTCTCAACCATTTTGTGCTTCATTATCGTTATCATTCGTTATTTCTTTATTTTTACATTTTCTGAGTTTAAGTGGGGTTGTAGCATTTGTCTTAAAACAAGATGCGACCTGAAGATGTGGCTCGAGCTGTAGCCCTTTATGATGATGGACGCAGTGTACTTTACATTGCAAATGTTATGAATATGGCTAGAAGCACAACCCATGATGCCATAAAACGGTATAGAGAGACCCTAGAATATACCAGAAGACCAGGTTCGGGTCGTCCAAGAGCTACAAATCCAAATGAAGACAGGTATATGGTGTTGAGAGTTCTTAGGAGCGCAACCTGCCAGCTACTAGTGTAGCCCAGCAATTTGTTAACATGCATGGACGTCCAATTTCGACCAAAACAGTTAGAAGGAGGTTGAAAGCAAGTGGACTGATATCAAGTAGACCTGCAACTGGTCCCAGACTTCTCAGGATGCATCGAGAGTTGAACGACTGCGTTTTGCAAATGATCACAGGGATTGGAGAAATGGACAGTGGAGCTGTGTTCTGTTCACCGATGAGTCCCGTTTCAATCTGTGCTCACCTGATGGACGTGAAAGAGTTTGGAGAAGGAGGGAGAACAATTTTCACAGTGTTGCATTTCCGAAAATGTGCCGTATGGAGGTGGTGGAGTGATGGTTTGGGCAGGAGTGTGTACGGATGCTCGTACAGAGTTGGTTTTTGTTGAAAATGGAAGACTAACAGCTGATAGGTATATAAATGAATGTTTGGCTGATCATGTTGTGCCATTTGGCCAATTTGTAGACGATAATTTTGTTTTAATGCATGATAATGCACGGCCGCATATTGCCCATGCGATCGGAGATTATCTCCAAGAAGTGGGAATCCATGTTCTTCCATGGCCAGCAAGGAGTCCAGACATGAACCCAATTGAACACGTGTGGGGCATGCTGGGACGGCGTGTTAAGAATAGACGACCGAGACCAGAATCGTTACAAGAGTTGAGGCAAGCATTTGGCGAAGAATGGGAACTTATTCCTCAAGAAGACATTGCTAACCAAATTGAGAGCATGCCAAGACGTATGGATGCAGTTATTCAAGCCAGAGGGGGTAATACCCGTTACTAAAAAGAGTTTTTAATTTTAAGGCACCATAAAATGAAAAAACAGTTAGACCAAACGATGCCATAGTTATACGCCCTTTGTATTTTTTTTTGTAAATTTTCTCATCAGAGATTTTTTTTTCAAATGTCGTCGTATAAGGTGCTAAATGAAACATTATTTTGTTTAAATGGGTTTTGTTTGATTTTGAAATAATTGGCAACAAAATACAAGCAAATATAGAAGTGTCCGTTTTTTTGTCCCTGAGTGTATTTAAATTCAATTCAAAACTCGTACATACTACACATTAATGGAAAAAACAACGTGAATGAATTTCTTTCTTAAATACATTGCGTCGTGGGATTTTTTTTTCGAGTTTTTCTCTCAACCAATTCAAGCAGAATTGCGGGATAACTTCCGACGTTAGACCTCGGACTCAGTTCGCCATTATTTATTCACATATCACTGTCATCATTACCATAGCCCGCGTTAGGTTAGCGGTGCAGAGCGCCGCGGCCGTTCGGCGAAACATATCGGAAAGGAATGTAAGCCTCAGGCTACGGTGCAAGCCTTCGGGTCCCTCCTCCACAAAACAAGAAAGAAGTAAAATTAAATCAATCGGAAGGAAGATAATTATGCATGAGTGATACTCGGGCACGAAGCTAGAGATCACGTTTAAAAATGTACCCTCCAAAGAAAAATTCAAACAAAAATGATATATAGTTTCCAATACTCTCTGCAGGGATACGTCGAACATAAAGCTTTGACTATCAGCGCTCTAGATTATACAAAACAAAAATTCATAACGTTAATGAACCTGATTTACGACGCTGTTAGTGAAGAACAATGGAACAATGCAACTCTGGGAATAGTGTTCCGGAATGGACGATTACCACGTAGAAACGTACAGAAAAATGTAATGACAATTAACATGTGAGATGACAAATTATAAAATTTCATGTAGGCTATCATAATGGACTTTTAGCTTGGATACGTTTGTGTATTATGTGCATAATTTTAGAATGGCTTGATTCCTAGATATTGAGCATGAACAAAATCTGTTCAATAGCACAGAAGAAAAATCTGCATTTAATTATATTAACTGCCGGAAATGTCTGGTTGAACAAATGAACGCCGTTATTCTGAGAACAAAACAAATGATCGATTAATAATAACACATCTGTTCTATTTCCACGCTTCACTCCAGACTTTCTGAGAAGTGAACTTTGTGTGTAATAAATCTGAAACGTAAGTAGAGCGTTCTCTTTAAGAGAATGGAAACTTTACAAACTTATCGTAACGCAGAGCAGATAAAGGAGTTCTCATCACAAATTTGCAGCTACAAGATTACGACCAGAGGCCTAATCTATACTATAATAAATCTGTAGCCGAAATTTCTCTGGTAATTTTCGATTCTCCAAAAATAATTGGTCCTAACATATATAATTAACCACCCTGAAACCGAAAATCGCTTTTTTGAAATTTTTGTTTGTATGTCTGTCTGTCTGTATGTCTGTCTGGATGTTTGTTACCTTTTCACACGATAATGGCTGAACGGATTTCGATGAAAATTGAAATATAAATGAAGTTCGTTGTAACTTAGATTTTAGGCTATATGACATTCAAAATACTTTATTTAAAGGAGCCTGAATTAAATAAATCGAAATATGTCGCTTATTATTGCTTTTTGTGAAAAATGTTACATAACAAACGTTTCTTTAAAAATGATTTCCGATAAGTTTTATTCTATGCAAAATTTTGATAGGACTGATATTTAAGGATATACAAGATTTTTAAAATAACAATACAATACATTTTCACCGCCGCCTCAGATTATAGCGTTGTTGTTTCTGCAGTAACTCCTATGTGCAAAATATAAAGAGTAAGAAGGAAAAAACACATTTATTCATTCCATGTCAATGGTACATAGGAGATCATGAATTCTTACATTCTCGAAAGAAAGAAATATAATTACATAACACTATAACTTATATGCTGTATCACTATTTAAGTTATTTGAAGGGTTCAGAACCATAGTGGGCCAAGCGCTATTTACTGAAGACGTAGAAAACAAGGATTAAAATTAAGTTATTACCATAATTCAATGGAAACATATAGCAAGTAATATAAAGCATACACATTAAAACTAAATGATATGTCAATCTTCATTAAACTATGGTTGCATGTAATAACAATTAAGAAACATGTTAAAGGAATTGTCACTGCATCAAATGAGTGGTCTCTGGATCAAAATGATCGCATTTTAATTTTTGAAATACAATTTAAATTAAGGAACATATTTAACGATTTATCCTTCTATCAAACACGAATGTTCCCTGGATCAAATGTCCTGTTTTAATTATGTAATTACTTTATATTTATTTCTAACGGATGCAGCGGAGCGCACGGGTACGGCTAGTGTCTAATACAACTGAAACTTCACTCAAAGGACTGTAATATAGGTAAAATATTTCGTTTCAGGTTTCAGTTTCGTCATTTGGAATTCTATGAAATTTGTATATGACTTCTTTAAGTTAAAAAGATTTTTAAGATAAACAGAAAATTAGGTATAATAGTAATGAAAGATACCAATTATAATAGAGATGGATGAGTAAATTGTAGCCGAGAATGTTTTTAAACAAGAGTAAGGTAGACAGTCTTGCATAGTATTCGGGAATGGGATTGAGGAAAGATAAAGAAGGTAAAGAGTTGAAAATATTGTACATCTGAAATGATAAAGGAAGAAAATAGGCTGAAATAGGGTTTAACTTTAAATAAATGGAAGATATGGGGAGATAAAGATGATAGGAGAAATATATTAGGATTTGTGATTGAATGGAATCAAGTGTAATGGTGGACCGTATGCATTATGATGATAACAAAAATTAGATATGAAATATATGACTTTAAGTATAAAGCAGCCATTTTAAACCGGTGTGCTGCGAGAAAATTAAAATAGTAGCTAAATTTTGTCATAGCAAAAATTATTGGAAAAGATAAAGTAAAAAGCGTTGTAAAAAAAAAGCCGAGTTCACAAGAGCCAACATTAAGCGAATGCCAACATTTAGTAGACACATTCTCTCCTAAAACCCTCAAAATTTCCCCTGGTTGGGAACCACTAGTTTAGACTATATGAGTGTGCTGCGGAATTTTAAATTACACCTTTAGTGTGCCACATGTTAAAAAAAGGTTATAAATAACAGGGATATTGTATATTATGGTTTTGAGAAATTTTGCCAGATATGTAGGGAAAATACATAGGATACATACACGACTTACAATGACAACCTACTAACTTATTCTACTTATACAGGGTGGGGCATGGGAACCAAGTGTTTTTGGAATGGCTTGTACTCGGTCGTTATGAAAGGGAGAGACGTGCGGCATGTGACATTCCATTCCGTGGCTCATAGCATTTCGCCTGCAGTCGGCATCATGGAGCAGTGGACGCATGTTTGCGTATGATTGTTTTGTTAGAAATGGCGAGTCGGTGAGCTCGATACGGCGTGAGTTTTGCTACAGATTCAATATTAATCGCAATGATTCTGTTCCCGTGCGTGACACAATCTTATGTTGGGTTAAAAATCTAAAAAAAAAAAAAAAAAAAAAAAAAAGGCGCAATACTGAAGAATAAATCGCCGGCCCCCAACACAGAGTCCGTACTCCAGAAAATTTTCAGTCAGACAAGCGATACTGCGCAGCCCAGGCTCTGCTCGAAGACATTCAGCTGCTCTTGGAATCAGCAATCGTACGGTAAGACGGATTTTGCATGGCGATTTACATTTACACCCAAACAAGATGGGTGGTTTCAGCAAGATGGGGCCACGGCGCATATCTCCAGAGCGTCAATGGCAGTTCTTTGCCTCCTGTTTTCCAATCGTCTCATTTCGAGATTTGGTGATGTTCCATGGCTCCCTCGGTCCCCTGACCTGTCCACGTGATTTTTTTTTCTATGTGGGTACCTAAAGGCACGTGTTTACGAGGATAAGCCCCGAATATTAGATTAATTAAAGGACACAGTACGTCAACACATCACCCAAATCAACAGAGATCTCCTGGAAAGAATAGACAATGCGTCAACACAGACGGACATCACATGCCAGATGTAATTTTCCGCTCATAATTGAAATGGTATGTTCTCACAAACTTTATTCTACCAATAAAATGTGTTGAAAACAAAAACGGTTTTATGATTATATTAAAAACACTTGGTTCCTATGCCCCACCCTGTATTATCCTTCTCAGTCGGTAGAAATGGATCCATATTAAGCTGACGCATCGTGAGGTTTTTTATCCCCTCTGAATGTTTACCTAGACTTACACTTTTACTACGTCATACTACTTTTGACTAATAAAACGGTACGGCATGACGTGTTTGAACCAATCATGGCTGTTTATCATGCAACTTTTATTACCTCCATAGAATTTGTTTTTAATAATAATAATAATTTATTTATTTAATCTGGCAGAGCTAAGGCCAGTAGGCCTTCTCATCCGCCCAACCTCTCTAGGATTTGTTTCTTTGTTTGCCAACATTGTACTTTCAATAATTGTACTTTTAAAATGATTCATGTTTATTTTATCATCCTTAATTACAACTTGTCTATCATTTATCTTGTTTATATTATTTACGTCATGTTATAACTTCTGCTGTATGAGATTATAGTCGCATATCAGAGATAGTTTAATATACATTGATACATCAATATATGCCTCTGATTGAGGTTCTGGCTGATATGTATTTATCAGACAGTACATCTCACTTGACGATATGTATCAGAGGAAAAACAATTGCTTGTATGCATCTGAAGTCTGGAATATGTAGCTAATCGGCGATGTATGCATTGGAAGAGGGAAAGGAACTGACCACCCTACCTCATTATCTCCTGGCCTTGTTGCCTCATGAGTGATGCCTTATTGGTGTTATTTATGAGGTTCAAACCTGTCTTCGGACAGTTGACTAAAAACAACATCAATACAACATATACATCAATATAATAATATTGATAGCTGAAGTGAAATGCAACTGTTTTAATAAAAATGAAACTGAATCAACAAAGCCTACTTGACTAGTAATCGTCCATAGTGTTACATGAAGATAGTATAGTTGGCAAAACTGGTAACAAGAGAACACTGATCATAACACACTACTGCCATCTAGCGGAATAATTGTAACGATGAGATGGTACAATAAAACTTTTTCAAGACAGTTTAGCATTTTAGTAAGTCATTTAATATTTTATTGTATTAGAGTGCCTTATTTCTTATTCATTCATTCATTCATTCATTCATTCATTCATTCATTCATTTTATTCCATAGATGTTACATGAACAATGAAGCTTTAAGATGTGGAACAAGTCAAAATTTTACACTACGACAATTACAATTTTTACAATTTTGTGCAATTTTTTACAATATTTTGGCGAGATGTAGTGAGATGAAGTGAGGTCCGAGGATTCGCCAAAATATTACCTGGCATATGCATTTCTATACTTTTTTCTAATCTTGTAATAGTCAATTAAATCTCACTCGAGTTTTGTTTTTCTCTCGATTCAGTAGACACGCAAATTTTTCAGCCTCGATCAATAACCTATTCTTGACTCGAAATAACAAGACCTATTAAAAATGTAATAAGTTGAATAGACTAGTAAGCACTACCGCATACTGAAGTCCGATTTATTTATCGTATAGCAGAGGACCCTTCAATACCGAATTCGGAAACTTTAAATGGAAAAATCTGCGCTATTTTTCCGAAAAAGAAAATCTTTGCTAAACAATTCATAAATAAAATTTGGTTGTTGAGGACAACGCAGTCTTATAACACGACTACGCACCCCACAGTGCCGTTCGTTCTTCCAAACATTATTTGCGCAGCATACATTGTCGCTGCAGCTGAGAAGGATACAATGCCGGCGGAGATAGAATGGCCTCGCTAGGGAATACGTCTTCACAAG
Organism: Periplaneta americana; assembly: GCA_025594305.2. NCBI lineage: Eukaryota > Metazoa > Arthropoda > Insecta > Blattodea > Blattidae > Periplaneta > Periplaneta americana. The sequence continues at coordinate 27,742,217 of JAJSOF020000040.1, read as the reverse complement.
TTCCGTGGCGTTTTATTCAGAAGAGAATGATGTGGTCAACATTAAGCTCAGTTCGCTTTTTACCCCGGGAAACATCCTGTATTCCGAAAGAAGGCATTTATTAGACCACGGATTTTTTCTGAAAATTGTGGAGAGAGAAACAATTCCTCCGATTATGCTTGAATCCAGGCTCTTTAAGTCCGAAGCCTGTCACTGTACACCAGTGATGTCAAAGCAAGCGCATTTTTCTTACCTTGACGTCGTGCGCGGGCATCAAGCGCTAAGTATGGAAAGAGGAAGGGTTGTGTGTATGAATAAGCAGCCTGTTGGATTAAGAAAACAGTGGTGCACAAACTTCAAACGGAACGTGAAATTTTATGTCGTTATTTTTATATGGCTTCTTTCTGTTTGATAGTATCTATATTGTCTGTGAAACAAAAGTACTGATACCAATTTCTTAATATTGCAGTTATGTTTTAAATGTTAATAACATAATAAAGAGTTAAGAAGGAATATTGACATAAATTCCATAGTAGTACAACTATACTGTACTAAATTGATGAAACACATCATTCATAAAGAAAGTGATATCCCCCAAAAAGAGACTGAGTATGACATGATAAGTTGGAATTGATATTGATGATACCTTTAGCCTTATAAAAGTAATCAATAAACTAATCAAAACAATATTACAGTACAAAGCAAAGTTACCTAGGTGCTGAATATGTTTTTAATGTAACTAATATTCCATAACAAAACTCTTATCGCATTATGCTTTTAAGGTGACATTGGTGAGCAACTTCCTATCATCAGAATATTAAATTATTTTCTCGAATTGTGCTGAAGCTATAGAGCTGGCATTTTTACAACACATGGGCACGTATCTTTTACTTATGATGTAACAGTAGTTGCTTCGTTAATTCATTTCCTTACAAACATTTTCCATGCGAATATTTTCAAAATTTTCAGTACACTATCTTCAGTAATACGTATTTACGATATATTAGATTTACGAAAACATTCTGTAAGGTTACTAAATAAATGGGCCTATATCTGAAAATTTCACTTTTCTATAAAAAAAAGTTGAGAAAATATTTCTTTTGAATAAAAAAATCAAACTTGAGAAAAATGAGCATTAAGATTAAAACTTACATTCTTATAATGCACTTATACTTCTCAGACAAATCTAAAAATTAACATGGATACAGTTTTAATAAGTTCTCTTCCCTTTATCTACTGCAGAGCTGGGCATCGGGAGCGGAACTAGTCTCTAAACGAGAACGCTTAATATTCATCCGTCACTGAATCAACGCTGCACGGTGTTCGGCGGGGAAGAAAGGGGATGAAGAGAAATCATATGGCTCCCGTGAGAGAGTAGAATCCGCTCTTGCTGCCATCAGTGCTGGCCATCCCTGAATATAGCTCGACCAAGCGGCATATACCACCTCTTTCGTCTGTCTCTTTTCTTTCCGCTGTAAAGCGCTCAGGGTTTCCTGGGCTCTAAAGCGCGCGCTTGCTCCTGTGGGCATCAATTGACATGAACGCTGTACACTCTTCCAGTCTAGATGGACAAAAATCAGATTTACACTTGTTTAGTTAGGCATAGGTGAATATGAATTCATGTTTTTTAACATTTGGAGAATGTTGTGAGAAATAGCTTTCACTGTTTTATCAGCGGCAAGCTATGTTTAGAAGGATATGAACAAAGAGTTCTACCTAACACTTCTCGCTCCTGTTCAGCCGTAGACAGAGGGGCTCACTATGTGAATGAAAAAGAGCCAATTGTTAATGATTTATTGTGTTGTGAGACATGGAATCTGTTCCGATAGGTACGTTCTTACTAATGTAACTTCAATTACAAGTTTGTGAAGTATTTTTATTCTTACAGAAGGGTTTAAACATTACAATTGAAAAAATATTATTCCAAAGTTCTCAAAATATAACGTGAGTTTTAATATAGGCGGTCACGTTCGGGTACAACAATTATTTTACCATTTAATACAGCATCATTTAGAGTATTGAATCCTTGTTTTAAAGTTTGCGCGTTCTTGGGCATTTATCAATAATTAATTCTTTTCAGTGGTGGGGCGTACGGTAACTGTTCCATGTTTGGCTTAACAGCAGAAAAGAATAATAGAATGAGTAAGTTTTTAATCACTTGTAATTGTTTTAGGTCTGCAGAATTATTCACATAACATCGAACATCAGGTTAAAAATACACTGGACACATTTTTATCTAACCTTAACAAACGCACAGTGGATCAGAACGCAAATCACTAACTGGACAAAATTAATAACTTCTTCGCATTCTAACGGATTGTTATGAAATTTTGTACATGCGCAAGAAAAACTATCCCTTTATAGCGGGTGCATTTAAACAAAATTAATGACTTATCTCCTATATAACAGATTTTTTTATTAAACTTTATACAGAAGTTACAGGTGGCATATATTTTTTGTCTACAGAGTCTGATTATGTTTTATATGAGGAACTGCTTCTTTATAGTGGTGCATTTAGACAAAAATTAATAACTTCTCTCCTATATAATATATCGTTTTATGAAACTTTGTACAGCAATTAGGCCTACAGGTGGTATACAGATGTAATCAGAATTTGAAGATCTACACAAAAAAATATATATATTATCTGTAACTCGTGAACAAAGTTTCATAAAAATCTGTTGTGTCTGATGCTTTTACAATTCACTGCGGGCTAAAGCAGGGAGATGCACTATCACCTTTACTTTTTAACTTCGCTCTAGAATATGCCATTAGGAAAGTTCAGGATAACAGGCAGGGTTTGGAATTGAACGGGTTACATCAACTTCTCGTCTATGCAGATGACGTGAAAATGTTAGGAGAAAATGCACAAACGATTAGGGAAAACACGGAAATTTTACTTGAAGCAAGTAAAGCGATCGGTTTGGAAGTAAATCCCGAAAAGACAAAGTATATGATTATGTCTCGTGACCAGAATATTGTACAAAATGGAAATATAAAAATTGGAGATTTATCCTTCGAAAAGGTGGAAAAATTCAAATATCTTGGAGCAACAGTAACAAATATAAATGACACTCGGGAGGAAATTAAATGCAGAATAAATATGGGAAATGCGTGTTATTATTCGGTTGAGAAGCTCTTATCAACCAGTGTGCTGTCCAAAAATATGAAAGTTAGAATTTATAAAACAGTTATATTACCGGTTCTTCTGTATGGTTGTGAAACTTGGACTCTCACTCTGAGAGAGGAACATAGGTTAAGGGTGTTTGAGAATAAGGTGCTTAGGAAAATATTTGGGGCTAAGCGGGATGAAGTTACAGGAGAATGGAGAAAGTTACACAACACAGAACTTCACGCATTTATTCTTCACCTAACAAAATTAGGAACTTAAAATCTAGACGTTTGAGATGGGCAGGGCATGTAGCATGTATGGGCGAATCCAGAAATGGATATAGCGTGTTAGTTGGGAGACCGGAGGGAAAAAGACCTTTAGGGAGGCCGAGACGTAGATGGGAGGATAATATTAAAATGGATTTGAGGGAGGTGGGGTGTGATGATAGAGACTGGATTAATCTTGCACAGGATAGGGACCGATGGCGGGCTTATGTGAGGGCGGCAATGAACCTTCGGGTTCCTTAAAAGCCATTTGTAAGTAAGTAAGTAAGTAAGTAGGAGAGAAGTTAATTTTGCGTAAATGCACCCCCTGTAAAGGGGTACTTCCTCTTATGGAACCGTAAATATAGTTTCTTCTTCTTCTATAGGTCGTAACCTGTTTTCTTCACGCTTTATCCTGGAGATTCACTAGATGTTGATTGCAGACCATCTTTGTTGCGGCCTTCCTATACCTTTTCTTCCTTGGGGTTTCATGTCCCTGACTATTTTTGCTATTCTATCATCCCTCATTCTTGTAATATGATTATTCCATTCCTTTTTTCTTCCTTTCACAAATTTATTAATGTCTATTATTCCACACTGGTCTCTTACTTCCTTATTTCTTGCCCTATCTCTTCTCGTCTTCCCTCTTATCGATCTTAATGTATTCATTCCTACTGTTGTATACAACTGATTTTTTTTTGTGGTGGCTCGTGTTTCGGCTCCATAGGTCAATATCGGTCTTACCATTGTTTTATATATTTTAACTTTTCCTTCGTCCACACCTGTGGAGTAACGGTCAGCGCGTCTGGCTGAGAAACCAGGTGGCCCGGGTTCGATTCCCGGTCGGGACAAGTTACCTGGTTGAGGTTTTTTCCGGGGTTTTCCCCTCAACCCAATATGAGAAAATTCTGGGTAACTTTCGGTGCTGGACCCCGGACTCATTTCACCGGCATTATCACCTTCATCTCATTCAGACGCTAAATAACCTAAGATGTTGATAAAGCGTCGTAAAATAACCTACTAAAAAAACTTTTCCTTCTACACTTAGATACGGTACTTATTTTTCCATGTTACATCCCTTAAGTAAGCTGATACTCGAGCTCCTTTCATGACCTCTTGATACGTTTGCCGATCACTCCTAAGTATTGAAACTCCATTACTTCTTCAATAATTGTCCCTTCTATTTCCAGCTTACATCTTAACGGCTCCTTGGATGTAACCATAGTTTTAGTTTTCTCTGTTGAAACTACCATATGGTATAATTTAGATGTCACCACAAATTCATATAATAATCTCTGTAAATCATCTTCGGATTCTGCTATTAGTACCATATCACCTGCGTAACCTACTATATTTATCTGGTTATTACCAAATATAGTTTGTACACAAAAAAAATATATTCTATTTGTAACTCCAGTAATAGTGTTTCATAGAAATCTGTTAGATAGGAGAGAAGTTATTATTTTAGTCTAAAACCACCCCCTATAAAGAGGTAGTTCCTGTACACAAAAGTAGCCAGAGTTTGTACACAAAAAATATGTGCTATCTATAAAGTCTGTACAAAGTTTCATACCAATCTGTTGGAATGCAGAGAAGTTATTAATTATTTTGTCCAGCTAGATTTTCGTTATTACACATTGTGCGTCTGATACAACTAGGCCCTCAGCTATGATACAGAAGAATAAAAATGTTATCCTTCAGAACGCTCCTCTTTTCCCCTTTATCTCTTGCAGAAGATACGAGTAGGCCTACATTAGATAGATTGGCTCCGGCTCTGTTGTGATGTATTGTGGAGAACCGAACCCTGCCTCGCAGATCGCTCCGTGACAATTACTCTCAACCTTTGTCATGGCACACAAAGGTCAGGACATCAACGAGAGACAATGAAAATTAAGGAGTTTTCAAACAGAAGACCTAATTGAGGTATGATATTTAAAGGACAAACCACGAAGCGCCCGTCGTCACTCTATTGTCTCAGTTTAATGTCGAGTTACAGGACCTTGGAGGTCTCAAAGTCCCTGATCAATCTAACTTTTCTGAATTGACTACACAGAAGTTTCATTTACCTGATTAAAATATAATATATACTGGCAATGCCTTGTAAATTGAAGCTACATCGATACTCGGAGAGTCAACTGAGATCACGTGACCCGTTCAAATCTACAGCATGATATTCTTTTACTTTCTTCCTCCTCCTCCTTCCAATATTGGAAAGTCAATTCACGTTTCACTTCTGGAAGCTGTCTCTTTTCTGTTGTCCAACGTTTCTTTCTTGAGGTTTATAATTAATATAAATACAGTGAAACCTCTCCTTACGGACACCCACAAGATACGGACACTCCTCATATACGGACAGATTTTTATGTCCCAACTGAAATAATATAGAAATAATGATAAATTTAACTCTCGTTTACGGACACACTCAGACACGGTGTTTCACTGTCCTAAAGCTTGCTTTACCTCCGGATTGCGGACAGAACTAGAATTTTAAGACCTAATGTGTTACAAAAATGGAAAATTTAGTACAGAAATGCCTTAACATGAAAGAAGACAATAAGCGTCTCGTAGGCTACCACTAGCCCAGCCGGCTACCCCTTGTTAGCTGGAAGCGGGTGGATAAACAAAATCATAAAATTTAACCTGTCTGATGGGTCAAGGTTTCCGCGATCATGAAATTGTATTCGACACATGATAGGGTTATAGGATTATTCTCTTCACTTCAATCAGTTGTTCTGTTTCGAGAGACATGGCACCTGAACGTAAAGGTTAAGTTGAAAACTGTAAATTACAGTAGGCCCTACTGCATAACTGTAGACCTAGAATAATATTGCATGGCACAGTACTGTATTTTCTTTTTCGGTCTTATCTATTGTAGTTCAAAGTTGCAAAGAATTTACTGTGCTACAGTATACTGTATTTAGAATTAAACTACAGTAATACATTTCACATACAGCGTGAAGGGATACATAATGCATATTATAGATTTACTGTTAGATTGGGGAGCCCTCTTCCAATAAAGGACACCTCCCAGATGCGGACAGTTTGTTACGTCCCTTTGATGTCCGTAAATGAGGGGTTTCACTGTAGCAGTAAAGTCCTCAGGATGACTTCGTCTAGGATGAAAGTAAAACTTGGGTCATGTGCCGCACATTTACAACACGAAAAATAACCCTATCCTTGAGGGCGGACTGCAGGCAACATCTGCGGAACAATCCCGCCAACGTTCAATTTATTATATACAGGGTGTTTCCGAGGTGGTGTTACAAACTTTCAGGGATGATGGCGAAGGACACATGTATCAATTTGAGATCAGGAACTATGGTCCGGACAAAGTATATAATACCCTTCCATATAATTTTGAAATTAGGGGATTGAAATGGAAATGGGAGGCCACGTGTCGAGATTTCAAGGCTGCAGATGGGCGCATATTTCCACCAAGTGGGACCCACGCATCGGGAGGCGAAACCGAGGAAGACCTGGGACCAGATGGGCGGACTTCTTCAAGAGCCTAGCTGGACCCTTGTGGTCCAGAACAGCCAAGAACCGAGAAGAATGGAGATCGCTACAGTTTGCCAGTATCGAGTGAGAGTGCAAGTGTACACACACGAACGACGAACAAAACCTATATAGAACAGAACCTACCTCATGCGGATCAGCTCACCGCATGATTTAAAAGCTCCCCTTTTGGGAGTAGCCCTTCACGGAAATTCAAATCATTCATTCATTCATTCATTCATTATTCATTCATTAATTCATTCATTCATTCATTATGTGAAATTAAAGAAGAAATAAAAATATAAATCCTATAAATGTTAAAGATATCCAATGAAATCAAAATACAACGTGACAATAAAGAGACTGCCAAAACTGATGTTACATCCTGGAGTTTTGTTGTTCTTGCACTACTTTAGACCATCATTTAATTCATCTATGTTCTTGATGATCATTATTTATTTTGAAGTTGGACAATTATCAAGTAATTTCTTACTATTCCATAATGGCTAAAATATTTTATCCATATTTCTTTATCAATTACTTCAATTTCGGCAGGCTCTTTAAGGGGAGAGGATGGTATTTTTTAAAACTTTTTTTCCTATTTGGTGTAAAATATTAATTTTTTGTACGTAAAGAGCTCATAGCTGTGGCAATTCAACCAAATAAAAATATTTTGAAAAAAAATTATTTGGGGACCAAAATTAAAAAAATATATATAAAATTATAAAAAATATATATCCAATGCAGGATTGTACTAAAACCAATATATCTAAACTGTTTTTAAAGATAGATTCAAACAGTTTTCTGCAATGTATTTGCAAAAGCATGTTCTGCAAACTTCTGTAACATAATTGTGATATTAGTCCCTACGTTTGTAAAATAAACAATTAAAATTTAATAACAATTTTCTGATTTCCTTTCTTGCAAACAAACGGGCGTATTTTTAAAATGAAATCAATTAACAAAATTCTGTTAAAGAGAAAAGTTTCCTAATAGTCTAAAGAATGAGTGTTCTAAATTTCATGCATGTATCTTTAATAGTTCAGAAATTATATCCATTTTTGTCTGGCAATGTAGCAAAAAAATAAGTTACTGGAAACCGATAAAAGCGGGCGTGTGATTTAAAACCACCCCCATAGCGCAGGAAGTTTAAAAATGACATCTCAACATCCGATAAGGGCACAAATACCCATAAAATGTTATGCAATGCATTCCACACATATCAAAGAGTATTTTAAAGAAAAAAAAAATTTTTGAAAATTTAATTTACCGGAAACAACAATAAAAGTAGGCGAGTGGTTTAAAAATCCATAATGCAGAAAGTTTAAAAATGGCGACTCAAAATCTGATAAGGGCACAAATACCCACAGAAGTTTATTCTATGCATTCCACACATATAACAGAGTATATTAAAGATTTCCTTTTTTGAAAATTTACTCATTTTTCACCAAAAAGTACCATCCTCTCCCCTTAACATCACAATTCAGAAATTTTAAAATTTTGTACGTTTTGGGATTATGTCTCGTTAAATCAGTTTCTAAATCTGAGACGAACTTACTCCAGTTACTTCTATGACATTTTCTGACTTCTCTTTTGGCTATTGCTTTTTTGTCTTTATAATTGATCTCATCTTCAATTTTACCTGGGTTTAGAAATCATTTAAAAGCCATTCGTTTTTCTTCTATAATTTTGCCAAGTTCTTCATCCCAATTCCTGATTCCAAGTTTTCTGGCCCATTTTCGATTAAAACCAAGAGATTCTTTACCAGACTCATGTAAAATGCTTTGTAGAAATTTCCATTCTTCCTCCACAGTTCTACCGTCTGTTACATTAAGTTTTTCATTAGTTCTCTTCTCATAAACCCTTTTAATACTGTAGCCATTCAAAAGGGGAACTTTATAACGATTTTGAGCTAAGTCTTTGTTATTCTTGTTGTCGACAGTGATTTTCTTATAATTTTTAAACTAATTTGGTCGAAAACGTGCAGGAGCAATTAGTAAGTGATGGTCAGATTCAATCCCAAAACTCCTAAACACTCGTATTTCCAGTAGAGTTTCTCCTAATCTTATTGTAACGTTTATTCTACTTTTAACCACCACACCTGTCAACAATGTGCTTTTATTTCTACTTAACAATTCACCATACAACACAGTAGTCTTTATTGCACTCCACACAGCTACAATGACAATAAACGGGTATTATAGAGAAGAACAACAATGTACTCCTAATTCCAATTAATGTTCACAAGCACTATGTACCGAACAAAACTGTCAGTTCTCAGTTCACAGTTCGTTCGTCTTGGCTAGTTCTTCTAGCTCACTGTTCAAGTTAACTGCACATCGAACCCACATCTTCTGGATACACCGCACTCGCCTGGACGCTGCCACAGTTACGGTCTCACTCAAGTTCACTGCACGTCGAACTCAGGATTTCCGGATACGCCGCGCTCACCTGGACGCTGCCACGTTTACGGACCCACTCAAGTTCACTGCACGTCGAACTCAGGACCTCCGGATACGTTGCACTCGCCTGGGTACTGTCACAGTTACGAACTCACTCAAGTTCACTGCTCGTCGAATTCAGGTCCTCCGGATACGTTGCCGCTGTCCAAGACTTGAAGGCTGGCTGAAGACTAACTGACTGACTTTCGTTGGCAACTCACGGTGTTATTTATTTACCAAGAATATCTAGAATGTTCTGCGTCGCTAAGCCTTTGGAACCCACAACAATCGGTCTCCAGATCCTTCCTTACTTCCGCCCAGTCACAGTCGCTTTTCTTCCCCCTCACTCCGCACCGCGGCTAGCGTCAAAGGATCGTGTTTTCTTTTCCCTGCGCCTTACCTCTCTCGGGATGCGCGGGCACGCTCCGAGGACACCAGACGCGACCAGAACGTTCCAGGCGGGTGCCACATTATATTAGTAACATGTAATCTATTAATGAGGTTTGTCCTCGTGCAGACCATGTACAGGCCCTATTTATGTGAATCTTTATGCTTAAAGAAGTTATTCATTATTCTCAGTTTATTGTATGTCACAAAATCTATCAAATTTTCTCCATTTGTACTCAATTTTTCTTCACCAAATGGCCCGAAGTGAAATGATATTTTATTATTACCTACATGAGCGTTTAGATCTCTCATAATCATTAAATAACACTGGTCAACAGTGATATTGTTAAATGTACAATTTCTGCTGTTTCTTATGTAATGTCATCTACTGATTTGAAAAATGAAGTCAGAATATTTTCTACCATCCACCATTTTTTTTTTTTTGTAATTTTAGAAAAACTGATTTATTTTTATTGTTATATACAGTCCATAACATGCTAATGGAAAGGAAATATTTCAAATATTTCATTTTATTGCTTATTGACCTATAACTTTAGATCATGCTTGCCTGTGAAATCAGAATTCATAAAAATAAATTTTATTTCTCATAAGACTGTGAGAGTTACTAGTATTAATTCTCAGTTGAGTTGGAGCCTACATTCATGAAACAAGTTTCATAATCCGTGTTTTCTTTGTCATAATTTTAAGTATGGTAAAAGCATCTTATAAAGTGAAACATACCTCGAAATACTATGTAAATAACATAAACAATTTTTGTCACGTTTGTGATTAGTTAACTTTGAAAGTACATAAAGTCGCGCTCGGTGACACAGTCGGTATAGCGCTGGCCTTTTATGCTCGAGGTTGCGGATTCGATCCCGGCCCAGGTCGATGGCATTTAAGTGTGCTTAAATAGGACAGACTCATGACAGCAAATTTACTGGCATGTAAAAGAACTCCTGTGGGACAAAATTCTGGCACATCGCGACACTGATATAACCTCGGCAGTTGCAAGCGTCGTTAAATAAAACATAATTTTTTGAAAGCACTCAGCTGAATTTTACTACACTAGTTAAAAGAGCTTACGAGTGTTCTTTTGATTACAAAATAGATAAAGACAGGATCTGAGCCCCTGAAATCAGTTATGCTCCACATAATTCAATTAACTGGTTGGCTAAAAGAATCCCGTTATATGCTTTTTTCCAGTTCCAATGATAATATGCCAGGATCCCAAAAATCATTCAACAGACTGTTACTTTCTAAGAACCACAGATGAGAAGATTACAGGGAACTTGTCAGCGAGCTGATTCAGAACTATAACGTGATGGGGTGTAGTATAACTTAATTATCTCTCAAAATCACTTCTTGGATTCTCATCTACTTTTTTTTTCATTCCTCAAAATCTTTGGATGGCGAGCAACGAACGTGGAAAACGTTTTCATCAGGATTTTTCTGAGATGAAAAGGCGCTACCAGAAAAATGGAGCCAAAATATTCTGGCAGACTACTGCTGGATACTAAAATGAAATGTTTCTCAAGCCATGTATAACCTAAAATCTATTTCACACTCATTGTAGGTAAGTAAATATGATTTTAGGTAAATTGTCACAAGGTGTCAATACTAAAAAAAGTCTGAATTTTATTTCATATATGTACTCAAAAACCCTGGGTGATAGAAAAATTTTGAAAACAGATTTGACATCAGCACAGAAAATGCTATACGAATCAACCATTATTTATCTTTTAATAAAAAATATTTAATTTTGTTGACCAGTGTAATCATTCTTTGGTATACCTTCTGTAACTTCCTGGAAATCATTATAAAACATTGTGCTTACATTGTCTTTACCATCTATAGGTGAATAAACTACTATTATGCTTAAATATCCTCTAAATATTTTTATTCTTGTTTCTAATATTCTGTCACTTCAAAATTTATAACCAACTATTTTGTTTTTAAATGACTCATGTATATTAAAGCTACTCCTGATTGTGCGTGTGGCTTTGATGGGACTCCACTATAAATTTATATATTTAATTTTTATTTATTTACTTATATTTGTTTAATAATAACATATACATAAACATGTTACATAAAAGTACCAAAAGAGCAAAGCTCGTGTTCGGGGACAGTTCCGTTACATAGATATACATACTTTGTGGACAAAATACTTAAGGAAAAGGTCACATAAAGATGATAATAAAATTAGTAATAATAATACTAGTAATAACTGAGTGAAAAAAGAGACGATGTTGAGATTGGTGGATTAATATTAACTTATTATTAGTAGTATAATTAGTACAGGTGATGTTGTTATAGTAAGAAAGATAGGATAGAAAAAATATACCTAGGATAGAAATAAACTTGTTTTACAATACATGGTATATAATATAATACAGGGAAGTCTGTCATATAAATTTTTAATTCTGGATCTGAAAATTTCATTGCCTAAAGTAGTCAATTCTGGATGGAATTTTATTATCGAATTATATAGACGTGGATCATAATTTGTACTGTGTAGTAAAGCAGCAGATGTGAAACATTTAGGTTCAACTAAATTAAGAATTTCATTTCGTCTTGTATTATGATCATGTGGCTGAGCTACAAATTTCATTCTATTTTTATGATAGAATTTCATTGAAGAGTATTTATAAATTTGGCCAATTCTAAAAACATTCAATTCGGAATGGATCAAATTTGTTGCATAATCCAGTCGTCTTTTCAAACAAATTTTGATTATACGTTTTTGCAATATAACTAGAGGAAGAAGAGCAGTTTTTGTAATGCCTCCCCATCCAGTTATACCATATTGGATAACAGATTCAACTATAGCCAAATAAACCAAACGTAATACATGAGTAGGCAAGTAATGGCGAAGGTTTACAAATTTGTAAATTGTTTTACGGATCCTGTTACATAAAAAGGTGATTTGTCTATCCCATTTCAAGTGCTGATCAACAATAATTCCCAGGTATTTCACATCTACAGATTCTTTCAGGCAAGGGCATTTACAGGTTGTAGGGAGTTTACAAAATAGGTTGTAGGGAGTTTACAAAATAATTTTATGTTTCTTTTGTACCTTTTTATTTTTGTTTTGTTTCCGAAATTGCAGCAAAATCTATTTTCTTTTTGATGAAGTTATCAACAAGCTGTTCATCCTTATGAAAAAAACTCCGTACGTTCCATGTAGCAAAACTAAATACATATTTTCCTTTTCCATATCGTGTCCATTTTTAAAGTATATAAAGTTTTAAATAGCAAGAAACTTAAAATTGTGCGTAAATTATGTAAATTTATTGATTTCCTTAACAAGGCAACTACACCAACATACACACACTGCTGGTTGCCAATCCATCAAGGCGTTGTGTGTATTGCAATATTGTACGTAGTATGTCCCTTTCAATATACGGCTAATTAAGCGCAGCCAATTTATCGTATTTTCTTCTTAAGGTGACAAGGACATCAGGAGTAATTAGGCGTAGCGAATTTATGACATCGTAACAGCTTTGTTTTTTAAGATGACAAGGTTATTATCAATTGGTAACATCTTTCTAAAGGTTCTGCATGAAGCATTTGATGCTGAAAGGATTGATGTGCTGATAGAGAATACCAGCCACTTCAATAGTCCTCCTTGTTCCACCGCCTGTGGTGAATTCTGGACAGTATCTGATGAACTATGTGGTCTGCAATTTACGGCACTAGCAACATCTATAAGTCACGCTTGTAGATCGAGTCGGGGCGAATAACAACAAAGTTATGGGCCCTGCCACAGTATAAAAATAGTCCTTCTTGACTTCTCAATTGACCCTTACCTACGAGAACTGAAATACAACAAATTACATGAAAGTATTTTTCAAATTCAGCTACATTTTCCTCAGGCAGTATTGCAATAATAATTACTGTTCTGATTTTTCCTTCTACCGATAACTCAGTTCACTGTGATCAAATGATGTATTCTAGAAGTACCGGTAACATAATGTACGACTATTATAAATGTTAAAATTAAACAAAATAATTTTAATTTTATAAATTAAAAATATACTCATGTAAGTATTGTGCGCTCAATAGCATCTTATGACTATATTGTTATGATGTACCGAAGTACATATGATATTTCCGTGCAGATATTCTGCGTCATCATATGATGAAAGATGAGTGGAAAGGAGAAAAATTCTCTCCGGCACCGGGATTTGAACCCGGGTTTTCAGCTCTACGTGCTGACGCTCTATCCACTAAGCCACACCGGATTCCCACCCCGATTTCGGATCGAATCCTCTCAGTTTAAGTTCCACCTCTTGGGTTCCTCTAGTGGCCTACCCTCATGCACTGCGTCATAGATGCATGACAGTGGCACAATGTCCACACACATGTGCAGAGGTGGACTCGTTATGAGTGACTAAGTGTTCGGGATCCGACGGAGTAAGAGCCGTCTTAAATCAGTGATTATTTTTCGCATATCATATATTATTATGATGTACCGAAGTAAATATGATATTTCCGTGCGGATTCGATCCTTTCAGGGATATGACGATTCATGCAGATCCCTGAGTTACGGCAGATCGCCATCAGAGATGTGGTATACGAATTTTAAGACTGGAGAGGAATGCGTAGTGTGGTGGATGGTAGAACTGACTTTTCTGGGCAGAAAATCGACACGTAACTCCTTCCATCTCAGGTGCACAAAAAGTCTACTTGGGTTGAAGTGCTTAGGGATGTCCATGTATTGCAAGTCAAGCAACTCTATGCAATTATGGCGACAAATAATGCTGATTCAAGTGTGCACACATCGTCATAATACCGTATATAATTACGGGAGAGTCGGGTAGTATCGGACATCGGGTAACATCGGACAGTGCGTTTCTTTCATCTACCACCATATGGTAGTACCTGAATGACAAGGTTACGTTTCTCCATGCGACATCACAGAAACGTAACCATGTCAATCAGGTACTATCATCGTGTGGTACATGAAAGAAACTCACTGTCCGATATTACCCGAGGTCCGATACTACCCGACTCTACCCTAACTGCGAATTCAAATAATGGTGCAAAATTTGGGTCATCCATGTTACCCAGGTAGTTTTGAACTTGCAGCCCCAATTGACTAAAGACATTAGTCTTACTTACTTACTGGCTTTTAAGGAACCCGGAGGTTCATTGGCGCCCTCAGATAAGCCCGCCATTGGTCCCTATCCTGAGCAAGATTAATCCAGTACCTACCATCATATCCCACCTCCCTCAAATCCATTTTAATATTATCTTCCCATCTACGTCTCGGTCTCCCTAAAGGTCTTTTCCCCTTTGGCCTCCCAACTAACACTCTATATGCATTTCTGGATTCCCCATACATGCTACATGCCCTGCCCATCTCAAACGTCTGGATTTAATGTTCCTAATTATGTCAGGTGAAGGATACAATGCGTGCAGCTCTGCGTTGTGTAACTTTCTCCATTCTCCTGTAACTTCATCCCTCTTAGTCCCAAATATTTTCCTAAGAACTTTATTCTCAAAAACGCTCAATCTCTGTTCCTCTCTCAGAGTGAGAGTCCAAGTTTCACAACCATAAATAACAACCGGTAATATAACTGTTTTATAAATTCTAATTTTCAGATTTTTTGACAGCAGACTGGATGACAAAAGTTCTAACCGAATAATAACAGACATTTACCATATTTATTCTGCATTTAATGTCCTGCCGAGTGTCATTTACATTTGTTACTGTTGCTCCAAGATATTTGAATTTTTCCACCTCTTCGAAGGATAAATCCCCAACTTTTATAGTTCCATTTCGTACAATATTCTGATCACGAGACATAATCATATACTTAGTCTTTTCGGGATTTAATTGCAACCCTATCTCTTTACTTGCTTCAAATAGAAATTCCGCGTTTTCCCTAATCGTTTGTGGATTTTCTCCTAACATATTCACGTCATCCGCATAGACAAGAAGCTGATGTAACCCGTTCAATTCCAAACCCTGCCTGTTATCCTGGACTTACAGTCTACCTAGAGATATTTAGACTAAATAATGATAATTAAGAACTTTAAATTTTAATCTTAAGCTACGCAAACTATTTTGTAGTGGAGTACATAATAGCCCCTTTTCCCTCACCGAGGTTGAAACTGGGTTCCTATAACCAGGCATAGTCAGAAACTAAGGTTTCAAATTTAGAATACCGGTACGTCTTGCTTCGAGTTCATCATAAACTCGCGTTACGGATTGTCATTGCAGCAAAGTACAATATATACGCCTTACTGAGGCCTCAAATTTAATGTATTTATTGCTCAATCTTCATTTCCACCACGCAATGTAAAGCAACAATTTGTTTTCCCACATCTCACTTTTAAATGCATGTGAAATGGCAAACAATTTTCAGTGAAGTGGACTTAGGTCATTAATATGGGTCCATTGTTCTATCTCCAAGTGTTGATATTGCCGAAAAATGATCGGAAATTTTTTTTTTTTTCTGGAGCTTTGTTTCAGAAACGGGACTCTTTTACGTGCCCTAATCTATGACAAGGGTTCCCATCTTTATATCCCTTCCGAAGAAGTGATAAAACGAGTTTATATTACTACTTGGGTTGGATAAAAATTAATAGCAACAGTTCGATATTTCTGACATGGCTTTATTAACAGGGGTACAACATTTACGTACCTTCTATACAGTCGCCCCCCCTTATTTATTACCTTTTGCCAAATGTTTGGAAGGTGTCGTACACCATCAGCGCGTCCATCTTTGTTGATGTTCCGTATTAACCGCCCTATAGCACGGATAAGTTCATCTCTGGTATTGTACCGGGTCCCTCGCAGTGGTTCTTTCTTTTTGGTGAAATGATCGTAATCGCATGGATCATATCGGGTGAGTACGGTGGATGTTCCAGTAGTCCGCGTTTTCCGTCTGCCTTGGAGGTACAGCGTGGTGCAGTATTACCCCATCAATGTCATACGCCACAATGAACATCTCCTTCCCAGCACTTTGTGTAGGGCGCACTTTCTTTGGATGAGGAGAACCGGGATGCTTCCATTCATTTGATTGGCGTTTCAAGTTTGGTTCATACGAGCGAGTCCAGGTTTCGTCCATAGCGACGATTCGTCCAAGAAAGTCGTCACCTGGTACCCAACAAGGCCTTACCGGAACGCTTTAACCCATCGTGCAACTGTGCGATATGGCAACGCTGCATCGCCACATGCTTCACGCAGTCCCTGAAAACATTCTGTGCAGTATGGCCTCGTGCATTTCAATTTTGATCCAGGAACGTTGCTCTCTAGATGGTCTTAGGGCGCTCGCACTATCCCTATGAAAGTGAACGTTCTACACACTGCAGTAGATTGATGGAGTACTGTCGCCGCTGGCTGTACTAACTCATCTAACAGTCCTTGTTCATGTCCACAAAGCTGGCAGCTCTCGAACGCACCATCGTCACGTGACAGCAGTGTTGCCATTACTTTTATCCAACCTATCATATATGTAACAGATAACTCCTTGCTACGTTAAAATCGGCAGCACTTTGAAGAGAACAACCGCCAGGATCGCCACCCGTCCGCCGTAAACGAACACGAGATGGCAGCGCAGTCGCTAATGCAATTCAAATGGGAATGATGAGTGTTGCTTATTAGATGGCAGCGTAGTAAACCTTTTTACATATATGATCCAACGATTGTACGAATGCTGATAATATCTTTATTAAAAATATAGTTGATAACGTTACATTTAGCTTTACAATTACTTTTATTGTACTATCTTTGTCACAAAATTATGATGTCTGTACTGTAGTTGATACAATTATGATTGTTATACTATAGTTGTTAGAAGTACATGATTATTGCTATAACCATTATTGTATTATTATTATTATTATTACAATTGTAGATGTTGTACTATCGTCCTTACAATTATGATTATTATATAACTATAGTTATAGTAGGCTCCGTATTCCAGCTACCTAAAGACTGACGTTAAAGACACATTGGGTATATAGGATGCCGAACACAAGTACTGCAAAGGATAAAGATAGAAACAAACAGGTTGTCGTTGCGTGTCCGTGGAGTATAGTCAACTCCCGATATTCTGAATCTATACTAGTAAACGCATGCTTGAGCCGTGATGTTCATTTTCGCCGTGATCGTTGCAGTGAATAATAACGTGCATTCCTAAGTTACAGAACTTGAACATATGTGGATGTCACTTAAAAGGATTTTATATTGCAAGAAATTCTTTCAATAGTACATGACGTTATTGGTGCATGATATAGTACAAGATATTCCCATTGTCTGATATTTTTTCGTGTTTCATTAGGGTATTGCATGTCGCTCATCACTGAAAATCCACTAATTTTCTATGCACTTTTCTATAAAATCCCTAAAATGTACAATATTAAATTTATTAATTGAGGTGTTGGCACTGAGCATCATAGTAGGCTACACAAATCCATCCTAAACGTCGAGTTAATAACTTCATAATTTTCAGATTTTGATGGCACTGGTTCTTTTGGATTACGTTCAACACACTTCCTGCGCCTTTTGGTTTTGCAGTGTCTTTCAGTGCACAATATTTGTCACTTTTACGTTTATTTTACACAATTTATATGTAATGTTGTCTATATTGACAGTGAAAATATTAGTTCAAATATCCTTAATTTTGCCCTGCGTCTTACCTAAGGCATTTTACATCTGCAATGAACCTTCAATCAGCCACAAAGATCTACTTATTTAAATAATACGACTAGTAAGAGCAGTGATCGATAAGACTACTCACTATGACTGCGTCTCGATTTTGACTTTCTAGATCTAGAGAAAGAGGGCAGAGGATGCGTAACTATACTGCGTGTTCAGTTCAAAGTGTGTCATGGCTCGCTGTATGCCGTCACGTGGTTAGTCGATGAGCCTAGAGAATTCAATCTTCCCACACTTCCGCAGAGGTGTATTACATATCTGCCAGAGAAGTTGCCTAGCAAGTACGGCGTTCATAATGAAGACTACTTACCGATACGTACGGTAATGCTGGTAGTGGCAGGAATGTGAACTGTTTCGAAACATGTACTGAGGTGAGTTTTTTCTTACTGTCGGGATATAGGGAGAGGGTTAAGACGATTGCTTACGTATTTGTTGACATTAACTTCAACGGTAAACATGGACACGGAGCATTTGATTTGTATTGTGGAATGTTGCCGTACGCAACCGATGATAAATACCCTGCGTACGACTTGGCCGCGCAAAACACAGTTCGAAAGAGGTTATGGTAGCACACAGACCGTACAGACCGCCATCTGTTGCTACAACGTTCAAGTTATACCGTACACGTTCTCATGTTCAGATTGAACGCCTTGATTAATAGGCAACTTCTCTGACACAAAAGCTGAAACTCAAATCGCTGACTCATCAACAGTGACGTCATGACACACTTTGAAATGAACACCCAGTATTGTATAAGAATGTACCTATACCTGCGTTGTGACGTCACATATAGTTAGAATCAGGCAACTTAATTCCAGTTTATAGGTAGCTGGAATACGGAGTCTAGTTATAAGTTTGATTGCGATTGTTAAAACTAAAGTGTAAACAGATATGCTGCAAGACCTTATAAAAGGGTCCTGCTAAAGGTTTTTTTATCGCCTTTAAAAATAGACGGGTTTGAACCTGCAAACTTCGCATTTGTTTGCAATCCTGGTAACTAACATAGCACCAAGCACAACAATTTTTAATAATTTGTGTTGGAAACAGTTTTACTAACATAAAATGGTGACATTGTCTACTTACTGTAAAATTTTGTGTAATGTGTGAAATTTGTGGCTATAGAATCCTTACTTCCAGAACTTCTCTTGCTGCTGTGCTCACTTGTTTGGTTCTATTATATTCACGAAATATATTTTCATCGTAATTTACATTCGTTAGCAGCGACTCCATTTGCATATACAGCTGCACAACTGAAAGGTCAGTTTTCACGACCGCATTTGCTCAATTAGAGTGAGCCATATTTGTCGACATAGCGTCCACTCTGTTTACCTAAATCAGTTGAACAAAGCGAGTCGTCAGATATTTGCTTGTGACAGGCGAAGGGCTAAGTTCGCAGTGAATATTTCATCAGCAATAATATTAATCCCTCGGCCCTTTGACGAGGAAAGTTGCAGAGTTTGTTGACAGAAGAGCGCGCGAGCATGTGGAACAAGCTACAGTATTTACAATGTGTTTATTCTGCGGCTAATGACACGGAACGGGCGGGCGGGCGACATTTTGTCACGTGAACCAGCGACAGCCAAAGCAACTGTCCAGCCTGCTACAGCTTCACGCGTGTCGGAACCTAACGACATACATTATCATACTCAACCGAATCATCCCCATATTGCTTATCAAATGCAATTTATGTTTCAAAATTTTAATGACTATTTCGTTATATGACGTCATTCCATTTTCGACCAATGAAGTGTAACGAAATTTTGAATTCCAACCAATCACAGTCAGACTTTGCGATAATTTCTGCAGCTAGATTTATCGCTATCAATTTATCGCATGGTCCTTCTTTTGTTTAGTCATTGTCGCCAACTGTTTCCCCTTAAATTGATGATCATGAATACATTAAAATGCAACTACACGGTTAAACTTTTCTTTCAACTTTAAAGCAATGAATGCAGGATTGATATTTAATATTAATTAATATATTTACGCAGTGAAGACCACGTTCAAAACAGCGCACCATGTAGACACAAAATCTTCATGCATCTTAATTGAACGTACCGTTTAAATTTGATTCTTTCAATATTCTTCCCAGATTGCACGCATACGCGATTGGAATATTGAACTGTGTAGGTGCAGCTTTAGTTCCGTCACACGCTATAGCGAGAATGCGTTTGTCGAGCTATAAAAAATGCTTTCGTGTGGCACTCATTGTAAATAACGGTCGAAACAAGGCACAGCTGACATTGGTCCTGCTTCCACAAGTAGGCCTAACGTAACCTATAAAATTGTAGCTTATAACATTTGTATTGAAATTAAACAATTAATAGACGTTCAAATTTATGTAACATCACCGCATGTCAAACTCAAAGACCTTGCATAGTAATAATGCCTTTGATCAAACTGCCTTTCGTATGGCGTAATAAAATTCGTGTTTTAATTAGGCCTATCTATACAGAGATGGCTTCACTGTGTAGCAACATGTCTCGCTGTGAATACATAAGCATTGGTATATAGCTGTCCCCACTGTTACTGTTAAATTATGATTTCAGCAGATAATGAAACTGTATTTGTTATAATAATAAGAGAAAAGTGCAGTACATGTAATTAACATTGTTAAACCTGTATTTCGCTTTTCGCAATTGGCATTACTTAATAATAACATCGAATTTCTTTATTGCAATAATCGATATTCATCTACGAGTATTTCAACTTCACAATGTCTGAATAGGTTAAGTATTCGTTAATATACAATTATTAACATTTTGTGATCGAATTTTAGGGATATATTATTTAAATATTGGATTTATCGGGAGATCTCAGACCTCTCGTGACATTACTACAGATAAATCTACTCGGTATTTTTATATTATGTATGTGGAGTAGATATTTGTGTCCTCAACAATAAACGTTATTTCCAAGTTCAGATTTGATTTACAATATAACAAACCATTATAGTTTTTTTGCAATTCATTTCATGTAAATTTTCAGAAAAGTCTATATATATATTGAAAGTTTATTGTTTCAGTCATTGACTTTACTGTTGTGTGTGTTTTACGTGTTAACCTTTACATTGTAAGTTACAAGACGTATAAACGTTTTCGTTGATCAATGTCAACATCTTCAGATACGAACAATCAATTTTGCAATATCATTACTCTCTACATTCTCTACACATACAATGCATGTTTAATGGCTTACGGGGATAAAACCTGTTGAAATTAATATAATTATGATACACATTAATATTCTAATATTCAAATAAGGGTGCCTCTAATGTCAACATTTAAAAGTGTACATGTGATGTACGATAGATATGCGTTTTCAAGTCTTCACATGTGGGCTGGGATATTAATGAGATAATATAACAAAAGGCTTTAACAAAATATGTCCATATAACTCCATTTCCCCATCATCTGAAGATTCAGATTCAACATAGTGATTTATAATCACTATGTAAAGTACGACAATATACTTACAGGTTAGTAGCGTTCGTACACAATTTGTGAAGTACGACAATATACTTACAGGTTATATATTTAAGTACAATCTACGTAAATACATAACCTGTAATATTTCCCCCAACGAGTGATTACTATAATCACAAAAACACTCCCTGCATGAAGGCAGTGGCATAGATGATCATAGCGAGGTGTGATCTGTGATAGCGAGAACTCGCCAAGTGTGTGGAGGAAGGCTCTTCGCCTCTTTCTCGCAACACATTTCTCGCTAGCGAGATCTCTTCAAGTGTGTAACGGGCCTAAATCTTGTAGCCTCGTGGGACAAAGTAAGATCCCTATTAATTGCATTACTCGACATTCTCAACTTCACATTCAATAGCAAAGCATCATAATAATCACCACTATTTTCTTCATACAAAACCCCACCATATTTATCACATGATCTTCATAAAAAACATTCTAATATTAATCTTTATGCTCATCAAAATACAGAGTGATTTATATAGAACTGACACATTTCTTTCTTTAATTATTCCGTTGGAAATTCATTCAGTGACCCAATTTTAGCACCAAATTAAGCAGAATGTTCTGGAGTTTCGATTCCTTGTCACTAGATGCGCAGACGTTTATGTTTTATTCCTATTGTTGGCAGCACTAGATGCGCAGATGTTTATGTTTTATTCCTATTGTTGGCAGCACTAGATGCGCAGACGTTTATGTTTTATTCCTATTGTTGGCAGCACTAGATGCGCAGATGTTTATGTTTTATTCCTATTGTTGGCAGCTGTTTTCGACATTCTGTGTCAACGTGAAAATGCAGTACACATTAAATCAACGACTCTTCCTTGTGAAGCAATTCTGGATTACGAATTCAATTACAGCCACTCAAAGGGCATACCAGAGAGAATTTGGTGTTCGCAATCCTCCCAAAAGAAACATAATACTGGGACTGGTAAACAAATTGGAAACAACTGGATCTCTGGTGAGTGAAAAGGGCAAGTATCGTTCATCTAGGCTTCCCACGGTTGTTGTTGACGTAAGAGCACGACTGGAGCAGTGACCCAAAAAATCATTAAGACGTTTGTCGCAGGAGACAGGGTACACCTACTCAATGTGTCAGAGAGCCTAAAGCCATATAGGGTTACGGTTGTTCATCAGCTACAGGAACCAGATAAGGATAAAAGATTAAATTATTGTCGTTGGTTTCAGACGTTCATTGTGCAAGATCCTGCCATATTGTCCATCACATGGTTCACAGATGAAGCATGGTTCCATTTATCCGGTTATGTGACGACCGAATAATTTCCAGGAACCTGTGGCCACCGAGATCTCCGGATTTGACAACGCCGGACTTCTTTCTATGGGGTTACTTAAAAGACAGGGTTTACGCCACACGTCCCCAGACATTGGACGATATGAAGCACAACATCACACAGGAGATTCAAGCTAACAACAGAGTCCTCCAACGAGTGGCCAGTAACATGGAACGACGTGTTGAATTGTGCCTTATGCAGGATGGAGGACATTTTGAACATTTGCTATAGAGGTAAATAATCTCCCAAAATTCCTCTACATTTTAGGTATAATAAGTTGTCGCTGGCACAATTCGTTTTGAAACAATTAATGAAAGAAATGTGTCAATTCTATATAAATCACTCTGTATCATGTTAGTACTAATCGGTATAGTCATACATGTCACATTTACCAAACATCATCTTTATCATACTCTTCAAGATATTTATTATTTTCTTACTAATCATTATCATAACCATCTGTATCTCACTATATGCATTACCATTACCATCCTTACCGTAATGCTCACTCCAACCACACTTATAAATCGCGTTACTCATAAATATGATCATACTAATAATTCTCAACATGCTATTAATTATCCTTATCATACTCATAAACATTTCCATTATATTCATCTTCATATTAATCTCTCGATATATACTGCATGGCTGAAAGCGAGTATAGTTAATTTTCATTACCTTATCTCATTCGTTGCGGCCAAATCTCCCGTATCATTGACCTTTACTCGAACTTTAACATATACCACATTTTAAAAACAGTCGCTAAATTTAATAAGAAGCTACCGTCAGCACTTTCGTCAAATACTCTACGGGCGTTACAATGGAAATCTTTCATCGTGTGATATAAAGAGTTCTTTTTAATAAACGATATTATTATATTTCAAACTGAGTTTGGGAGAAATCCAATGTGAAATGAATAACAAGAGAAGGAAGGCATAAAAAGGTGCATTTAATAAGTTCTAAAGCGATGGAAAATATACTGAAATGAGGAAGAACGAGAGCAACTTCATTGCAAACAAGAGACTGCGCACGTATTAAAGAAGAAGACATCTGGAGCTCAAAATAATTGTAATAAATTTATGTCATAATTACGGACGCAGGCAACACAAATAATAAAGTGACTAACAACGGAGTTAGGAGAAGAAAAATAAGAGCGAAAATAAACGCGAGAAACTTATGACAGATAAGGTAAAAATATAAAGTTACACAAGACAAATTTCCATGCTGTAAAAAACAAGTCGAGTCTAAGAGCGTTTTCTTTAAACGACAACAACTGTAAGAGCTTGCACTTATAGTATTCTCAGTTGAAATTCTTTACGTCAATGCTTTTCATTTGGTAGTCCGCGGATCCTCCGATCATCCACGTAACCTTCAAGGAAGTTTATGGACAAAAAAAACAACCTCAATTTCATTACTTTTCTCTTAAGTCTGAAATGTTTGCATTCACTATAAGGGTGAAGTTATTTTGTATTATTTTATATACATATCTTCATTTCAGTTTTCTTAGTTGAGTACGTATCCACGGAGCGAGGCTCCTTCACCTGTGAACCAATTCCAGTCGGTTTTTGGATGCGATCGAAGATGCCTCACAGTGACTGTTAGTTGGTAAAGATACCATCACGCAACTCCATGTTACTGCCTCAATTGCCATGCAGTGGCTCGCGCTGCTTTTGCGTTCTTGTCTCATTACTAGGCCTGTGACATTGGAGCATGTTTACAGTGAAAGGTAGCCAATTCACTACAAGATATACACAGAGTACGCAAGTGTATGTGTGTACGGAGAGACACAACCGACGCGGTACAGTTCATTCAAGTATAATACAAACTGTCGTGAAGTGTAGTGTGCTCGGTAGTATGACTCAGAAGGAAAGAAACACGTCTCGAAACTAGAATATTTTAGTTTCACAGTATGGTGCAGTTTGCATTCTAAATAAAATCTGTATTGTAAACTTTGCAATGTCAGCATTACATCTGCTTAAAACAAGGAATATAATGTTCAAACGTTTTTCTAGCGTAAAGAAGGTGAAGAGATGTTCGATAAGAATTATGCAGCTTTTATAGTTATGGTTCAATTACTTCTTAGTGACCCAAATATTGAACAACAGTGTCATTTTATTGTATCAAATTTTGGATGTATTCCTCATCCGATTCAAAGTTTAGAAAAGAGTGGAGTTAAGCTGGTGGAACAAATTTCAGTAATGAATAATATTGTGTCTAAACTAAATAGTACATAAGACGACGTAGGCAACAAAATCTGAAACAAAAATGAAATATGTATTACAAAAAATAATGGGTTCAGTTCACTCTGCCAGGTAGCTAGTTTTCTATCAGGTGACAGATACACTGTAGATAATTTAGATGTCGAATTGAATGATGTCAAATATTTCACGTATGTAACTGTCGTTTCGCACCTTTTCTGCATTCAAATCCATACTAGACAGTAGTAGACACGCATTCGCTTTCGAAACTTTGAGAATGCATCTTTTTGTTCACTGTAATTACAAACTAAACACGCAGTAGACAATACATCTAAGCCCATGTGTGTTGAATGGAATTTTCTAATAGTTGAAATAAGTTAAATAAAGATAGAAAGTAATTCAGAGGGATGTGTGTATTAGTCTATTCTACAGACTGTACTGTACAAGACGGAGAAGTGCACCGTACTCTGTGTACCTATATATTCTGGAGTGAGTTGGCTTTCTTTCACCGTAAACATGCTCCAATGTCACAGGCCTACATTACCAAAAGAAGAAACCGCGAGGCAAACAACAAGTGAGGCTGTCGCGAGAGGTGAGCGCACATTACAGCCTCGCTTGGGTACGCGGCTTTAGATAGTCACAATAAAGTAATGACGCGTGAGATATTTCTCGGAGAAACTAAATGGCGATGCCTGACAGACAGCGATTTAAGATTTGTGGAACCAGCCAGTAGTTGAGAGAATATGGTTATTTTAACCGGTGCAGTTAGTCTTATTTCGGTAGCTATTGCGAAGTGATTTGGCGCTGATTGTTTGCCTATGTCTGTGGTAAATCAAATTGTTACGTTAATTGGTCCTTATAGTGACTTCATAGCGTAAAAGTGGGGGAATAGTTTTATAACCTTCATGTTCTCTGTCAAATGCAGATTCGTTGAACTACGTTCTGTGTTAAGTTTTAAAAAAGAAATAGAATAGAAATTAGTAAAATTAAATTAGTAATTGTTTTAATTATTTAAAATCATTTACATTTTAATTAATATTTTATGATTAATGATTTACTTATCAAGATATACCCCACATTTTCCCAAAATATTGCTTTGCGTTGGTGGCTAGTAGCTACTGTATATACAAACATTTAGAAAGTCCTGGGCATAACACTAACAATTCATAATACATTTGAATTTTTTTCGTAACATTGAAACAAAACTGTTGAGCAAGGACTACCTTCAAGAACTTTACAAAAGCCCGGTGAGTTTCGCTAATCCTTCCATATTTGAAACGATAGGAAACATCTTCGACACCATACATCGACATCAATCAGCTTCATATAATTATCTGTTGTGTTTGGGAACTTTTGTCCGTTCCGTATACATTGTGACGATTATGAACTAATATCACACATTCAAAAGTAAGGGGAGGGACTCTATGGTAAGCATGAATTATTTTTTCCTCCTTGTTAGAAGGGAGGGAGGGAAAATCCCACGCACTATGACCTGAGGTCTATTGTACATCCCACTACATGGGATGAGTTGCATGCCCACCGATCCTCTACGCGCACCGACCTAACCACTTGACCCCCTTAACGACCGGTCCCTACAGCCAACAGAGTCCATATACCACTCCTGCTTCGGCAACTCCTCCAAGGCTCCCTTAACGGTCCAAGGCGGAAGTCCTCCCCTGAGAAGGTCTGCCCCGGGTTCCGTTACAGAAGCTATCCATCATCACATGAATACAATCCACGGAGGCCGGTCGAGAGAGCCAGCAGCTTCACTTTAGTGGCCAAACCTCATGCACTGTGTCACAGTGAAACTGAGAGAGGTGGAGCAAACTGAGAGAATTCAATCTGGCATCGGAACTGGAATCCGGTGTGGCTTAATGGATAGAGCGTCAGCAAGTAGAGCTGAAAACCCGGGTTCGAATCCCGGTGTCGGATAGAATTTTTCTCTGCTCCACCGATCCTTCATCATATGGTAACGCAGAATTCCTGCACGGAAATATCATGTGTACGTCGGTACATCGAAAAGAATCTGGAATTCAAAACTTGATGTTTAATAAAAACAACAATCTTGATTGCTCCATAGAATGCCATCTTCTTCGTACCCAAAACTTTTCTATGTGCAGCAATGGGTACATTTCATTATAAATAAGGGCTACATTCTCCATCCGATCAAGAAGTCTACTGATCGAAATAATCAATAAGGAAGATACTATCCCTTAGTATTCACATACAGCTTATTTCTTATCAATTTTTCATATATTTAATAATAATAATAATAATAATAATAATAATAATACTAATAATACTAAATGTATTATACATTTTATTATTAATGAGTTAAATAACTAATATTGTTTGCTATCAGCCTATTTCTTATAAATTTTTCAAATTTATTTGTTTGTAAAATTGTATTGTTAATAGTTAAAACAACCATTTGTTTGCTATGCTCTGTCCTGTAGTGGGAGCCCGTAAATTCGGGGGCAGTTATTGTTCAACAATAAATTTATATATAGTACTGCGGTATCTTCATGCAAAGTTGGAATATATAAATAGTCAGATCGATTTTTTATTTTAATTCACGAGAGTATTTTCAAAAAGAAAACATTGTGAAAATTATGACGAGAAAGTAAAAGTCTAAAACACGTTATGAAAAATAAGACGTTAGGGATCTATTTACGCAATGAAGTCCTTAACTTGCCTTAATTTGCCCGAAACTACGACCGTGGCTCAGAGATGTCGCTAGAACCGAAAATAGTTCGTCAGAGACTATCCAGAGTGCACAATAGGCGGTGAGTCTACATTAAACACGGAATTAATTTGATGATGATGATGATTATGATGATGCACAAATTATTAGATGTCATGGAACAAGATTACCGGTACCGGAGAAAACATACCTGTGTTTCCTGGACTACGGGGTTGCCCAAAAATGGTTTATAAATGCAGCGTAGTTCAACCGATATTTGAACCTGTGCCCTTTGGTATATAAACCAAGCTCCCTAGTACTGAGCCAAAGTGATGGTTAATTTCGGGTCTCAGTAAGACAAGTTGCAACCAAGCCTTAAAATACCCTGTTGAAGAAGATTTTATTAATCAGTGCTCTACCTACACGATTTCACGCAAGTTTACTTCCTCCGTCAGAGTTAAATTCTTGTTGGCTTCTCTTTAATATAACTTCTATTTCAGAGAAAAGTTTCATCAAGATTTTAAACGGACATTGTATATGTAAGTAGTGTGCATGTTTGTATTGGTATTTTCTTAATACAAGTTTACCATTTACATAGAACTGTTTTAAACTGCAACAAAGCTTTCAAACGGCTATACAAGGCAATTTCAGCTCGCACCACGACAGCTACTCCGTGCTCTACTTGCAAGTTATGGAAACATTGACTTCTTCAATTAAGCATCGACTTCGGTTGAAGCATTCCATCAACTCTGCTCATAAGAATAGTTCCACCAAGTCTGTGCTGCATGTATTTAAATATCCCTGCTACTTTCATCGTAACAGTAAAACAGAAGATTTAAGTTTTTAATTACTTCGAAAACTTTGAATCCTCGTCTCTTTGACTGAATTTCGCTGTTGACCTATTTCGCACACACAATGTCAGGCATGCCATATCAGTAGGCCTGGAAACCTTTCACGAGAGCAGAAATATGAAACTGAAATATTGTAACTGAAAGTTTTTAATGAGCTTCGTATGATTTTTTCCAATAATAATACAATAATAACGCGAGCGGTCCAAATAGGGATGGAGGGAGTTAATTCATCGGATATGAGGGGTGAGGAGGATATGGAACATTGGACGTATCGACCGTCTACTGGACTGCATTAAAACTTCGTGAACAACTGCGAATAAAACCCTATGGCGGTTGCTTTAATGAAGTCATATCTATTACAGAGGCATCAGTAACAAGACCTATAAAGTACGCATTGTACCTAAAATAGTATTATTATCCCATCTGAAAGTATAAACAATGAAACCTCTAAAAAATCGCAAATATATCGCTTGAAAAAGGAATTTAACACGTGTGGAATGCAGATGTCAGTTGTCACTGGACTTCTCTGTCTTCAAGGATTAGATCACCTGAACAGCTCAGGCTTTCCATGTCGTTCTTGGTCATCCTATAAGACGCGACGTCACACATTTGGTTTATAGTAAAATTACATACTTAATTTCTTACGTAAGCGTATCAGACAATTTTGTCTGTAAAGGGCAATATTTTTATTTACTGAAATAATTTTACACCATTTCTTGTTGTTTCTTTATAAAATCTTACCCTGTGACATTTTTTAAAAATAGCAGAGAGGGAACCGCCATTGCCTTGTATTAATTTTAGTTAGGTATTTATTCCTATCTTATTGTTCATTATTTTATTTAGGTATTTATTCCTATCTTATTGTTAATTATTTTATTTAGGTATTTATTCCTCTCTTATTGTTAATTATTTTATTTAGGTATTTATTCATATCTTATTGTTAATTATTTTACGTAGGTATTTATTCCTATCTTATTGTTAATTATTTTATTTAGGTATTTATTCATATCTTATTGTTAATTATTTTACGTAGGTATTTATTCCTATCTTATTGTTAATTATTTTATTTAGGTATTTATTCATATCTTATTGTTAATTATTTTACGTAGGTATTTATTCCTATCTTATTGTTAATTATTTTATTTAGTATTTATTCCTATCTTATTGTTAATTATTTTATTTAGGTATTTATTCCTATCTTATTGTTAATTATTTTATTTAGTATTTATTCCTATATTATTGTTAATTATTTTATTTAGGTATTTATTCCTATCTTATTGTTAATTATTTTATTTAGGTATTTATTCCTATTTTATTGTTAATTATTTTACTTAGGTATTTATTCCTATCTTATTGTTAATTATTTTATTTAGGTATTTATTCCTATATTATTGTTCATTATTTTATTTAGGATTTATTTCTATCTTATTGTTAATTATTTTATTTAGGCATTTATTCCTATCTTATTGTTAATTATTTTATTTAGGTATTTATTCCTATCTTATTGTTAATTATTTTATTTAGGTATTTATTCCTATCTTATTGTTAATTATTTTATTTAGGTATTTATTCCTATTTTATTATTAATTATTTTATTTAGGTATTTATTCCTATCTTATTGTTAATTATTTTATTTAGGTATTTATTCCTATCTTATTGTTAATTATTTTATTTAGGTATTTATTCCTATCTTATTGTTAATTATTTTATTTAGGTATTTATTCCTATCTTATTGTTAATTATTTTATTTAGGTATTTATTCCTATCTTATTGTTAATTATTTTATTTAGGTATTTATTCCTATTTTATTCTTAATTATTTTACTTAGGTATTTATTCCTATTTTATTGTTAATTATTTTACTTAGGTATTTATTCCTATCTTATTGTTAGGTATTTATTCCTATATTATTGTTAATTATTTTATTTAGGATTTATTTCTATCTTATTGTTAATTATTTTATTTAGGTATTTATTCCTATCTTATTGTTAATTATTTTATTTAGGTATTTATTCCTATCTTATTGTTAATTATTTTATTCATACGTTGAAATTTATGCATCATTAGTTTTTCAGAAAAATTTTAAAAGTATTCAATGCCCATCTTATCTACCTACCTACCTACCTACCTACCTACCTACCCGTCCGTCCGTCCGTCCGTCCATGCATCTACGTATTTATGTATTTGATTGAGGCCTACTTTTATGGCAAAGTTAAAGTCTTCTTTTCCATTCAAAACAGTTATAAAAATACATAGGAAATATAAAATTAGAACAATATAGAAACAATGCAATAATAACAATATAATAATAATAATAATAATAATAATAATAATAATAATAATAATAATAATAATAATAATTGTATTGTATTGTATTTATTAACATTCCATGGTATTCATACATGCTTACAGCTAGAATATGGAACAAGTCAAAAACTTAATACTATTATAAAATCTTAATTTATAGTCACAGTCTAGATGAAATATATACAGACGAGATTTACAATATAGTCTACTAGTACAACACATAGTTTTAGTATCAATTTCATGAAGTGTTATTGAATGTCATGAATTCACCTACAGAATAGAAGGCGTGAGAAATTAGGTACTTCTTTAATTTGGCCCTAAATAATGTTATGTTTTGAGTTTCATTTTTTATATCGATAGGGAGGCTATTAAAAATTTTTACTGCCATATAACACTCCTTTTTCATAGCACGATAGACTTGCCGATGGAGTATGAAAGTCATTTTTTGACGTGTATTTATGCTATGAACTGTTGAATTAGTTACAAAGTTTTCACGATTACATACGAGGAAGACTATTAATGAAAAGATATACTGACAAGCCATGGGCATTATTTGTAGTTTTTGAAAATAATCCTACACGATTCCCTAGATTTGGCACCTGCTATTATTCTAATTACTCTTTTTGTAATAGAAATATATTGTTACTATCTGTGGAATTTCCCAGAATATTATTCCAAAACTCATTACCGAGTGGAATTATGCAAAGTATATTGTTTTTAAGGTATTGATATTTACTATCTTTTGCATAGATCTAATAGCAAAACAAGCTGAATTTAGTTTGGGGGTAATTTCTTTAATATGATTTTTCCAATTTAACACATTATCGATTTTTAAGCCAAGAAATTTGGTTGTTGTTGTTTCTAATAGGGATCTATTGTTAATTATTGCGCTAGAAATTTGCGACGTTGAATTTGGACAGGATTTAATAAAAGCAAAATGAAGATAAGTTTAGTTACATGTAATTTTAAAACTTAGACTACTTAGTGTTAAATAAAGACAATTTGAATCAAGGGAATGATTAAAACAATGAAGAGAAATTGGTGTAATATTAAAAATAAAAATCATATTTTACAAAGTTGCACTTTAAGAAAGATTATATTCTAGAGATGAAAAACAGTCTATTTTACATTCGTCTTTTGAAAGTAGTCAATGTCCGACAGCCTCTTAAGGTGGTGGGTGTTCCAATGACAAGCGATTTAAACGGTTAATGATGAGCATCGGGAAGTGTTAGTTTGAGGTGTACTCAATGTGCCGTTAATCTGAGATCGAATATTTAGGTTATGGTTGGAACATAAATACACAAGACGAGACCACAGACAACTTGGAGCAGAGGAACGCACAATTGAAGAGGTCCTTTCTATAAGATTTCAACTTGCTTTGTTGACGTTTTAATGTATCCTTTTGAAACCATATATAACTGCACAAGTTTATTTAACAGACTCTTCTAAATCTTTACTTAGATCCATTTCAAAAAACTATGCACTAGGGGCGTCACATTTATTTCTGTTTTTACCATTTTTCTCATAACTTGTTATTTGGACTTAGGCCAGTTTGGAATCCACCTCTTTAATAATTTTGAAACAGAAGAGAAAGACAGTGTTAAGTTCTGCGGTCGTTGAGTAGGTGCCAAAATAAAGATTCGAAAAATGGTTAAACATCGGTTATATATGTCATATATTATGAAAACATTGCAATTTCTTTGAGAGTTGGGTTAAGTCGGCGGACAGTACGTCACAATAGTCAAAGTGCAACATTACAAGTGTTTAAACTAATGTTTGTTTTAGTGGCGCCGAAAATAAATGCTTGAATACTTGAAGCGTTTTAGTGAGTGTATAGACGAGCAGATTTTTTTGCATGTGTGCCTTACTCGATAATTCCAACTTAATTCCTTATAAAAACATATTCCTTGATTTGACCACATGTGGGCATGGAATGTTATATTATTAAGCATAATGGCCGTTAGAAGTGTTCAGCAGTCCTTTGCCACCGATGATTATGACCTCAGACTTAGCTGCATTAAGTCAAAGTCCGTATCTGCTGGTCATGTTAAGACTAAACTGAGATCGTTATTTCATTTGGTGATAGAATAATTTAATACATCAGGTTGGAAATTTATATAGAACTGGAGATCATGAGCATATAGATGGTAGCGATAATATAATGTGTTTAAGGAGACATCACTCACATAAATTGAAAAGAACAGCGGACCAAGTACTGAACCTTGTGGAACGCCTTGTTCGTGGTCGCCAAGAAAAATACATACTGTCATCATATAGGCATCGGCGGTTACGCTGGTATGTTTAAGGTCTTATTATCTGAGCTGTTCCAGTGTTCACAAGTGCTAAGAAATTTGGTGTCTTAATTATATTTACAGTAAAAATACAGAGTAAGGGAAATGAAATTATTTGGGCCATTGTCTTGTTTCATTTTAGTTGAAACCGAAGACACGGAGGGAAACGAACTAGATGAGGCAATAGCTATTTGAAACATTACTGCAGGATACAGATTAAAATAAGTCACCTATGAAAGATTAGGAAGATAGTATTAATTAACTAGGCGTTGTGAAGCCGGAACAATTCAATGAGCCTTAACTAGTGCAGGTAATGTTTAAGATAATGGTGATTATGATAGTGATTAAACATTTATCTTGTGAAAATTCCTTTTCTTCTCTAAACATAAATTTGTATAAGACTAATAAAGCTGAAAATAAAATTAAATTAACAGTAAAGTATTCATAAAGGAAAGTGAATTTAACGAAATTTGTATACAATTTGGAATAAAATTTAATAAAGTAGTATCTGAGTTGATTAACGAAGTGGTACTTGTGAAGTTTATTTATGCAGCCAAATGCACCGTCAAGCGAACGGCTCGGTAAATGTAGTTCAGAATGATGTTTTACCTCCAACATGGTAAAACATCCAGTTCTGGGGCAACAAACTGAAGTTTCAGGCTGAACAAATAATTTTCTTCTGAACATTAAACCATTATTGATAAAAATTTGAAAAGGAAGAAACAAATCAACTACCTTTGTGACTCTTTCAGGAGCGAGCTAATGTTTTTCTGTATATGTTATATTTTATGTTACAATTATTAGCAAAATAGATAAACAAATAATTACGTAGAATTATATTACTTTGTTCAGTTACGAAAATACACAGTTTACCCTGCCTTATTTCAGTCTATAATCCAATATGGAATATTGGGATGCGTACTTAAATGATATTCAAATAGGTAAAAATGGATAGATAATATGCAATAAATGCAATTCAAGAAATGAGCTAATGAGCCAAAAGGATTATGTTGCGCTGCTGGAAAAGTTGTTCCTGAGATGCAAGGCCCTCACAACCAACAAAAAACTTACTTACAAGTGTATATCCATTATTAACATACTTTTTAAATAGTTTAACATAAGACAATACAACACCTTATTCCAAATGCCATCGTCTGATGCAAAAGAAATACAGAAAGACAATTTTATTCCAACATTTGAAGTTTAAGAACAGGCTTATTATTTAATTGGAAGTCTTTTTCCAGCTGTCAGTAGTTACAAATATATTTTGTTTCAAACCCTGAATAACTGAACAAAAATTGAACAATTCCAGAAAGTATTAAATTATAATAATAGTTACCATCATAGTTTAAAACATAACTTGTTTAGGAACAAACGACTTATATCTTATAATAAGCTAATTAGTCACTGAGTAATAACATAGCTGTATTTGGAAATCTATCTATTATATATATAATCTGAACTGGTAATAGAAATTACGGGAAAACGGCTAAACGGATTTTAATAAATGGCCCCTCATTTTGAAGCTTGGAACCTAAAGTTTTTCGGAAAAGTAGTAGTATTCAGTGAAATGTCAATTTTCCTACATAATATTTCCTATTTTCCAAAATCCATCTGTTGTCAGTTTTGAGAACTAATTTTATTCAATCACGGCCGACTTGATTGAATTTCAGAACAAAACACACACTACAATAAACAATAGGCTATTACACGAAGGCCATGACCTGCAGATTGCCGACATATTTAGAGCTCAATTCAATTTGTTATTAAAAACTGATTCTGCAGTGTATAATTTTCTGAGTACAGCTGTGTAGTGGATATTCAAATCTACGAAAACGAAACTTGTGGTGGTTTGATGACATTATTACCATTATAATTAAATATTATTATAGTTATCATGATGCATCTATTTTTTCATTAATTGTACATAATTTTGATGCTATATTGATGACATGAAAGTGAAACATTTTGTGGTTATGTAAGTAAATGTAGAGAATATCTTAATTTATATCTTCATTTCTATAATTTACTGAGTGACTGCTATATATAACTACAAAACTTAAGTAAGATAATAATAATGTTATTAAAAATCAAATATTTTTATACTTATTAACCCAGTGGGGTTGGGTCCTTTTCATTTACTTAATGGCGGTGTAGTGTAGATATTGATATGTGTCATTGTCTTCAGTATTGGCTCGAGAGAGCGCAAAATTACAGTTCCTAAGGAAAGATAAAAGGTATTACTTACTGATAAAATAAGAGGCCTAGAAAATTTTGTAGTCTACAGATCATTTCAGCAAGATCTCTAAGTAGGATAAAATGATTTTACGCTCTACATTTCAAGTTCTACATGCAGCGGCTATACGAAAATGCTATTGTTCGAAAGCTTAGCAAACCTGACATTTTTTTAACTTTTGCCTGCAATCCACAATGACCTGAAATAGCTACTGCTGTCGTCCTGACATTGATACTTGCGTTTTCGCGTTGAAACACAAAAACTGAAGTTGGATAGGTTCAAGAAAAAGTATTTGGCCTAAAAATATCCATTCAGAGGGAGTATGTTTCATTATTATGGAAGCAAATAACTATCAAAAAGACAAGTATTCTTCATTGAAAATAAATCTGAAAAATGTTTATTTGAACGTCTAACGAACTTAGTTTGCAGCAGCATTTGCTGCACAAGCCACTAGTATAATAGATTTAAGCCAATTATATTTACCTCTAATGAGTGCAGCGAAACGCAGAAGTTTGGCTAGTCTATAGTTTATTGATGGTGCCAACGAGGCCGATAAGTCTTGCAATTTGTAATGACAAGAGGATCAACAAAGACAAGAAGTAGAAATATGATTGTGAGGAATAAATTGAAGACGACAGACGGTAGGCAGTGAACAGTTGAACTGGTCTCCCATAAGTTATCAGTTGCTAGATACGAAATGTGATCCAGATGATGGATTTATCTGGTTAAGTAATAAAAAGAAATGCTAGCGCACTAAGCGCAAGCATAGACACACCTGCAGACAGTGAGGAGTTTCTCACGTTCCAAGCCTTCACTTTTTGCACGGATAGCCCCTGCCAGCAATATCTTACGAAAGCGATTTTTTACAACAGTCCGGTGATGCCTCCAGCTCAATTCCAGGGGAGTTTCTAGTCAACTTTTCATCAAAATGTTGATGACAAACTACGCAAATCCATTTTTATACACACATCGAAGTACATACTTTTTACCCTCAACTGGTATCGCTTTTTAAGTGTACATTACGATATCAAGCAATAAGGGTCTACATTGATCCATAGATACCAGTTGAGGGTTAAATGAAATTCTGGACTTTCATAGTTGTTGCGTCCGAAGAAAATGTGGATTTCCAACAGCATTTTATAACAATACGTTGGATGTTGCAGAACTATTTACAGATTTCATTATTAGGGTAAAGTCTTCAATGGCGTGAAGGGTCTACATTTTTCGTATCCGGCTAGTCCAAACAAATGAGCAAAAGGCCACCAAACTAATCCTATGTATGTATGTATGTATGTATGTATGTATGTATGTATGTATGTATGTATGTATGTATGTATGTATGTATGTATGTATGTATGTATTTTATTGGGTTATTTTACGACGTTGTATCAACATCTATGTTATTTAGCGTCCGAATTATATGAAGGTGATAATGCCGGTGAAATGAGTCTGGGGTCCAACACCGAAAGTTACCCAGCATTTGCTCGTATTGGGTTGAGGGAAAACCCCGGAAAAAACCTCAACCACATAACTTGCCCCGACCGGGATTGGAACCCGGGCCACCTGGTTTCGCGGCGAGACGCGCTAACCGTTACTCCACAGGTGTGGACTGTATGTATGTATGTATGTATGTATGTATGTATGTATGTATGTATGTATGTATGTATGTATGTATGTATGTATGTATGTATGTATGTAACGTTTTGAGCAGCATGTTCCATTACAAATGAGAAGTAATACTACATGCGTTGGTTTACCTTCAAGTACATTATCGATTTATATTATACCGTGTATTATTATGTTGCTATTCTAGGTTAAGTATGGATTAGTGTAGTCAAGGTAATATTGTTACTTCTTAGTCTAACTTATTTTCCTATTCCTAACCTATGAAGTACAAGAATCTATTTACATAATCTAGCATTTAAATATTTACACTATTTACATATTTACTCTCTTTTTGATGAGTCTATTTTCAAACAAATTACCCATATATCCTCTAATATTCTAGCTTATTTACAGAATATAAGTAACCTATTTTCGGCCCTTATCGCTTAATTCTGACTTTTAACCTCTTTTATCTTCCCAAATAACTTATCCTTATATACTAGCCAGCCTAATGTAGTTGCTCAAAGTCTACACTATTTGCAAACTTCATAAAATATTTCATATAGCTTTATGCTCGACCATGCCGAAGTGTAGTAATTATACACCTGGTAGTAGCTCTTTAATGCACTTCATTAAAGTACACCTATTCATTAAAATTCAGGTGTTCAGCCAATGACAAATCACTTTTGTACCATTATAAAACCGCAAGTATTGATTATTCTCGGATATGCAATCGAAAGACAATTAGCGAAAAGTCACGGAGGCTGGAAATCCAATACTGTCGCATAAGGTTATGTTCTGTTACTACAATAATTAGCGTTAATTGTAAATAATATTCAAATAAATTCAATTTGTCATCTCGTTTTTCAATTCTAAATCAATTTCCAGATTATATCAAGACTAATGTTCATCTTATTCTCTACGTTATATCAAGGTCAATGACATTCGGCCTCGGAAAAAATCAATACTTTCGCGTCTGCGCACATCTCACAATTCAGGTCAGTTCACTACTCACATAACCATAACAAGACCTATTTATTTAATAATTTCAAGTTAGAATTATGGTCGAGCATAAAAAGTCGTATGAAACTTGCCTATAATGGTAATTAAGACGCTAATATGAAAATTATGAAACTCGCTTGCGCTCGTTTCATAAACAAACATACTTGCGTCTTAATTACTACCATTATAGGCTCGTTGCATAATGTACTACTCCCTCTGTCCCATAATAATTGTCCGGTACGCTTTTATTTCTTGTTCCAAAATAATTGTCCGATATCCATAATTTTACACTGGCGTTTACATAGGAGCAAAATGAAACACATGAATGAGTAATATAACTGTATTACTCCAAAATCAGTACAAAATTGTCACTAATTTGGTATTCCGCTCAATTAGCAAAAGAAAAACATTATTAATCCGGGATCTGTATAAATTGGCCAATCATTGAGCCAAAAAAAGAACATGAATACTACTTGCACAGCTTTATGACTCCAGGATCAGTACAAATTGGCTAGTCATTGAGCCGAAAATAAATACACCTAGGAGTGCAACTTTATTAACTGCAGGAGTAGTACAAATTGACCAAGAAGTGAAACAAAGAAAAATATTCTCCTACGAGTAAAGACGAAAAAACTGCCTGTTAGACCGGGAAGGTGTCATTTCAACAGTTTGCCTAGAACCACAGACCTACTGCTGCAGTGCTACTGTAGCCTCGTCGTTGATGTTCCGAGGACACTCCAAGCGAGATGGCAGGATGGTGAGGTGGTCCAGGTGCGCCTTTTGCATATGGGGAATCTTGTTGTTCCCGTCATTGACTTTCATTATTTCAATGAGATTGGACTGCAAAGTTAGGAAGACGTTGTTGAACTTGTCGCGTGTCAGCTGAGAGAAAGCTGTTTCAAGGCGGCGATCAACTCATCAATAGTTTGTGGAGCTGACTGATGCTGGAGAGACTGAATTGCCCGGAAGTAACCCAGATCTAAAACATTCATATCCAGACTGTTTGGCACACGAGTTCCAAAGTGATTCCACTGGCTGCTGCAGCGTCCATCCAGGTGCGGTCATTGGGAGCGATATGCGGACGCGCATTGTCCTGCTGAACTGACACCTGAATTCTCCCTGTGTGCGGTCCAGGAGGCCATTTTGCATTTATTGCTGGGATTAATTTGGTGATGAGCATGGATCCACTTTCCAAAGATTGCCGCCCCCTTAGCCAAATGCAGCGTGCTGTTCTTTTACTGATATGAAATTTCTAGGCCGCACCTGTTATGGCACCTTTCTTCACTACGTCAGCCGTAGTGTTTTTCAACAAAACTCCTATACCGCCTGCCGTTCACTGTCTGTAAGGTTCTTGCTACCCTTGTCACTCATTACCGCCAGTTGTGTTCCCAGGATGTCAATGTCTGTTCAAACGTACGTACTCACTGCAGGAGTATACTCTACTAACGATTTCCAGCTTGCTTTGCTACACCGGTATATAGTGCCATACCGGTGAGTTGAAAACCAATACCCACTTTCGGTAATCTTCTGGGTGGTGTGTGTTGCTTGTCTCGATAAGATCACGTTATTGCTCTACATCAGGCTCCGCCAG
Source organism: Periplaneta americana (assembly GCA_025594305.2). Classification (NCBI taxonomy): domain Eukaryota; kingdom Metazoa; phylum Arthropoda; class Insecta; order Blattodea; family Blattidae; genus Periplaneta; species Periplaneta americana. The sequence continues at coordinate 27,702,329 of JAJSOF020000040.1, read as the reverse complement.
GTCGAGTCAAGATCGCGAGAGGGCGTACAGGCCTGCTTACGGCTTCCACTGCGGGCAGTACATTTGTACACTGCAGTCTATCAGTGGTGGAACCTATCGAGGTCGCTTGGGGGCACCGGTGCACTGCATTTTGCACCAGGAATATTTATGTGCTAAAAACATGAACCTTAGCAATGTAATGGATGTTGTTATGCGAACAATTAATTTCATAAGGTCTAAAGGACTCAATCACATGGAGTTCAGGGCACTACTTGATGATATTAACAGTGAGTATGGGGATTTACTCTTCCACACCGAGGTACGGTGGTTAAGTCGAGGAAAAGTTCTGGAACGTTTTCTCCCACTTAGGAATGAAATTGCGTTATTTATGGATGTACATGGGAAACTTGTTAGAAGCCTTGAAAGAATATATTAAGAATAATGCAACAATTGTGCGAAGACTTCGAACGTAGATATCAGGAAATTAAAGAACTTGAACAACAATTTCAGATATTTACAACACCTTTTTCAGTGAGTGTCCTGGGTATTCCTGCTGAACCACAATTAGAAATCCTTGATTTAGAAAGCGATATTGAGCTAAAGGATAAGTATCAAAACAGAAAAGTATTAACCATTTCTATACTTGTTTTCCACGAGAAAGGTTTCCTAAACTGCAAAATCTCGCTGCAAGAACGTTGTACATGTTCGGGACAACCTACGTATGCGAAACACTGTTTTCTTTAATGAAGTTTACAAAGTCACGTCACAGAAGCCAACTAAGTGATGAACACTGAAAGCATGTTTGCGATTGGCTGGTACTAAAACAAAAGCTCTACGAATTGAAAAGCTGCTTACTAACAAAAAACTGCAAAAATCGCCGCAGATCTCTGATATATAAGAAAAAGTACTAATATTACAGAATTGTATTTGAATAATAACGTTTTTACTGTTGTTTTATTTTGTTAATTGAACTGTATAGCAATGAGAAGGAGACAAACAGTGTACAGATTTATTTCGTAGTATGTTAATCTGTATAAAAGTGTATATTTTGTTTTGCTTCATTATTGTGCAAACATGCAAAAATTTATTTCGTATATAGTTAACTGTACCAAATTATGTAGAGTAGTGTTTTGAGTATAGTGCATTTAACAGTGAAAGTGTACTTCAATTAAAAGCTGAAGTTAATTTATATTCTTATCACAAATTTGCTTCACATACAAGTTCTTAGCTCCGCCACTGTGGAAGCAGCTTCGCTTGCTCGCAGCCGTACGCCAGGGCTTGAGGGTTTGCACGCACGCCCGAGAGTGTAGTCACTTGACGCTCCCTGCTCTACATAACCTTGTGCACTGATCTACTGCGCTTCTCCTCATGCGTGCACTTCTCATTTGCCCCGTCGTCTGTAATTACTGTAATACCATTTCGGCTTACCGGACAATTATTATGGGACAGAGGGTGTATTATATAGCTTTTCTTGTCCACAGGCCACTTCCCACCACATTCATGTATAGACTGGATTAGTGTTCCTCTTTCCTTTCCTAATTTCGTACAGTCATAAATAATATGGTCCACTGTCTGATCCCTATCCCCACAGACACATGTCGCACTATTCTTGATTTTAAAGCGATGAAAATATGCGTTGAGTTTTCCTTGTCCGGTCGTGTGTGTGTGTGTGTGTGTGTGTGCGTATGTGTAAATGCATGAATGAATGTATCGTATGTATCTATGTAATGCATATCAACTTGGCCTCTATTATAAGCAGTAGCTACACGATCCACACCTATATACAATATAATATGTGCGGTATGTTTATATTAGGATGGTCCTTACTTTTAAGTTGTGAAACTGAAGGGGGCAAGTTTTTACCGTTCCATTATAAAGGAACAATTTGTTAAATTAGGGTAGGTCTAATTTTGAATAATATTTAGGGGTTGCTACTAATAACTAAATAAAAACACACAATAGGACCATATCATAATGCTAAACACAAGTGTTTTATTTTTTAATTAATCTAAATTTTAAAATGATTTCAACTGAATTGTGAATAACTGCGGACACTTAGTATAGAAAGATTTGATGTAGCGTCCATTGGTCAATATTACGCAATACTGCAATGTACCCCTCAGAATTTCAGCCTAAGTCCATTTGTAAGAGTACTCTTTGTGTTGTGTAATAGTCCGTAATATCACATAATATGGAACAATCTAGAATTGCCCAGAACGTTACAGAACCTTCATAAATAATCTGAAACGTTCTAGAACCATCCGGAAAAATTTGGAACTTTCCAGAACGTTCTAGAATCTTCTGTAATAATGTATTACCTTCAAGCAATTTCAAACTAATTGGTATTAATTGGAATTCAAGAAAACATATGACTTTTGGGGTTTCTGCAATCCACGATTCTAATAGACTTCTGGATCAGTGGCAAACATCATACTTATAAAAATAAGTAAATTAATAGTACAGAGATATAAAAATAAGTAAATTAATAGGATGATAATGTCATACTAACAGCGAAGAAACAACATATATCGGTGTACGTGGAACACCTAAATTACTACAGTGGCATTCTACCGTCATTTGTTTCGAAAGCATGCGAAATCAGCATCCATGTCTGGCTTAAAATGAAGGCTCTACCGCTCCTAATGATTCTGTAAAAAAACTAAGTTAATTAGCCTTTCTAATTATGCAATCCCAGTATCCAAACTTCCTAACTAAGCTTAAAACTTTCGTCTGATCAAACAAACTACGATGTTCGTGATTGATACTGTATTTGCTATAACAGACTTGCCCGATTGCTACAGTCATACGTGTTGGTGTGTTTTTTCTTACGAGATCCAATGCTACGAATCATTTTACCAATTTATTTATACACTATCTACCAAAAAGTAATTGGGCGCTGTTTTTGCCCCTTTAGAACCTCGTGGTACCACCTCTTGTTGCTATAACAACAGCCACCCTGTCAGGCATGTTCTCCACTAGTTTGTGTAGGATATCCACTGGAATGCGTCGCCATTCCTCTTGCAATATGGCACTCAGTTGGACAATGGAAGTTGGCCGCATTTCCCGAAACCTCAATCGCCGGTCCAATTCGTCTCAAAGGTGCTCAATGTGATTGAGATCAGGACTCTGTGCAGGCCAGTCCAACCGGTGAACATTATTGTCTTCATAGTAGCCGCCGAAACATGGCATCTAGCACGTAAAATCCTGGGTGCCCAATTACTTTTTGGTAGATAGTGTATATTCCCCTCATGCAGATGGAATCAGATTTATTCTCTTACTTTTGAGTCGTAGGCTACGTTATCTCTGAAATAGTGTAGGATGTAGTTTTGATTATGATTTTGGCTGACTTCATACAGACACGATTTCAATTACACTTTCGACATACCGAATTATTTCAATGAAATTTGATTCTTTGGCTTCCTATGTCTATCACCTGTCGCCTTAGTAGACCTCATTATTATAACTGTTCAAAAATCTTAACTTTCGCAATACGATTGGATATGTCAAATTATTGTTCTAAAACTTCCTCTTATTTCTCTCATCTACATGTAATCTTATTTCAAAAATAACTCTAAGTACATTTAATGTCTTGAATAATTTAAAGGAAAAATTGTTTCGGGGACGGGTATCGAACTCGGGATCTTTGTTTGAGCGCGCCAACGCTCTACCGACCGAGCTACCCAGGAACTGTAACAGACACCGGCTCAATTTTTCTCTTTGGCTCAGTCGGTAGAGCGCTGGCGCGCTCAGCCAAAGGTCCCGTGTTCGATACCCGGCTCCGGAACAATTTTCCTTGAAATTATTCTAGTCAGCTTAACAGGAAGCTATACCTGAAACCCAGATTTGCATAATACGTCACTGACCGTTAACAGAAAACCACAATTCAAGTCACACAGAGTTTGTGTGCACTTAGTGTTGGGTTCGACGTCTTGTCAGCCCACTTGGGGTATGTGGATATAAAGGGAAAAATTGAGCCGGTGTCGGTTACAGTTCCTGGGTAGCTCAGTCGGTAGAGCGCTGGCGCGCTCAGCCAAAGTTCCGCGGTTCGATACACGGTCCCGGAACAATTTTTCCTTCAAATTATTCAAGTCAGTTTCACAGGTAGCCAGATTTGCATTTGTCTTATTACAAATTTTCTGTATAAAACTGACGTGGATGTCTGATATTTATACTATTCTATTGCAGATTCAATGATCAATGTTCGATTCCCGGAAGGAAAATTGAGATAGTATGTCTCCATTCTTAAGGAATATGTTACATTTTATATGTCATATTCTTTGAAAGTTTGATGAAGTTTAGATGAAGATGAATTCGATGAAAATGAGCTGTAACTTTAATGCACTCATTGATTGCGTTTTTTAAATACCAACACACAAGAATAATTTAAAAGACATCTGATCCTTACAGAGTATTCCTTTCTTGCCTAATTTCATAACCTGTGTGTTTATTAAAAACATGTCAAGAAGTGTACCGCTGTTTGATGCAAAAACAATAACCACCAATTATAAATTATAGTAATTGATATGAATAAGAATGAAGAAAGAACAATTCTGAAACTGATCAGGAAGAAAAAAAGGAATAGGCTGGGTCACTGGCTGAGAAGAAACTGACTACTGAAGGATGCACTGGAAGGAATAGTAAACGGGAGAATATCTCGGGACAGAAGAAGAAGATACCAGATGATAGACGACATTAAGACATATGTATCGTATGTGGAGATAAAAAGGAAGGCAGAAAATAGGAAAGACTGGAGAATGCTGGGTTTGCAGTGACATCTGCCGTTGGGCCGAAAATTATGAATGAATAAATGAATGACTATCAATACTAAAAGTGATTAAAAAAATGCACTTAGAATTTATTTCAATAATATAAGTTGTCTACGTTCTATATTTAATGATAAAACACACATGTTAGGTCAATATTACAGTGTTCATTGATTTGATAAAATACATTAAAGGTGATATGTTTCAGTTGTATGAACACAACTGAAACATATAACCTTTAATGTATTTTGTCTACTTTCTATGTTTTTTTTTTTTTATTTTAATATAACACATTTCGAAACCGATTTTGTGCTTTCCTCAAAACTACTGCCATGGTGCTTAACATCTTTTACTCCTGAACCCTTCAATTATAACGTCTCTATTTTAGAACACATAGGCCTACTGTATATCTAGTTGGCAATAACAGAGACATTAGACAGGCCTGGGCGCTAATAGCTCAAATTGAGGTACAGTTATGTATCGGACCGATACGAGTAGACCAGGGGCCTGTTTCTCAAAAATACTAGTTTAGTAGTTCACCAATTACTAGTTACCAGAGTATATTTCACCAGCTCTAGTAGATTCTGTTTCTCAAACTATTTTACCACTCTAGTAACTTGTGACAATTTTTCACTAGTTACATGATCTGTTTCACTAGTCAGCTGATTGAGTTCATTTGTTTATAGTCACTGGTAAGTATTGTTATTTGAGTTTAGAAGGCTAAGTTGTTTGTATTGTGGTTTCGATTTCTCTTTTCGGTTGAAATTCCATCAGTTGAAAGCAAATTAACTATACTCAATATGATTAATGAATCAAAGGATTATTATTCGGTGCGTTTTCAAGCATGTTAACAAAAAATGATGAAATAAACGAATGGACAAAAAGTGTTGTAATGTGTGAGGCTATGGAACTGATACCTCAGAACAAAGATTATGCATACGTTAGGGACACTTACTGGTCCAACATTAAGAAAGCAATTTTGATAAGTACCAATTCAAGTTCACAGTATCGTAATTTGAACATATGATGTAGCTAGTGGGTCTACTGCCGACATGAATGCCACTTATGACTTGATGAAAAATTCGCTAATTTTTTTGTTTTACATTTTATCTATTCATAAATTATTGTCGTTATATATTTAATTTGTAGGTTAAAGTTGACAATGACAGAAGAACTGGCAGTGGAGGAGGAAAGCTAGTAAAAATTAGTTGATGAATTGGTATTAGATTATTAGGAAAAAATTGTGCAAGTGTTGCTGGTCTAGGACAGAAAGACTAGATGGCATTGCAAAATAATCAACATCCCGATTTGTAGAGCAATTTGTATTTGAAGCTTTGCTGATAATGCATGACTTTTATTTTTTTGTCTTGTTATGGCAGGTCCCACTATATTTAACAACTTTTCAAGCTTTTCAGTACTTTACCTAAACCGTTCATTATATTTAAACAATGCTCCCGTAAAGGAATAATAATTGTTCTTTCTCGATATAGTTTTAGCTCTTCTCACAACTTCTTCATGACTTCATTCGGAATCACCAAACCAGATATTAAAAGAAAATAACTACAATATTTTGTTTTATCTGAGAAAGGTTGTCACTGGTAACTGATAATATAGAAATCACCAGTCTTTAGAGTCTTGTAGGAATATTCCTGTTGAATACTAGTGTAATCAACTAGATTAGCATTTTGAGAAACAGAATCACTTATGAACTGGTGAAATCGACCAATATTACTAGTCTATGAACTGGTAACTACTACTTTACCCTTGTAGTTTCTAGAAACACAGACTTGTAAAATAAACTAATATTACTACTGTACAGACTAGTATTACTAGTCCATGAGTTTTGAGAAACAGGCCCCTGAAGGTAAGCATTACTGAGTGAGGCATTGTCTATGAGGCGGCATGCAACATAGATTTCGGCTCTCGCTGGTTGCCTAAAATCCACCACTGAAGCACTGTGCTTTACTATGTGTTAGTTTCTAAAGCGGTGAAACGGGCAGAACTTGGGTGGGGGTATCGCCTTTTCTTTTTGCTTCCCCTTTATGTCCAGAGCTGCTTTAGACCATTATTCGGAAATTGTGTTATATTTCAGAGTGAGACGCTTTGATCAAATATTATGAAATAAAAGCTAATTACATCGAGTTCTACTTAAAAATCCAGATGATAGAACATCACTGGAAAAATCAAACTAAATTATCCAGAATGTACAAGTCTGAGGAGCAGAAGACATAACACTGGCCGGCAGTGTAAGAACTGCTTGGGGGAGAACACGATGGTCTTGGGTTTCAATGGCAGAGCCTGTAATTTGTAGCAGACCAATTTTGTCGTCTGTAGCATATACAGGGTGATTCACACCACCCGAAACAGTCATTTATTTCAGAAACTAGTGCATTAAAATTTTCGAGACAAAAATATTTTTAACCCAAGCAGATGTGAACTTTCACTTGAGCTTGATTTCATCAATCAGTCTTAACAGGAAGTAGGGTCAGTGGCGTATTACTTTAAAATTTAAAATATGGTACCATTTGATAGAGCTCTTCAAAACAAACAACTTTCATACGAAACATTTTTATTAATTCCTGCTCTTTCGACGAGAAAACTTACGAAAAGACAATGGGCGATTCAGACCACACGTAAGTCATTTATTTCGGACACTAGTGCATTAAAATTTTCGAGACACAAATATTTGTAAATAAAGCACATGTGAAACTTTAATTGAGCTTGATTTCATCAATCAGCCTTAACAGGAAGTAGAGTCAGTGGCGTATCACTTTACAATTTCAAATGGAAGTCGGGGTCAAATAGGGTGCCATTTGATAAAGCTCTCAAAACAAACAACTTTCATGGGAAACGTTTTTATCAATTCCTACTCTTTCAATGAGGAAACGTACGAAAAGATAATGTCATTAATACTGAAGAATGTGTATGTGTGTGTGTATCCAATGCCTACCCACTTCACTTGCGTGATTCGGGTTCCGCATACATTGCGGATAGATGGCAGGACTGTGACCCATTTTTCAAGTTTTGTACACCACTTCGGCGGGTCACACTGTACATGGAGTGCTTCTGTGGAGAGTTATGTCGTGTGCTAAGGTGAGTATTTGTGTAAGTGTAGTGTCTGGAATGAGTGATGATAATGATGAGGAAGGCAAAAGGGGAAACCCGGTGGTGGCACATAGCCAACTCCTGTCGAATAGCACCAAGGGGGCCGCCAGGCTTAACCTCCCCATCCGACGGACGAATCACTATCAACAGTGACATATGCTTTCTCTTCATATGTCCCTGCGGAGAGATTTGGGTTTAAACCCAGGCATATTGGTGTACAATCTAGTGATTAGAAGTTGTGCACCGCCATCTCTCCTAGTCCCGAGGTAGAAATTTTACATGGGAATCGAACACGGGCCGGCTAGTCTGGAGGTAGTCACGCTAACACAGAGCTAACTCGCCGGACATACTGAAGAATGTTACGAGAAGAAAATGTAAACTAGATAAATACATTTAATGTTGACATAGTACACACGCACAATTACCTGGCTGAGTGTAGCCCTGGTGGCCGGCAGCACCGTCGAGGGTTGAATACAAGTAAACTACCCCTTCCCCTTTGCTCGCTCAGCAGTGTTTCCTTTAGTCACTGCGATACAGTATCTACGGCCAGGTCTACATGTACACTGCACTTAGCCAGGTAATAAACTCAGGTGGCCTTGGCCAACAATTACAAACAGAAGGAAGCGTTTTGTTTTCTCTGTACCTACGTATGTACATTTTTCTAGTTTTGCAATTACTTTTGTAACTAATGAAATAAGTACCTAAAAGTTAAGAGTGATTACAAATATCTCCTACGTATTACAAACAGATGCGGTCCTGTGGCATGGCCAGCACGACCTCCTGACTTGAATTCTTTGGATTTCTATCTTTGGGGACGGTTAAATACATCGTCTACCAAAATCGTCCCTCAACAAGATATGACCTGAAACAGCGAATCCGAGAGACCTACCAGTCACTTGTCCACGCCAAAGTGGTAGGAGTCACTGACAATGTTAGAAAAAGAGTAGGCCTACGGGTGTGTGCTCCTCAAAACGGCAGACAGTTTGAACATTTGTAAAAATTAATGGCATTGTCCAGTCTTTCAGTAATATCTGCCAACATTAATTGTCTTGTTTACATTTTCGTATTGTAATATTTGTCAATATTGATGGTATTGTCTTTCCGTACGTTTTCTAATTGAAAGAGTAGGAATTGATAAAAACGTTCCCTATGAAAGTTGAATGTTTTGAAGAGCTCTATCAAATGGTACCCTATTTGACTCAGACTCCCATTTGAAATTTTGAAGTAATACGCCACTGACCCTACTTCCTGTTAGGACTGATTGATGAAATCAAGCTCAAGTGAAAGTTCACATGTGCTTTAGTCATAAATATTTTTGTCTCAAAAGTTTTAATACACTAGTTTTCGAAATAAATGACTGTTACGAGTGGTCTGAATCACCCTGTATGTTCAATTCCTTTCTAACGTCATCATTCTTATTACCCAATATTGAAGAATAGGAGGCAATTCTTAGACATTTCATTTCGCTACTTATATTGGATCCGAATCACTAACGTAATTATATTTCGTAGTACGGTAATTTTTTTTTTTTTTTTTTTAATCTTGCAATGCAAACTACGGTTTCCTCCTTAGGTATATCGCGGAATCTTTGAACTGTTTATACCGAAAAAAAATTAAGAAATACTCGGCAGTTAAGAATGGCCTGTTGCTCTTCAATATTGGATAAAACGAATGAGGACGTTATGAAAGAATTGAACATATAGCCTACGCTACAAACGACAAAATTGCACTGCTACAAATTACAGGCTCGGCCATTTGAGACCCAAGACTTGTACTCGGACATGTAGGCACTCAAAACGTTAAACATAGGTAGGCAGAAGGCACAAAATATGAACACATTAAGATGTATATAGTGGATATATAAAGTCTTAATATTTTCACTTCATTTTCTGTGCTGTACTTTTAATATGAGCAGCAGTGATTCAGTAATATGATTCTTTAAATTCCACTTCTTTCCACATTTTATCTGTGAAAATATAAGCTAAATCTATCAGTCTAACTACTGTACTAATATAATTTCTTATAAAATAATTATTAAATCGATTTCCTTAAAAACACAAAAACCATAAAAGGATTACAGTCCCTTGTTAAATTTTACTTTACTTATGAAATGTTAACAACATTACGGTCCTTCGTAGCAACGACATAATTATTGTACTTTTGAACCAAGACTCCAAGGAAAATGCTCAACTTTTACAAAACACTATAAAATAAGACTGTTTTCGTAAAGCTGAGTATTTTCCTTGGCCCAAAAGACAATATGGGTTGCTACGAAGACGGCAGGGGCGACTATTTTCTTTAAAGCAAGTATTTACCTTGGATAAAAAATACAATATGTAGCTGCTAAGAAGTGGCATTGATGTGGTGAACAATTGCCAGTAACTGGATTTTTGGGTCTTTTTGAATATTTATTTGGAGTAAAATATTACAGGATAACTATAAAAGTATGCTATTCCATTATTTAAAAATTGATAAACGTCTCCATTTCAAAGAAAGAACGTTTTATTCCTTAGGTGGGCCTTATTACCCCCGGATAGCTTACGAGTTTTTATGGTTGATTGGGTAGTTGGTAGCAATGAAATGATATTTGGCAAGATAAATTCGAAGGTTCTTCATGGGATTACTCGACATTCGTCTTACAGCTCGGGAAAACATAAGGAAAAACTTAACCATGTAATCAGTCCAAGCGGGAATCTAACCCATGTCCGAGCGCAGCTCTGGATCTGCAGGCAAATGCTCTACCGCCTGAGCTACGCCGGTGCCCAAAGAAGTGCTATGAATTAGAGTTATTGCTAAATAAAACTTCTCATTTTCAATCCACCAAGCTACGTACACCCCGAGATCCACTACAGTTCCGCGAGTCATAGTTTGGAAAATTCTGTCCTAATACTAGGGTGATAAGGCTAACAAAGGTTTTCATACGCGTTTGTGTGTATGTCAAAGGAAAGCTACGTCTACACATCGCTTAGACGTGACCAAGTTCTCGAGAGGGATTGGCTGGCTTGATTCTTTTCAGCCCTGCCAACCTACAATTCTATCTGATCGATTAGCGAAATGTGGAACGCAAAAACTTGCGACGTATCGTGTGACAGACGACAGTAGATCGTTGCAACAGGTCGTTTGTTTAGAATTCTAAAGAAATGGCGACAGTTCCTCGTCTGCGCCAATAAAATGTGCTATCAGTGTCGGATTGTGAGGTAAGCAGTCCGTTGTTAAAGTACCGTATCCAAGAGGTAATTGAACTTCAGCCAGTCTGGGCAAACTGGAAATTCCAAAGAAAAAGTATTTTTCACAAATATTTATTTATTATTAGATTAAGACACAGATAAGACTCTACATTTAAATATTATAATTAGACAGTAGATGCGGGATGACTTATCGTTGAATGTAGGTCCACATTTACTATATATTATATTTTTTTCATTCAGACCATTCAATTCAATTCAATTTATTTGGCCATTAGACATACAGTTTTAGGCTTCGTCAGAATACATTGAAAAAAACATATAAATACATTTAAAAAAACACTAATAACAGAAACAGTAAAATTTAAGTAATACAACGAAAACATGAAATAATTTGAAACTTTTAAATTGAAAAAAAGCTAACTAAATTGCAATTAAAACTTATTTATTAAAATAAAATTTCATACAAATTTGTGTTGAAAAACTCAGCAACAGAATAAAAGGAATTATTTAATAACCAATTGTAAAATCTAGTTTTGAAACTATTGATTGGCAATTTATAATATTTACTTCGGAGCTTATTATATAATTTCATCCCCATAATTAAAAAGTTTGTGTTGCTCTTGTGTAATCGACAATATGGAATATTAATTTGTTCACTATTTCTAATTTCATGATTATGTATATTGGCCACTACTGAGTAATTGTCGATATTTTGTCTAGTGTAAAGTACTAGATCATATATATACAAATTTATGATTGTTAAAATCGTGATTGTCTGAAAAGTGATTAGCTCAACAGGTTTTAAACGTAAACAGACGACGTCAACATGCTACTGTATCTCCGTACAGTCAGAAGGAAAAGAAAAATAACGTACTGTAGTAATATAGCACATACCTTCCAAGTTCAGTCCTCGTCATCATTGATGCAATCACCAGCGTTGCAGTAAACGATGATATAATCTCGTAAGTTGTCGAAGCTGAATCGTCTTCGCTTATCGCTTAAACAGTTTTTGTATCGAGAGAATTTCTGAAGAAAAACTTTAAAATGTGGATCACTCAATTTCTTTAGAGGAATATTTGTACTGAGCATCATGTTACACGTGTCGTTAGACCCGCACAACTAAATGATGATAATGGTGATGATGATGATGATGATGATGATGATGATTGTTCCTCAGATTTCATTTCAACGCATTTCCTGTGCGATGTACTGTTGCAATGTTTCTCTATAGCTTGAGTTGTTCTGGTTTTTATTTCAATTTTACATACTTTACACACGATATTGTCTTCGTTAATACATAAAATGTCACTCTCATACTTCTTAAATGCATTTCGTATCTCTGAGCGAATTTAACGTTTTGACTTCGACATTATGAATGGATCAGCACTACAATATTCAACTCATACTAAATACTTGAGCAGGATAACACAACTGCACACATTGCAATGTGGACCGGGGTTCCTTCGTTATGTACGCTGCTGTACTCGCCAGGTACACAAAAGACGGACGACGCGGCACGTGCCATATACTCCGATACGAAACGACTTCACTTTTCCTTAAGTCATCCCGCATATACTGTCTGATTATAATGTTTCATTTTCAAAAAGATAATATTTTACAAGTTTTTATGGGCATTGCATCTATGTGGTTTTGGTTCTGTAAGAGGTACGGTACTGTTTTGTTTCCCTACGTTTACAGCACTGACTCATAGAGAGATCAGCTGTTAATGCATGTTTTTCAAGGAGCTATTATTGAAGAAATATTTTGAGAGTCTGCATCTTTATAGTCGCGTCGCTGTTATTTCCGGCGTGACTCCTCCTCTTTGCTTACGCCTTAGAAAGTGAAGGCTCTATAAAGTCTAGATAGGTATTATTGTTCACCATTTTTGTTCTTTCGTTGCCGAGCTACCAGACAAGGAATCTATTTACCCCACCGTTAAACATTAGCTCATGTCGTAGCTCCTATGTTAATAAATCGACTCTCATAGGAGCTACGACATGATAATGTTTAACGGTGCAGCAAATAGCGTCCTCGTATGCTATCTTTTAACGCCAATAAAAGAATAAAAATGGCGTGTGATTATATTCATTATTTATCGAGCCTTAAGTAGTACATAACGTCATCAGCAGCGAATGACAAGACTCACACATGATTGGCTGCCGGAAATAAGAGCGCCGCGACTATATCCAGAGCTCCAGGATCAAGAAATCTTTTACGCTGTACTATATTCTTTCTGCCATTTATTTTCAGTATTTTGGGTTAATAACAATTAGCAATCTTACAGTTCAAGTGAATATTTTGATTAGAAATAATGTAACAGTTATTTTGAAACTTGAAAAATTAAGGACATTAACTCATTTGTAACATCCGTGATAAAATATGTGTAACATCCGTGACATGTTTAATTACTAAGTGAAGTTTTTTTTTTGTTTTAGTTGGTTACTTCAATATGCTGTATCAACTACTCGGTTATTTAGCGTCAATGGGATCGGTGAAGCAAAATTGTATTTGGGGAGAAGAGGCCGAGGATTCACCATAGATTACGTAACATTTTCCTTACGGTTGGGGAAAACCTCGGAAAAACCCAACTAGGTAATTAACCTAAGCGTGACTCGAACCTACTCCCGAGGGCAACTTTGGATCGGCAGGCAAGCGCCTTCTAAGCCGGTGGCCTAAGTGAAGTATTAAACAATATTTTTAATTACTAAGGAAAGTAATGAATAGAATATTTTTTGATTACTAAGGAAAGCGTTCCTTTAGTATTGTTTTCGCTTTTGGTTCGGAACAGGATAAAATTAAATCACTGGAATGAAAGAAGAAGAAGAATACTAAGGAAAGACAGAACATATTTTTTTAAGCGCTAAGGGAATTATTAAACAAAATATTGTTGGTTTATTAAGGAAAGTATTAAAGAGAATATTGTTTGAATGCTAAGAAAAATACTAAACAGAATATTGTTTGAAAGTTAAGTGAAATATTAAACAGAATATTACTTGATTACTAAGAAAATACCAAACGTAATCTTGTTTGAAATCTAAGGAAACTATTAAAGGCAATACTGTTTGATTATTGAAGAAAATAATAAATAGGATATTATTTGACCACTAACAAAAAAAATTAAATATTTAATTACTTGATAGTCAAAGAAAAGTACAAAATACGAGTGCATATGTAGATATTTTTAAATACCACTCTCCTGAATGTTATATTCTGAACGAACGGAGTGAGTGAGTGAGTGAGTGAGTGAGTGAGTGAGTGAGTGAGTGAGTAAACAAAGGAATCCATGTTGAATCTTTCGTACACAACTTTTAACACTTGAATATAAATAATTGATTAAATGGCGATCTTACTCGTGTTAATTATGTAAGCATGTGTGGTTTACAGCTGTTTCGGTGTTACTTGACACCATCCTCAGAGCCTACTAGATCTCGGCGCTATCTCAACTTCGCTGCCTGTTGTGTGATTGCGTTCGTGTGATGAAGAGTTGTGTCAAATAGTGTGTGTCTTCTGAAATTGAAATTCTCAACACACAGATCAATTTCAGAACATACACACTATTTGACACAACTCTTCATCACACGAACGCACCCACACAACAGGCAGCGAAGTTGAGATAGCGCCGAGATCTAGTGGGCTCTGAGAATGGTGTCAAGTAGCACAGGAACAGCTGTAAGCCACACATTCTTACATAATTAACACAAGTAAGATCGCCATTTGCTATTTAAATAAAGGAATTTCAGAAAGGAAGACGATCTAAAAGGTAATCGCTTTGCGTATAAGGAATTAATCCTAGTGTTCAACGTAAAGTTACGAGAGCTCTAAGTCGATGTCACTTGTCACCTATCTCTACATTATTCACCATTCGACAGAAGGAATGTGCAGATCTCAGAGAGGGAGAGACCATAAAACAGATGTACTTCTATACCACGTATCGGTGTAGGAAGACCACATCACTAGGCACATCGGACTACAGTACCATGAAATGAGAATTTCGCGCACATTTTGTTTCAGTGACTTGTCTTCGTCATTTTGCGAAATTGAATTATCTTCAGTAAGTGCAAGTAATATCACTCTTTGCAGAAATACGATACATAAAATTAAATTAAATGTTCGACTAGATCCCCATCGAGAACGGTGTAAATCTAATTACATTTCTCTAGAAGAAAACGCAACCTGTCACAACGCTTCGAAGCTGCAGGATAGTTGTTTTTTCAGTTGGAATCCTGCCTATGGACTTCTCATTCAATCGTCTATTTTGGTGGTTTGCGTTATCTAGAGGTCCCAAGTTGTCTAATGTCAGAGGAGTCCCACGAAATGTTTTCAAAGTTTTAGCACTTGACAACTAAATTAAAAACTATTCTCGAAAGGTCCTGCTTTGATGATAATTTTGAATTACCTCTCTTGTACAGTATCCTCAATGTAGAAAGTTAGCCACCGGCGTAGCTTAGGTGTTAGCATGGTTGCCTACTGATCCGGAGCTGAGTTTGAGCATGTGTTCCATTCCCGCTTTGGCTGATTATCCGGTTGGTATTTTTCCGAGGTTTATCCAAAAATAAGACTAATGTCAGGTGATTCATAGTGAATTCTAGGCCTCATCTCGCTAAAAATTGTCTCGCTACCACCAATTCAATCGACGCAAAATAACCTAGTATCAGTAGTTGATACAGTGTCTTTAAATAACCAACTAAAAATATAGGACGTTACTGCGAGAGGGCAGGTAGCACAATCAAGGAAGAAGATCCAACTATAGAGCATATTCTGAATATCAGCGCTGAGCAATCAGATGACATCACGGTGTTCCCAATTTCAGCGATGACATCACTGAGGCTCCAGCGCTGTAGCAGAACCACAGTCTAGTACAGAGGTCTCCAAAAAGCGTGTCGTCATTCCTGCTCTCGATGCTGCCCGCCGAACACAGTCTGCTGTAAGGCTAGAGAAGGGGAAGAGACTCGTACCTCAACAGATGGAAGCAATCAGTGGGCGCTCGCGGCAACGATATGCTTATGTTTACAAATAACAACATCAAAAGAATAAGAAATAGGCCTATCTTACGTTTATATATTATTCTGACATACTGGAGCTGGAGCCCCGTCTGTTGCTATTTACACAAGCCAATGCAAATTCAACCTCTTCTCTTCTATGGTGCCTTTCAGTGCCTGGAAAAGATCCTCTCCAGTTGTATTTTGTAATTACATCTAGAACACATTCAGACACATGTTCCTTAACTCCTCGGATGAAATTGGCTAGGTGAGCTTTGTCATTTCTATCTGTGCTTTCGTCCAATGCAAGTGAGTAAACTACAAACTGGTTAATTGTGGTTTGGACTTCAGATTCAATTACATTTACAATCTTGAAATTCCCTCTCTGAACTGTAATTGGAAACAATTTAATTTTATTAGACTTTGACTTTGTTCTGGACACAGTATTTTAGTAACGTCCTGTATGCACGATTTTACAAATGATACTTCTGTAAAGGGTTTCATTGATTTTCCAATATTCCAAGCTAGAGCATAGCTATCAAGAAGCTATTTTTTGTTTAAGACTGAGGACACGTGTGTGATTTGTGTTTGTATTTTCTTGTTTTATATTTATCAAAATATTTGTAGACCTACGCATTTCACCTAAAATTAAACGAAAAACATATGTTTGTCATGCGGAACTGAGTGTAAACGTATTGTAACATACTGATTATTATGTATAACCAACAGTTATACAGATAACCCCAAAATAAATTATTTTCACATGTCCAACGTGTCTGTAATTGTATGATATTCTTTGTGAAGAGTCGAGTATTGTCGTGGCATTTGAATTTTAACACACCCTTAAGAATTTTCGAACAAATTAAGCATTTCACATTCTCCCCACTAACACAAAATAAATTCTCTTCCTATTCATCCTTGAATGTACTACATCCATGATTAGAAGAAATTGTGAAACGGTGGAACACTCCGGCTAACACAATGACAATGGTAGTCCGCCACTGCTCTTCGTTTGCGCATAAACATTGAGTACAGTACAGGTGGAGATGGGTGAGGCGGAGCGCGCTCATTACGTACTGGCTTCGGTTCCGTTCAGGGGCTTACACGCGAGTAGATTTTTTGGAGACGTCTGGTCTAGTATATACAGTCACGAAGCTCAATATTTAATAAATATGCATCCATAGATAGTTGCTAACCACTAGGATCGCTACTATCGCCTCATTACAGACAATGCGAAATAGTACCTGAACAGTCTATTGTTTCTAGCAACCTCAACAACTCAAGCTTCGTGCTTCCATCAGCATGCAGAGGTGGTGGCAGTGTCCATCAGCCGGCATCAGTAAAGGGCGGGAATTGGCAGACGAATGACATCTTGCATTGTTGTGTCATGGCGGTGTGTTCTGCTGTGTTCTTTGTAATGAGCACAACGTAAAAAAATTATGTTTTTGGCTTATGAGCGAACATGTCAACGGACTAGTTATTACTACCGGTTCAAGAAATAAATTGTGCTCTCTTTTCTTTGAGCGAGATGATAGTATGAAAAAATCCCAAAACCTTGCTAGCCTAACACATACAACAACTCGTATAGTCCCCATGATAGTCATCGAACCTTCCAGCAATTTTGTTCCTATTTCGTGCAGCGTGACGTCATTGTTGTCCACCGGTCAGCTGAGATTTGGAATACGCTAATGCTAAGAAGTAAGCATCTAGCCACGTTACATGAAAGAAACATTGACATCCCGACATTGTACATTAATTTTATTAGTTATACGAGCCCATTGAACACAATGTGTTAAAATTTTTTTATGGTGAGTAATGATACGAAATAAACGCTGTGTAGGAAACAGTGGTCGAGGACAGCAAAGAACAGAGTTTTGTGGAAAGAACTAGGGAAGCTCATTGTAAATAGATAACGTAATCAGTGTAAGATATTGTAAATAGTAAATTCAGTAATAGTGAAATTGTGAGATAAATTTTGTAAATAGTAAAGTCAGTGTTAGTGAAAGTGTGAGATAAATTTTGTAAATGAAGAGTCCACTGCAAGAATGATGGATGTCATTTTCTTGTCGAAAATGAACCAAGACTGTCAATGCATAGCTTAAGACATACAGAATGTATATAGAGAATTATATTGCATTAACACTGATAGTCATTGTCCAGTAATGCTCGGAAAATCACAGTTAAGCTTTGAGCGCTAAGCATTTCAAACTTTCAATTGCTTCTCCTGCAAAATGTATTCCAAATGACATCCATCATTCTTGCAGTGGACTCTTAAAATAGTAAAGTCATTGTTGAGAAAGTGTCAGTTAAATAGCAATCAGTGTTTGTCAAAGTGCTGGTGTTAGTATTATGTGGATAGTGCAAAAAAAAATGAACAAAGAACAAAGTGCTGAGACTAATTAAGGTTTAACAAGGTTATTAACCATGTCACAAAAGTAGTGTACACGACAAGCTCGCCTGGATTGGCTCACCAAGCGAGTACACTTGAGCCATCCCTGTCGAGGGGGTTCTAACCCCATCACAGGAGGCCTGTGCCCAACATGGGACATCATGGCTAACATTCATTCATGCATCAGACAACTTCCTAGGTTGCGCTATCTGCACTACTACCACTACTATTACTGGTACTGCTACTATGTACTTCGATTACCGCATAGAAGGTTACGAACTAATGGCAGCGGCGGAGAGGCAAGGGAGGCCGTGCCTCCCCCATTATTTTATCATAATACAAGATGGCAATATTCATTCCAGCTGAATTAACATCATAGACAATTTAGCAAATGACGGACTTTCTCCTTTTATATTAATTTTACTATTCAATACGAGTAAGATGGATATTACATCAACCGCCCACATCCAGTTGGTGATGCCCGCTCGCTATACTTAGATAGTACAAATAATTCGTACCGGAAAAACAGCGATGTAGCTTGTACAATCAACAGCCTGCAATGTTTATGCGAGAGCGGGACAGCGGAGACAACTATATGACTCTCCTCCTCGGTGACCACGACAATAACAGTTCAACCAATAAGATAGCTGGTTAGCGGAGTGTGTATACCTAATTAGATCCTGTCAATTTTCAGCTAGGCGCTGACAAGTGAAGCACTAGCCGGTATGACATAGTTGCGCCCCGCGGTCAATTGGGAGGCATAGGCATGGCATTGCGCGCGAAGAAATCAGGTAGCAGAAGACACATGGCATAGTTGCACCCCGAGAAATCAGGTAGCAGAATGGACATGGCATAGTTGCGCCCCGAGAAATCAGGTAGCAGAAGGCACATGGCATAGTTGCACCCCGAGAAATCAGGTAGCAGAATGGACATGGCATAGTTGCGCCCCGATGGGCATAGTACACACGAAAGTAATTGTCATAAAATAAATAAATAACTTAAAAATATTACAGTGATAGCTGCATTGAAATCAGATAGGCCTAGCATATGACCAATTTTGCTATTTAAAATAACACTTTTTTATCGATCACACACAAATGAATGAACTACATTTTTTGTTTATACATCGATATCTTAACCCTAAGGTATAGAGTTTCGAAAATTCAAACTTAGAACCATTGTGAATTATTACCTCTTTACCCTTTTCACTAAATTTAACATTCATTTTAAATTAACCTCACTATACGCCACAGACGGTGTGAAAATCACTAATAAAATATCAAGATTGCTAAGGTCCCATATTCCAACGACTCACTCATTTGAATATGTCAGTTAATAAAGTACTGCCAACTTCATGGTATTCATTTTAACGGTATCGATAATAATATTAAATCGAGTAAGAAATCAATAAGGTTGGTTGATTACGAGGCTTGAGATTCCGTAGTGTCTTTTTCTCTACCTATTTCATCGGGGCGCAGCTATGCCATGCCCCTTTTCTCTACCTGATGGGAACGGGGCGCAACTATGCCCACAAAACAGGAACCCTTTTTATCTGCTACATCTTATCTGACCGTGGGGCGCAACTATGCTCTGCCCGCACTGGCCTCGGTTGTTTTCGGCTATGTTCGGCTACATTGGCGAGCCCTCTATTGTTTTCTCTGTTTTTTCTTGGTTTTAGAACATCGCATAAAAAAATTGTTTTATGTGAGTAGACTTTCTTCTCTTGTTTTCGGCTGGTTCTGTTATTTTTTGTGTGCTGCGAGATACGGCATATTTATTTATACCGAATATAAAATATACTGACAGTTTAGAATTAAATGCAAATTTGTCTCTAGTTTCTTCTAGTAGAGTGAATCGGGGGAAGATGCCTTACTTTTCCTTTGATTAAAAATTTAAGATACTGTTCATTTAGTTTCGAATCTCATATTGAAATAATAAAGTCTGGAAGTATTTTGAAACTATATTTTTGGTACAAAGCAGAAAACATTAATTACCTTGTTTATATTTACAGGTTTTCTTCTTACCTGCACTGTAGGAATCTTTCCCCGATAGTCGGGTAAGATGGCAAATGCAATTAACACATTTACTGATATGTGTATTTTACCTGAACTTGGTTTGATGCATGTATATAACAAAAATGACTTAATCTGAAACTCACGGACTCTTTCTCACTCGTTTATCACTACTTAGCAACACATTCATTGAACAGATTTTATTGCCGTGTGCAAGACTCGTGAAATCACTTTTTGCACACAATGAATTCAATACAGTACATTTGTGTCATTCTTTTTTAGGCGGCGTTCAAGGGTACGGTAAGTAATCCCGTATGCTTACGATGCTCTAGAACAGTTCATACCCCTGTTCTAACATGTTCCACCGCAAGTTGAAGACTGTCCTCAGTCCACTGACTTCTATCAGAGGATCTTACGTAATGTTTACGCATTCCCTGCAATAAATCAAAAAATAAAACTCTTGCAACAAGTTGCCGTCTTTACCCGAAAAAAAGTGAGCATCTTAGCCAAGTATCGGAGCAAGATGTCTAGTGCTCTGATGCAACCTAAGACGGCGAAATAAGGTCGTTGGTTGTTAGCAATACAAACTTTAGAATCTTTACTACAATATCCATTACAAAGGTTTGACAGTTATTAGGTTATTACGAATTCAAGAATGTAATTATTAAAATTTTAACATACCTTTGCAATTATTTTCTAGCAGAAAAATGACCTGTTTTCTTGCTTTCCTTCTTTTCACAACAAGAACGTGGTAAAATAAGATAGCTTCCACTCTACAGACATTCAACTGTGTCAGTGATCATGAAGACATGAGCGTGGTGTTCTCTCTTCAAAAATGTGGAACTACAGCGTCTATCATCCTTATTCGTACATATCTAATTTAAACTAATAAGACAACATTATGTACAAAATAATTATACTCATATACTAATAGTAGTGTATCAAGCTTTAAAACCATGTCTTAGAATGTTAATTTACAACCAGTTTTTATTTTAAGCTCTAATTAACAAAAATATTAATAAATACATTACTTTGAAAGTAAAACTATATGTCATTTATATTCGTACACTTGAGTAATTTTGACTTACTAGGAGGTGCCGTGTCTTGATGGTAACAGCGAGTGTGCATTACCGCGTGCTCTAGGGTTTGTTTTGCTTCAGCAGTCAGTTCTGTTCAAAATGGGCAAGTCGAAGGAACTCAGTGCCGAGCTGAAGGAGACGATAGTTAGACTGGCTCTTAAAGGTTATTCTTTACGGAAAATAGGCAATATAGTAAACAAAAGTCATTCCACGATACAATACGTGGTTAATAAATTCAAATACCGTGGATTTACTACAAATCAGAAGAGAAAACCAAAAGAAAAAATACTAAATGAGAGGGAGAAAAGTTTAAAATAAGACAGACAAAATCAAATCCACGGTTAAGTGTGGCGAAACCACGTTCTCTCATGACAAAAACCACAAGGAAGACTGTTAGCGTAACAACGGTACGACGTGTCCTGTATAAATATGGATTTCGTGGTAGAAGGATAAGAAAAAGGCCCTTTGTAAGTAGAAAAAATCGAGCTTTAAGAATTAAATTGCCTGAAGTTCATGTAAATTAGGAGCAAGAATTTTGGGACAGTGATGAGACCAAGATTAATCTTTTCGGATCCGATGGTGCCCATAGAGTGTGGAAAAAGAATGAGGCCGATAAAGTGGATAACAATCTTCCCAATGTGAAACATGGAGGTGGCGTCATAATGATTTGGTGCTATAAGTCCTCGAAAGGCGTGAGTAACATCGACTTAATTGATGCAATTATGGACAATGTAGTCTATAACAACATCTTGAAAAATAATGTCAAGGAAAGTGCAATAAAATGGATTTGCCGTCTGTCTACATTTTCCAACAAGACAACGACAGCAAACATACGGCCGAAATGAAGAAACACTGGTTGATATGGAGCGTTCCGAAACAACTCCATACTCCTCCTCAAATCACCCGATCTGAATCCCATCATGCATTTGTGATCCAAACTTAAGGAAAATATACATAAAAATACAATTTCGTCCAAAGAACACCTCAAAACTGTTGTGCTGGAAGAATGGCGAAATTTCACTCCGCAGCAATGTAAAACATTGGTAATTTCCATGCAGAGAAGGTGTCAGGCAGTGATCAAAGCCAGAGGATATGCAACCTAGGTATTAGAACGTAATTCTTTATGTTATTTATGTATAGTTATTTAATTTTGTTACTAATTGTACGAATACAAATGACAGGTAGAGAAATTATATATTTTGTTAAATTTCGTCTATTTACGTGTTTACGGTATATATGGAATTTACGTTTTGTTTTATTTGTATTCATAATGCTACTGAACAGAATTTTCAAAGAGAAATGTAATACCTTCATTTCATGTGTCTTTTATCACCAAAGTTGTTACATATTTTTCACCTGTATGAATAAGACTGATAGACAATGTACAAAGAAATAAACATCTTCCCCCTATAGTCATCTCACCCCGATTCACTCTAACAATTCTTCGGAATGTTGTAACCTAATTGATCGGTTTGAGAAGGAAGGGAATAGTCGTGTGAATTTGCTGTACCCTACAAGTTTGTAATAGTAATGATACGTCACAGGTTCTATATTTTAATGCAAAAAATTCATCAGTCATGTCTTGACTTCCTCAATGTCCAAACCCACCGTCCGCCACTGACTAACAGAATTTTGAATCAACATATTCCCACTCTCTTTTACACCAACAACAGCTGTTGTAGTCTTTTCTTGTCACGCTTAAGATACGAACAAAAGTAGGCACGAAAGTACTCGTATTGCCTCTATTTATATATACTTATTAATAAAGGAATCTTATCCATTCAGTAAGTGTACTAGATGGGGATAAAGGCTTAACAGTTTATCGGCTGGTATTGAACTCGCGTATTTTGAGCCTATGGTTCTAGGACAGCGGTGACCAAAGCGGATGACGTGATTACATCGTGTAATCGGGGATATTTAAACGGGTACGAGGAGTTTCCTGTACATTGCTGTGTGTTTCATTCACGCACTGAAGGCAAGCAGTGGCGGTATCATGTCGATCTACAAACTCTGTCTCTACAAGCAGTAAGAGGTGGTTTCGTGAAGAATGAGAACTTTTTTGTGGTTCTATCGGACAAAATGTAATATGTTTACTTTGCTCAACGGTTCGATTAGGAGTATATAGAAACATTAATTGCCACGCTGAATAATGTATTAATGTATTATCATCATCATCATTATTATTATTATTATTATTATTATTATTATTATTATTACTGACCACTAACTGTTTCTATAATTCTACTGTACATGCATGAATATTGACTTTTTAGATCTTCTCCCTAGCAGAAAAAAATTATTAGGTTTTATCTTGATTTTAATCTTCTTAATCTTTAGATGAGGGTAATAATAATATTGTAGAAAAATTCATTCAATATTATGTGCCAACGAACTGTTAAACGTCAGGAACTGACATGTCTTAAATCATAGCCAGGAAGACAAAGATGACATAAATAAATGTAAGGAAGTCAGCTGTCTAATGAGGTTCGAAATATCTCGTGCTCTAAAGCTTTTTAATAGAACAGAATTTCTCAAAAGACTAATGATTAAAATAGCTTAAATAACTTGTCCATAAGAAGTTTTTCATTTTGAAAAACTACGAATTTCTCGATCAAGCATCGAGAGAAGAATTTAGAAATTTTCTGATTATATTCAAAAGGAAGGTTAAAAGAAGAAGCAAGAAAAATCGTACGCGTATATTATTCAATTGCTCTTGATGACAGCAGTGACATTACTGATACAGCAAAGCTCGAGATTTTTATCCGCGGGAACCACCACTGGTTGTAGTTTTCATGCCAAGTACCTTTCCTTCGTCTCCTTACTTCATAGACTATCTGTCGCATGTAATCACTGCAGCTCGAGTTTTGGTCACCGCTGTTCTAGGAGAAAGCACGGTATCCATC
>JAJSOF020000040.1:26174614-26257832 GCA_025594305.2 Periplaneta americana | reverse complement strand
GGTGGACAATCTTCTCTTCTCATGCTTAAAACGCTATCATTTCGCAACTTGTTGCATAAATAGCTATTATAATAATAATAATTATTATTATTATTGATCCCTTTATCTTTTAAACATTTACAAACACATATCTACATGTCTACATTACATTTTTCAGTTGCAACAAATAATTTTGCATAATGTTGTTACATTTACGGTTTAAGAGTAAGTATTTTAATACTTTAATTAATAATAAATCAGTTTAAGTAATGGATATTTTGCAACACTATTACAAGACACGTGCTTCACTCTAAGCCTGAGCACGGCGGGATAGGGCGAAATGACAATCTCTCATGACTGCCATCAATCCTGCAGGGAAGAGTGTTTCCGTCTGTTGGCAAGTGCTACTGAATTCACTGTAATGTAGCATTTTTTTTCTAGAAACAAAATACTAAATAAAAACAAAGGACGCATAATGGTGAAGGAAGATTCTATTCCTTTTATATTAAGGATTTACTGTGTGAAGTTAATTTATAAATCTTCTCACCATTCGTAAGCTGCCAGGGACTGCCACAAGGTATGAATTTTCGTACCACCATTCACAGAAGAGATGCAGCTCTTTGTTTGTTTCATTCTCTTGAACTGAAACAATCCAGAACTCACCACGTGGAGGTGGCTGCATGTCGAGTTCCGCCCTGCCCATCCCAACCTCCCTACCATAATGGGCAAGTGCAATTCATTGTTCATTCTTTATCGTTTTCAATTAATGTTCATACTTTTAGACTTGAATCAATATTTAGGTTTCCATTTCATATCGTTTTTGTCTCAATTTATAAACGTGACATTAAGATACTCCAGTACAATATAATCAATCACTGCATCTCAGTGCAATGAAAAATATGAATAAAGCTTGATTTCATTCTTTTTGTCTGTTATTTTATTTTTCCTTTTGTAGGACAGTGCATAGAAATGTATGGCTAAAGTTGGATAAAGATGGATAATATTTTTGACACGAATTTTGTAACTTTCATTTCTTGTTTCTCTATTTTATGATTTTCTCTCTTTCTTCCATTTCGTCTGTATCGTCTTGATATGTATTGAAGTTTCTCTCTTTCTGCTCTTGAAATACTCTAATAAATAACATTTTAATTGGAAATTGTGAAGAAAATATGGAAACAAACATGTCAGTATCTACTGTTAATATTTTTACCCATTTCTTTCCATTTCAATAACGATTATATTTCCATAGGATGTCAAGTGTCTATCCGGGAAGGAGAGTATCAATGGTTGCATTCAATAAACTGAGGCACCAGGTGGGACCTGTGGAGCATCACAGCCAGTAACTGTGGGTGATGCTGGGCGACTCTCCTCCATGGCACAAGAGGTGAAAGTGCAGATGTGGAGGGGTATGCCCGGCTCCCACATAAGAGGAGGAGCAGCGAATGACACCAGGGGTAAAGAATTATAAGATAAACTGAAGATTAAATTTTCGCAGTCCATTCTTAAAATTTGGTGCTAGTTTTAATGTAGGCTGCGAATTGGGACCTCTTTCGAAACGAACTGAGTAGAGTATGGTAATTTTTCCAGCTTGAAGTTAGAAGCATCCACACAGATTCTGACTACTAATATCATTGTAGTTTATGAGAAAAGCTGTCCTCGTCATCAGAGAAATTATTGCAACTGTAATTGTAGACCAATTTAGAAAATCACCTAGGTCCATTAAGAAGACTGTTCAACAAAGCCAGGGGAGATTAATACACTGGGTACAGCAGCGAGACTCTCAAATTTCTTTCCTAGAATCCGTCTACTAGGCTAGGACCTATACCTTTTCCATCGAAGGCAACCACTGAAAGTGGAACGTCATTAAAAGTAAAGTCTTTGTGTCATTTCGAAATGGCGAATTTGCCACCGCACCTGAAGAGACGTTGAAGTACCTGATGAAAGAGCATTTCTCTGGTCATGATATTCAGCAAATGTATCAGAAACAGAGAACAGAAGAGGAACACGTCATGTGGATTTCGAAACAGCTTCTAAAGTTGTATCCTATGAAGGGATTAATGGGCTATTCATAGATTTCGCCCTTTAAATGGCTAGGAAGGATGTTATATATCCGGTCCTTCTACAATAAGGGCTGGTTATTATGATCAAACTGATTTTAAGAATATTTAAATCCTGCATTGTAACTGGATACATTCCAAAATCCTGGAGGAATGTGAAGATCGTATTCACATAAAAGGCAGGCAAAAGCAACTTTACCTAAGATAAAAGTTATCGACAGACTAACCTATAGTATTTTATGTTAAAGTCAGTGTAAAAAATTGATCGACAGATACAAAAGAAGAAGTACCTTGAAAACGCATCTACTCCATGATAGACAATATGCCTTTCAGCCTGTGAAATCCACTGACACAGACCATTATCACCTTGTTTCAATGAATGAAGGAGCAATAAACTAGGGTCACAGTGCTTTGGTGGTTTCAGGGCGTTTATCCCATTTAATCATATTCATGTAAAAGAGATTGTTCGCAAGCATTTGAAGAGGTATCGAAAACACCTGACTCTCAGAGAATTGTTAAATCATATCTTAATGACAGCATAATAATTATATCTGTCACAAGAGAGTGCCACCGGGAGGGGGGGATATTACCATCCTTACTGTGGTGTCTAGTGATAGACGACCTTATAGATAATCTTAATAGGGCGGAGTTTTACACTCAGGCCTATGATGATGATTTAGTTATATTATCTCTGGGTGTCATGTCAGCATGCTGTTTGAGTTTCAAATGAGGCTTCGAGCAGATGAGGGTTTGGTGAATGAGGGGAAAATTAGGTGTAAATCCTAATAAATCCGAAATGGTTTTGTTTAAGAAGAAAAGAAAATAGGAAATGATCACGAGTTTCATTATTTGATAAGAACCTAGTATTAAATCATTTAAATATTTAGGATCAATAATCCTTGATGCAAACTGATGGGAATCCTGAAGAAAATAGATGTGGATTGGAAAGAGAGGAGGCTGTTAAGTAGTCTTTATATGAAAAAAGGAGTCAAAGTCAGGATAGAAGAAGAAATGTCTGAAGGAAGTGCACAGTGGCGAAGTGTTAGCTGAGTAAGGGGGTAGACAGGTATTTATTTTTTTATTTAACCTATTTTAATCATATTATTATGTATGGAATTTTGTTTCCGACGCATACAGATCTGTGTTCAATATTATATTAATGGCTGCTTCTTCATGAAAGATTCCTTCGAAGCCAGTAGCCAAGTAGTTCCCTTTATTAAATGAACATTGACTTTCTCGATGACCCTGAACAGCAATTCCTGAATACTTAAGTGACAAACAACGTCTATTAATCTGCTGACAATTTTCCTATTTTTTGAAACCATTTCATTGTGTTTAATAGCCTGTAGTATCTGCCCCTCTGAAGCGGCATGGTCGATACGGCACCGCCCTAATATAATGAAATTTTTTGGCGCACTTTATATGATTCTCAGATGCCGCGTGTTTTTTTTCTCGAAATTGTTTATGGTGTTTACACCCGTTCTACGCCAAGAATCTTACCCGTCAATGCCAAACATCAACAATAAAAACACAATAGCTTTTGTTCATGACCTTTACCAGTTCAACACAACCATTAATATTTATTACACCAGCTTTTCTAAAATTTTCGAACAAATTTTCCGTCCTGTTGTGATAATGTTAGGTCAGGCAGTTTCTGTAACGTTTTTATCGTTACCTTTTGTTCTAATGACAAGGAGGAAATACCATTGTTAAGTAATACACAACTGAATCGAAATCAGGACTGTTAACTTCAGAAGCCATTAGCCATATACCTGAATAAACACACAAACTGCCACACGAGAAAACAAGAATTACACTTTATATTTTACTAGTAACTATTCACTATGCCTATATAAAGCAAAATTATCACTTAGGGCTATCACTTTATTATAATACACTAGCATATGTATACCCTATTAGCCACTTTGCTCTCACATCTCACACCACACTCGTAACTTTCAAACTTTCTAAATAAGAAACTAATCGTTTCGGTTATAATATCGTCACTAATATTGGCGGACAAGGAAGGCATGTACTTGAGGGGTTTGATGCTATCATTTATTTATTAGGTTTGAATACTTCATTTGAATAACTATATCAGTTTTATTTTAGACGTTTCTTATAATAAAGTAAATTTGAAATTAATTACCTTAAAAGCATGCCTGAGATGTAGCTAATAAAGAGATACCTTTATAACTGATTCAAATACATGTTTAATGACAGCATAATAACTATGTCTGTCACAAGGGGGAGAAATCTCCTTATAGGAAAGTTTAGTTCCACAGCCAGCAAATCAGATAGCATTATTGTTCAGCTCTATCTGATAGTTTGAAATTCTACCCTGTCAGCATCTGTTTCGTCTACTATGCAACGTGGTTCAGGCTTGGATGAGCGGAGCATTGCCAAAGTAAGTCGAAAATAAGTAAAGTGGGGAATACAATAATGTCATGTATTTGGAAATAATTAATGTTCTAAAAAATAATCGAATTAACTAGAAATATTTTCGTTCACAAAATGTTAAGGGTACACGCTGTCTACCCTGTCTCCCCTGGCGCTTCGCCCCTGAGTGTAATAGGAAGAAAAGTACAACAAGAATGCCCTTTATCACCTACCCTGTTCAACATCTACTTGGAGGATTTAGTGTTTTCAAAACATAGGAAAGGTGATAGTAGGAGGAAGAAGAATAAAGTGCATAAGATTTGTTAATGATATAGCGTTGATAGCAGAACAGACAATAATAACGGATATGCTACTGGTGTCAAATGACAGCTGTGAGGAATATGGGATGAAGATGGGGAAGACGAAGATGAAAAATAAAGAGATAGACGTGTGAAATTCGAAGCAGTAGAGCAGGTGGACAGCTTCAAATATTTGGGATGTACTAAATGCAGTAACATGAGCTGCTGCCAGGAAATCAAAAGGATAGCAATGGCAAAGGAAGCTCTTAATAGAAAAAGGAGCATCTCATGCGGACCTCGGGACAAAGAACTAAGAGACTAGTGAAGTGCTTCGAGTGGAGTGTGGCATTTTATCGAGAATAAACATGGACATTACGACGAAGTGAAGAGAAGCGACTAGAAGCATTTGAAATGTGGATATGGAGAAGGATGGAGCGTGTGAAATGGACAGACAATAAGAAATGAAGCTATCTTGGAAAGAATGATACTGAAACTGATCTGGAAGAGGAAAAGGAATTGGTTGGGTCACTGGCTGAGAAGAAACTACTCACTGAAGGATGCACTTGAAGGAATGGTGAACGAGAGAAGAGTTCGAGAGCAGAAGAAGATATATGTGGAGACTAAGAGGAAGGCATAAAATAGTTAAGAATGAAGAATGCTGGATTTGCAGTGAAAGATCTGCCATTCTTGATGCACAGCTGATTTGGAAAACTCACGTCGAGTATCGTACAAAAAAAGGCGACTGCTGCCTTTTAGGCCTGCAGACAAGCCGTTGTATGTATTTGGGGGCTACAGTCAAATCGAAAATCGTTTATCGAATCCATGGTTATGTATGTAGCCCCTGACTTTGATTTCCCAAGCAACGACCTTGTTGCATCTGTACAATGGCTTGCATGTTTAAACATTGCAGGAGCCATGAGGACTTGACTGATATTAGGCCTCGAGGTCCTGCTGGTTTCCTCCTCTGGATCTCGCAATCTAAAATGCAGTAATACAAGCTGCGTGTCAACTCCATGGCCTTGGCAATGGACAGGAGGGAATGGAGCTCTTAGCTATACACGTATTTGGAAAATAGCAACTGATATCAATCCTGTTATTGTTACGAGACAGGATAATATGACTCCTGTTCAACATGTAAATCCTTTTGTTTGTATTAGTCCTGATAGGGAAGAATGGAAGGAAGATCACGTTAACCAATTCCCAAGTCGTATCTCGTGTAGTTCACAGATGGCTTCAGAACTGACAGCGGTATTGGAGCAGGGATTTATGGCGTAAGACCCAGGGTTAGAATATCTATTCTCGTTGATCAATATACTACAGTTTTGCAAGCTGAAGTGTTTATGATATTAGCTTGCGCTCAAGAAAATCTAAATAGATCATGTCGAGGCCTGAATATCTTTATCTGTTCTAATAGTCAGGCTACACAGGGTGTGCTAAGTGCGCTCAGAGTCGACTACAAGCTGGTTAAAGAATGCAGAACTAGCCTGGAAACCCTATCCAAATGTCCCAGAACACAGTGGAATGTATGACAATAACAAACTGGCCTATTGGCCAAGCAAGCAACTTTCATCCAATGCTATTGCCCGGAACCCTGTTTTAGCATCTCTAAGTGTATAATCAAATAGGTCCTAAAGGAGAACCTGATGAAAGGTTTACTAGGAGCCTGGAAATCTATACCAGTCATATAACAGGCCAAACTCCTTGTTGAGAATGTAAACCTAACTTAACTGAACAACTTCTGGCATTGAAAAGGAGAACTTTTAAGATGGTTAGGCCTAACTGGAATTTTGACCGAACACTGTCATCTGAATAAGCACCTACATATGTTGGCCTTAATGATGACTCAACTTGTAGAAAATGTGGGATGGAGGCCGAGTTATCACTCTACATTTTGCTGGATTGCCAAGATCTAAGCCATTATCTCAGGAAATAAACATTGTATCTTCTGAGAGGATATTAATCCCAGTAGCACAGTAAAGTTGGTAACGCATTGCGGTCTTGTAGGTTTATCCAATTTTTGGGGGCCATTTGTGATTAAGTGTTACAGCAGTAATCTACACCATTAATTTAGAAGAAGATTATATTCCGTTCAGTTATTGTGCAAACCACTTCCAATTCTGTATTTTCTGCTACTTTTTGAGCAATTCTTTTCTCGGTACTGGTATGTGTCTTGACCATCTGAATTTTAAAGATTTTCCAAAATATATTCTTCCCTTAATATGGTGGTGGTTATTACATTTATATAAAAATCACTTTACAAATTTTTCTGTCTGTCCTAGAGATATACAGTTTTACTAATCATTTTTGTTACATTTCAAACATGATATCCTCGTTTTCTTTAAAGTACCGTAAGCTTTACGTTATTTAATATTCTCTGGCATTGTCTTAATACATTCTATTGTCTCTTTTCACACCACCGTTGTTCTTATTACTGATCCAAGTCGTTGTACTGGATAAGATGGTCCTCATCCATAATAATATCAGAACTTATTTTCAGATTATGTTATATTGAGGCGATGAAGTTGTCTTTCCACACAGTTCTCACCATTTCCCAATAGGAATAAGGCGACTGTATTTCTTCTTGTTTTACGACTATCTTCCATCCAGAGATAACTTGCCCTCTATGTTGCCACATTTTCGTTGTACATTATTGCAGTTTAGTCCAACTTTGGTTTTGTTACATGTTTCATAATTTTCGATTATAAAAATAAAAATTCGAACAATTCTTCAGTGTTAGATGTTCTAACTTTCTTAAATAAGTGGAATGATGCAAATTTTTAAAAATCAATACAGTATTCTGAAGTCTAGTTTTGTATCTAAAATTTCTACACTGTTGTAGCATAGAAGGTTATTGAATATTGCAGACAATAGTAAAATTTGTTATTTTAGAAATTACGATTTTATCTTTCATCATGGTGTTGCAATATCAAAGTTTAAAGTTTCCGTTACGATGCTGTAGATCAATAAATTATTAATTGTGTAATATTTCAACGTTGTATATATTGTGAAGTGTATGTCTCTGTTGGGTACAATTTCAATTCTGTTTCCCATTCTAATTTCCGTTATTACGTCCATATATTTCTTCAGTAAAATAAATGCTCTCGAATACAAGTTTATTACATTTGTCTAATATGTAGTGAGATTTCTTCAAGCCATTCCTCAAAATTGAGAGAAACAAATGTTTTATGTTATAAAGTTGCAGTGACAGATGCTCTACTATTCAGTGAAATGATTTAGAGAGCGGACCATTATCTGAAGTTAACTGTGCATTTTACTTTTGCTCGTCCATGTGAAAACGAAAGCATTAGACTCTTTCCTTTATCGATCATACAGTCGTATCCAAAGAAACTACAAACTATAATGAAGTCGATGAGTTTTATTTTGATTTACTAACAATTTACTATCAAGTACATATTGTAAAATTAAATAGTACATACTACAACTGAAGTATCATAGCAAATTTAGATGTAAATGTAACTCATGCACAGTAGTTACCAACCACTTCCAATCTAACAGTTGCTATATATCAGGAGTATTATACCAGGTGGCCCATCTGTGCCATTTTAAAAACGATTATACAAAACCTATCAAACAGAGGAGCACGAAGAATTTTCTACATTACAGGGGCAATGCCTTCTTGAAATCAATGTGATGAAGACTGTCGCTGGTTTAGATCCATGACTATAATAAATAAAGTAATAAATAAATTTAGCTTCCCTTATGAAAAGGTTGCCAGATTTGACAAGGCGTATTATATATAATTTGGAAACACACCCTAAAAGGTAAAATGATATACATTTGAAATGGTTAGGGAATCGAATATACAAAATGTCAGAAACATTTACACCTAATTAGCGTTTGTGCTCATTTACTGTTAAGAAAGGGGGAAAAAATATCATCAGATAGGTTAGAATAATTTGAATGCCATATACCGCGAGAAAAATAATAGTACGGATTTATTGGCATTGATATCTAAACCAAACAACAGCCATCGGTTAATATAACTTGAAATTTCCATTATCACTCCCATACAAATGATTTCTCAATATCTGAACCGATCCTTTGAGGGCACTAATGGCTATTTCCTTCACAATGCTGTGTGTTAGCCCAGGTTTTTACATTTGTTGGCAAAGAAGGAGGGTATGGTACCTCGTGCTCCCACCATCAGACCTATTACATCAATGTGGACAGGCTATATTTATCTTTATAGAACTGGATTGTTGGTTCATAGATCCGTTTCTTTTCACTATCCACCTCATGCGGTTGATCTGCATGTGTCTCAAATCTGATGGTGGGATCGAGAATGTATGCCGAGTTGTTCTTAATGGCAATGATATCAATTCGCCGAACACTTCCTTGTGTGGCTAGTCCCTGCACCTCTTAATGGACTGTAAACCTTACTTCCTTCAGTGCCTCGGCCAGCATAGAACGGACAGCATGGTGACGGATGTTCCGAAGGGCCTCACTATAGGGGCAGAAGCCAAGGATATGGGGAAGAGTTTCAATCTCGCTGAGACAGCGCCTACAGCGGGTACCATCCCAACTTCTACCCGGTACAGCTCGGACTGGAGCGACATAGACTACCATTTAAGGGCGTCTATCCATTCTGAGAGGATTAGACCTTTGTGATTTCTTATCCAACTGTTTGCTGGGGGGAACTTTTTGTTAAGAATCACTCCTTTACCCTTTTGTTGCAATGTACACCAATTTTCAAATTCTTTTTCTCTTAAAGCGTCTCTAACTTTTCGAGAGTCCACAAAATTTTTATCACTTTCAAACCACTGCTGGTAAAGCCTACGAGCTGCAGCTGCATTTTTTCGTGTTTCAACATAGAGCAAAACAATGTCGGTGTAGCCTGGTCCTAATTCGTAAATGCACCAGAAACACTGCTGTTATCATAATTAGTAACAAACAAGGAACAAAGTAAATGGAGCAGATTCATAACCCGGTTACTAGTTGTACTGTTACTAAGCCTCTGAACTAGGCAACTCTTTAGCGTTTTGTGCACAAAGAGAAGTCTAGTTCAACAAAAGACAGCACAGATGGGCCACGAGGTAGCTATGCCACACTAGCGTTGCAGTGAACAGTGCTGTACATACTAAAATAGCCGAATTTGAAGTTAAGTAGTCACTTCAGCAATACTTACACTGCAAGAAACTCCTTTTAACGTCGCAAAAAGTGGTAGATGCATAAGAATAACATGAAATGTCATGATGGTTTTGCATGACGAAATCGTCTGAAGTGTCTTACAGTGGCTAGTCAATGTGTTTTAATTTCAAGTAAGGATCTATTAAGTCTTGATAAAATTATTATATGTCATGTGTATCATTCTGGAGTAATTTGAGTAAGCAACAAAGCATTCAACTGGTGTTGTGATACACAGACGATTCCTTACTATAATTATTTTTAAGAAGCTGTTACAGAAAGTAAACAACACATTTTGTTGAAGATTTGAAATATTATTTACTTCACTTCAATGTAATTGGTGACAGCGAGAGGATATTTGGCGAGGTGAGGCCTCAGATTCGTCATTTTATTACTTGACATTCGTCTTATATTTGGTATAAAACCTCTGAAAAATATCAAACAGATAATTTCAACCCAAGGAGAATCGAAGCCACGCCTGAGCGCACTCCGTTTTTCAAATTTAGTTTAACAAAAGATTCCATTAACATGATGGAATTTCCGATACTTACATAATCTTACTTCATGAGTTGCGTAACATTAATATGAATAGGTGATATCTGATTATCATAGCTACACGTCCAGTAAAAGCTGTCTGCACTTCTGTCTACTGAGTAACTGCTACAGTAAAGTCAATTTCAACTGGAAGAACTTACAACAGATGCAGCCCAGTACCTTTGCTGCCACAACTTGAAATGTTTACGACTTTAATACAGGAAATGAATAAAAATATTTCTATTAAAGATCCAGTTATTGATAAGACTCCGAGGTATTTTGAAATCGATACACTGATTGTGTAATGACACATTACTGGATTACAGAAACTTAAACTAAAAGATATTGTCTAGGATTTATGTGACAATATAATTTTCGAGAAAATAATGCTAACAGTTTAATAATTATCAAGGAAGAACAGTAATTTAAAGTTTAGCTAAATAAAAATTACAAATATTAATGAACAGAAGCATGTGGAATAGAGGGCAATTCTAGCTACAAAACTACGATGGTAAGAGATAGCAATACTAGAATGCAGTTTATTATTGGTTTGCAAGATACCGTATCACAACCAGCAATTCAGACAGTGAAGAACTTCTATAATACTATAATATGCAAAAGTATTTAATGTTATCTGAAAAAAGAAATTATAATTAACAGCAATGAAACACGACATTAATTTTACGTATCATATTATAGAACTATTTTTATCTTCCTGTATTTAAGGTGCGATTACCATTGTAGCTATAGATTTTGTTCTCCTCCAATTTGTCTTTATTAAATTGGTCTTTTCAAAATCATTTCACACACACATATGCAACTCATGTAGGTCTAATGGATACGAATAAGAAACTATATTGTTTCTGGATAGTAGACAAGAATACATTCAACTGTTCTAATGTTATGTCATTGTCGATTTTATAATAATTTCAGGCATCTATTATCTGTCCAAGCCATCTAGTTTTAGACGTATAATGGAATGCAAATTACAAAAGAAATCAATATTTTGTGTAACAACCGAAAGCAAGCAAGCAAGACCAAGGGCAAGGACAAAAGCAAGGCAAGACAAGACAAGACAAGGCAATGCAGGCAGGCAAGCAAAATAAATGAAAAAGAATGAATGAATACATAAATAAATATGTAAATAAATAATAATAAATAAATAAAAATAAATAATAAATAATAAATAAAAATAAAAAAAATGAATGAATAAATAAATGAATAAGTAAGTAAAAATAAATCAATAAATAAGTAAATAAAGAGACAAATAAATAAATAAATAAATAAACAAGCAAGCAAATTAAATAGGTAAATAAATAAATGAAAAAATGAATGAATGAAAAAATACCGAAACTCATCACTTGTTTTGTTGATTTTTCAACGGTATATGACAGCATCAATAGAGCTGAGCTTTATAAGGCGATGGTAGAGCTGAGCATTCCGAAGAAGCTGGTGAGACTAGTTAAAACATGCATGGATGACAGTCAGTGTCAAATAAAGATCCAATCTGAACTATCAGATTTATTTCAAACAACTAAGGGTCTAAGACAGGGCGACTCACTAGTGTGTCTTTTATTTAATATTGCCCTTGAAAAAGTGATAAGGGATGCAGATATACAAACTAGAAGTACAGTACTCTACAAATCATCCCAAATACTGGCCTAAGCTGATGATATAGATATCATTGGTCGATCTGAGGAGAATGTTAAGAGAACATTTACTGCTTTAGAAACAGCAGTCCAAAAAATGGGGCTGAAAATTAACGAACAGAAGACTAAGTACAAGATTGTTGGATGTAAAAAAACAAAAAAGAGACTTGACAACAACAACCCATTTAAAAATTAATCAATATAAATTTCAGAGGGTCTCTAGTTTTGTATATCTGGGCTCCTTAACCAATGACACTAATAATATTAGTGAAGAAATTGATAGAAGAATTCAAAGTGCTAATAAAGCATATTTTGGATTATTGAGGCACTTTAAGTCGAGACTTCTTACAATGGAAACAAAATGCAATATTTATAATGTTTTGGTAAAACCTGTATTAACATATGGCAGTGAAACGTGGACCCTCTCAGAGACTCGTATGTCAAGATTGAGATCCTTTGAAACCAAAATTCTAAGGAAGATATATGGCCCAATATGTGATAATGGAGAATGGCGAATAAGATACAACTTTGAACTTTACCAACTATATAAGTCCCCTGATGTGGTTACAGTCATTAAAATATCAAGATTAAGATGGGCAGGACATGTGCAAAGGATGGCAGATCATGAGATACCCAAGAAAGTTATGGGGAATAAATTTAAAGGAAAAAGGAGTGTAGGACGACCAAGACTGCGATGGATGGATGGAGTGTTAGAGGATCTAAAGAAAGTGGGAATTAAAGGATGGTGGTTGGTTGCCAGGGACAGAGATGCATGGAAGAGAGTTCTAAGGAGGCCGAGGCTCAAAATGGGCTGTAGCGTCGATGATGATGATGATGATGATGGTGAAAAAATAAATATGAATGAATGAACAAATAAATAAATAAGTACATAAGTAATTATAAATAAATAAATAAATAAAATGAATTAATAAATAAAAAATGAATAAATTAATAAATAAATATAAATGAAGGAATAAATAAATAAATAAAAATGAATGAATGAATAAATAAATAATAATAAATATATAAGTACATAAATAAATAAAAAATAAAGAAATAAATGCAAATGAATGAATAAATTAGTAAATAAGTAATAATAAACAAAAAAATAAGTAAATAAACAAACAAATAAATAAATAACTATACTGTACAAACTATATACTACACCTAATACGGTTACTCAACTTTTATTTTGAAAATCCTTGTGGCACAGAATTGCACAACTGATTTTAGTTGGTTCCAAATACATTGATACAGTTGGAAAAGAGCCTAAACTGTGTTTTGCCTTGGTATCATGAATTTTGAAGGTATTTATTATCTGTTGCTATGTAGAACGGTAAAATTAAGAAATTTTCTTTCTACCTTTCCAAAATTTCTCTTTTTCTGATAAGTTTTCCATGAAAATCCTTTGCTCTAATTTAAATTTCAGTTCTGTAATTTGAGCGACCTAATCTAAACAAAAAAAAGTGAGGGTTCGATCGTGAAGTGTAACTAAAGTGGAACTGAGGAAAAGATCGAGGAATAATTAGTTAAGTGTTAAGAGGAAGACGAATAGAATAAACCAGTAAAAAAGGAAAGTTATAAGGAGAGTTAAAGTAAGTTAGAAATGGTAAGTAAAGAACATTGAGTGTTATATGTACTAGAGAAAGGAAGCATCTGGGAAGTGCAGAAAAGAAAAAGTGAAAGTGAGTGCTAGTAGAGAAAGTGAACCATACAAGCTATAGGCTACCAATGAAAGAGAAAAAGTGGAAGCGAATTGAAGAAGTGATAGTAAGGAAGTACTACAAACATTCGAATATTGGAACACTGAATGAATGCAAGAGTAAAATTCTGAGAAAAGGACAGTGAAAAATAGGCAAATAATGTATAATATTGTAATGTAGATGAAAGAGTGGAATATAGATAATAATTAGTGAATATTAATCAGATCTAAAAATAACTGAAGATAAACAGAAAATTACGGATAACAGAAATGAAAGGTAGCAATGATAGAAGAGGAAGATTAGTTAGACTGTAGCTGAGAGTGTTTCTAAACAAGAATAATGTAGACAAGTATTGCATAGTTATGAGGAATAGGATAGAGGGAAGACAAGCTACTTACTACTACTTACTACTACTACTACTTACTACTTCTTACTACTTACTATTTCTTACTACTTAATACTTACTACTTCTTACTACTTACTATTTCTTACTACTTCTCACTACTTAATACCTACTACTTCTTACTACTTACTTAACTTAATTAGTACTTACTTACTTACTTACTTACTGACTACTTACTTACTACTTAGTACTTACTTACTACTAACTTACTACTTACTTACTACTTACTTACTGACTACTTACTTACTACTTAATTACTTACTATTAACTTACTTACTACTTACTACTAACTTACTTACTACTTACTTACTACTAACTACTAACTTACTTCCTACTTACTTTCTACTTACTGACTACTTACTTAGTACTTAATTACTTACTACTAACTTACTACTTACTTCCTACTAACTTACTTACTTACTACTTACTGACTACTTACTTACAACTTAATTACTACTTACTGACTACTTACTTACTACTAACTTACTTCCTACTTACTTACTGACTACTTACTACTTACTTACTACTAACTTACTTCCTACTTACTACTTACTGACTACTTACAACTTATTTACTTACTACTTACTTACTACTAACTACTAACTTACTTCCTACTTACTTACTACTTACTAACTTACAACTTACTACTTACTTACTTACTTACTACTTACTTACTGACTACTTACTACTAACTTACTTACTTACTACTAACTTACTAACTTACTTCCTACTTACTTACTGACTACTTACTTACAACTTACCTACTACTTACTTACTTCCTACTTACTTACTACTTACTGACTACTTACTACTAACTTACTTACTACTTACTTACTGACTACTTACTACTTATTACTTACTTTACTACTAACTTACTTACTACTTACTTACTGACTACTTACTTATTACTTACTACTAACTTACTACTTCTTACTTACTACTTACTGACTACTTATTTACTACTTACTTACTACTTAATTACTTACTACTAACTTACTACTAACTTACTACTTACTTACTACTTACTTACTACTTACCTACTACTTCTTCCTACTTACTTACTACTAGCTACTAACTTACTTACTACTAACTTACTTCCTACTTACTTACTTACTGACTACTTACTACTAACTTACTTACTACTAACTTACTTACTACTTACTTACTTACAACTTACTACTAACTTACTTACTACTTACTTACTGACTACTTACTTACTGTACTACTTACTACTTACTTATTACTTACCTACTATTTACTTCTTACTGACTACTTACTACTTAGTACTTACTTCTTACTTACTTACTACTTACTACTAACCTACTTACTAGTAGCTTACTTAGTACTTCTTACTCACTTACTGACTACTTACTTACCACTAACTTACTTACTACTAACTTACTACTTACTTACTTCTTACTTACTTCTTACTGACTACTTACTTACTTAGTACTTACTTACTACTACTAACTTACTACTAACTTACTTCCTACTTACTACTTACTTACTGACTACTTACTACTTACTTACTGACTACTTACTACTTACTTACTACTAACTTACTACTTACTTACTACTTCTTACTTACTACTTACTTACTACTTACTTCTTACTTACTATTTAGTTACTTACTGACTACTTACTTAGTACTTACTTACTACTAACTTACTTACTTACTACTAACTTACTTACTACTTGCTTACTGACTACTTACTTACTACTTACTACTAACTTACTACTTACTACTGACTACTAACTTACTTACTACTTACTTACTGACTACTTACTTTGTACTTACTTACTACTTACTTACTCACTACTTACTACTAACTTACTTACTACTTACTACTACTACCAGTACT
Organism: Periplaneta americana; assembly: GCA_025594305.2. NCBI lineage: Eukaryota > Metazoa > Arthropoda > Insecta > Blattodea > Blattidae > Periplaneta > Periplaneta americana. The sequence continues at coordinate 26,241,822 of JAJSOF020000040.1, read as the reverse complement.
ATAATTCTTGTTGCTTTCTACTAGTTTTTTTATGATGAAACAACTTGCCATAATCAGACGTTCACCCTTTCCAATTTCCCAAAATAAAAATAAAATAATTTTTATGAAAGTAATACATTTTCCTGTACTCATCTTAATGTTGAAGTGCGCTGTGATTTCCGAAACATTTACACAGCTATTCACCAACTGTATATTTAATAATATATATTTTTCTTAATTTCCACTTTTGAGTAATGACTCTCATCTCCATTTAACTCTAGAACGGAATTGATATTCTCACAGAATCAGTTATACTGGCATTAATATTTAACACTTTAATTCACTTATGGAACGTAATTTCTCTATAATATCCACATAAACTGATACACACTTTCCCCCACCCACACACACGACATGCACAAGCTATCAGTGACCTGCATAGACTATTTCTCATAGATGTAAATCTATGTAAATCTTTTTTTTTTAAGGGGAGGTGGTTGTATAATTTGAATTTGTAATTTTCGCTATCTAATTGACCGCCTACTTAATATACAACACAGAATACAATCACATTTTAAGATTAGCAGAAAATAATGGCTTCAACAAAATAACTATTGTTAACATGATCCGCAAATGGAAAAATAAGTTTAAAAGTAAAACCAACATAGGTATCACATTAACCAAAATTCAACAAAAAAACAAAAAAGAAAAACCAATTACCCTTTTCGGAAATATCTCATACAAGCTATGTAATTTCTTCGAAAAAGAAAAAAATCAAATTGCTTTCAGGACAAATAATAAAGTGAACAATATTATTCCTAATAAAATAAAAAGTCAAAACAATCCAGACAACAGCGGAATATATTTATTAAATTGTAAAAATTGTTGTAGCAAATACATAGGTCCAACCAAAAGGAATTTCAGAACTTGTTACAGTAAGCATAAAGCAGTTTTCAGCCACCGGCGTGGCTCAGTCGGTTAAGGCGCTTGCCTGCCGGTCTGAAGTTGCGTTCGGGCGCGGGTTCGATCCCCGCTTGGGCTGATTACCTGGTTGGGTTTTTTCCGAGGTTTTCCCCAACCGTAATGTGAATGCAAGGTAATCTATGGCGAATCCTCGGCCTCATCTCGCCAAATATCATCTCGCTATCACCAATCTCATCGACGCTAAATAACCTAGTAGTTGATACAGCGTCGTTAAATAACAAAAAAAAAAAAAGCAGATTTCAAACATAACAGGAATAAATCCAAGTTTGCACATTAATTTCAGTGCACGCTAGTGGCAGCAAAAGAAAAAGAGATTTCTTGGGGCAGAAGTGTGAAGAAAATAAGAACCAAGAAAAAACGTATACCTCTTTCCTGTTGCTTGACCATAAAGATATGATTACAGTAAAACCTCAATAAGATACGCCCGCTTATTACGCTATACCACATAATACGCTTTTTTGTCCGGTCCCTGCACATTTCATATATAATGCCTTTATAAAATATCCCGTTTGTTGGCGCTCAAGTCCCGCATAATACACTATTTCGTGGAATATTTTCGATGTAATTTTCATCAATGTACTGTAACAGCAATGAAACATTTTGGCCATTGAACTTACTGGTGTCATTAACCAGAAAAGTGCTGGTATTCGACTCTTTACCTGCGCATCTAAACCTTCATACTGTACAATACCCCACACTCTTGTTATGCTCTTTATTCGACTCCTTGCCTGCATGATTAAAGACTACATACAATTACAATACCCAAACCTCTTGCTAACCCTCTCACTCAAACAACAATCCTGACTCGGCTGTAATAAAATTCTGGAAATTTTTGCTGGTCAGTTTATTGTTCTTTAGTGTATTGAAATCTCTGTAAATGTGGTTACAATGAGTGTTAAACGAAAAGCACTTTCTGTGTCAGAAAAGTTGGAAATCGTACCAAAGTATTGTGACAGCGACGTGAGATTCGAACTCACGACCAGCGTCCCGCAAGAAAGCAGATCGCGCGGAGCACGGAGGGACGGCGCGCGGCAGAGAGTAGTGGGGAAAGGGGCCTACACGTGAGGGGAGGCTGCGAGCGCAGCTGCTACTTAACGCAGTGAATGGGGAACGGACCTTCCCGACTCTTCCAGAAGTGCGTCGAAGTGGAGATATCCAGATAATTCTCTACACACCTGTAGAAATTTCTCGCAACTATGATTTTGCTATAAAAGAAGAAGCGCCAGCGAACTCGAGAGTTTTCAGTTGATTTGTCAGCCAGTCAGTGAGAAAGCCAGAGCAAGCAAGCCAGTCTTGTGTACCGGAGTTCGACTCGAGTGTGCGTCCGCAACTGTATCAGCATCCGAAGGCCTGAGTTCAAGTGCAGTGGACCGCAGTTGGAGGGACCTGAGTTCGAGTGCAGTGGACCGCAGTTGGAGGGACCTGAGTTCGAGTGCAGTGGACCGCAGTTGGTGGGACCTGAGTTCGAGTACAGTGAACTGGTTCTGAAGGTCTGTGGTTCGAGATACTGTGAACCCGAGTGACTGAGCTAGAAGAACTGTGAACTGAGAACTGATAGTTCTGATTTGTTATTGTTGGAAGAATAAAACTCTATTGTTGAGTTGAAATAAATTTACAGTATGATGAAAACAGTACTTTTAATCAGAAACAACTCTTTGATTCATTAGGAATCCCATCAATAACATTAAGAACGACAAAAAAATCACGACTCGATCACTGCAGCTGCAACGTCGGGAGGATGTAAGTGCAGGAAAGTGAAGTGTGATAAACATGAGGACTTGGAGAACACGCATGTGGCAAAACAACTATAAATGACTTTTTTCGAAAGAATTAAGTACAATACATATTGTAAATGTCTTTGACGTACAGTGCAGTAATTATGTAATAGAGTAATATTGTATTAGCTTTCATGAATCATGTATTTCTATAAAGAAAAATGCTAATATATTACTGTATGTAAGTCAAAATTAGTATAGCCTATTCACCTAATACGTGGTCCAGGTTAATACGCGATTTACACCTGGCCTGTTGAACAGCGTCTTATCAGGGTTTTACTGTAATTCATAATATACAGCTCTAAATATTTCTAAGCATGATGTGCCTATCGGGAAACGAAAAAATTAAATGAAAAATGCGACCACACGTGCTTAATTGTCGCTACCTTAAGTGAAACCAAGGGACAGAGCATGAGATTCAGATATATTTTTGGCACATAAGGAAAAAGGCTGCCAAACAAAATGAAAGTTTTAATGGTTGGTAACATTAATGAGTGCACATAATGTACTATTACTGTAACAGAATTGCGTAACTGTGAACAAGTGGTGAGGGAAACATAGGAACATGCCGAGGGCAATCTATCTGAAAATGGCTCTTAGATAAATTTATAACTACTTACGCCTAAAAAGACGACGAAGCCCAGAAGATACATACCTTAAAAAGGGGCAGCAGCAACTCTTCGTTCTTCTTTCCTCATCTTCTTCTTCTCCTGGCAGGTGCTCCAATGATGAAGCTGGCATGGGTGCTGGCCTGGGAGCTCGCATGCGTGCTAGCCAGGATCTTAGCATGCGTGCTGGCCTGGGAGCTCGCATGCGTGCTGGCCTGGGAGCTCGCATGCGTGCTAGCCAGGATCTTAGCATGCGTGCTGGCCTGGGAGCTCGCATGCGTGCTAGCCAGGATCTTAGAATGCGTGCTGGCCTGGGAGCTTGCATGCGTGCTAGCCAGGATCTTGGCTTGGGAGCTGGCCTGGGAGCTCGCATGCGTGCTGGCCGGGGAGCTCGCATGGGTGGTGGCCAGGATCTTGGCATGGGTGGTGGTCTGGGTGCTGGCCTGAGTGCTCGCCTGGGTGTTCGCCTGGGAGCTTCCATGGGTGCTGGCCTGGGAGCTTCCATGGGTGCTGCTGGCCTGGGAGCTTGCATGGGTGCTTGCCTGGGTGCTCGCCTGGGAGCTTCCATGGGTGCTGGCCTGGGAGCTTGCATGGGTGCTGGCCTGGGAGTGTGAGCTGCCAGGAGATAAGCACAGGCTTCAGCACAGGCTTCTGAGAGGTCTACAAGAAACAAAATAAAATTTATGGTTAAGTATGTGCCATTGCATTCACTGGCTTTCAGTGAATGGCATATTAACAGACCGAGGATTCATAAGGAACTACATATTTTTACTGTCCATTTGCAAGTCATACAAATTCATTTTATATATGTTTTGAACGACTGTAAAAACGAATATTCAAAATTAATTGTACACAATCTTTGCATATTTCAGGTGTTCCTATATATAATAGACTATTGAACATGCAATGTAACGTATTGTTAGTATTTTGTGGCATAAAGCCCCAAATTAGTATATTTTGTAAAAAAAATAATATATTCTGAATTGTTTGTCAGCACATAATACTTTTCTCTTAACTATACTCGATGGTGGGAAATTCCTTGCATATGCAGTGTGGGTGTGGAAAAACCAAAACAACCACACTATGCTTTTGTTCCATTTTGCTACTGCACAACAAGAAGCATTCCCAAACACCTTTATCTACTTGACTTCATCATCATCATCATCATCATCATCCATATACATTCGAAATTTTCTCGGGGTTCCAGCCAGGTCATAAGTTGGTGATCCACCGACGTTTCGAGGATGTTCATCTTCCTCATCTTCAGGGTTAAGTGATATCTGAGAGTACCTAGCTCCTTAATTTATAGTGCCAGAGGGAGTCAGCCGAGGAGCTGTGCGCCGATTGGCTGTTATTAGTGCGGACCGTGGCGAGAACGTTGCCGACGTGTCGTCTTGCTTTGTGCTTTCCGGCTGAATGACCTTGGGTCTCACGGTGGGCTCGGGGGACGAGTTCTCCGCTGATGACGGCCCGTCGTCCGGGCGGTGAGAAATTTAATAGCCGGTGACAATGCCGCGCTTAGTTGGAGACCCGAGTCCCGTTCCGCCGCTATGGCCAGGGTTTCTTTTACTCTTCTATCCCAATAGCCCGCACACTTTACCAGGACCTCGGCATCTGCAAGGCTCTATTCTCCTCTCGGCTGATGTTGGGCTTAGGAATGGTGGCCTTGGTAACAGCCCTGGCAACTTCTTGGGAAGAACGACAACTTAGTCGTTCTGCCAGCGGATAAGGGAAACGCCACAGTCATCCTTTCCTCAACGCAGTATCAGGAGAAGATCGATCAACTGCTGAACGATCCGGCCTTTAAAAATTCTCCAGAAAGATCCCACCAGCTCAGTAGAGAGACGCACCAACCAGCTAATCAAGAAATCCAGTCTCCGCGCCGAGAGTAAGCGGTTAGTTTCACCGTCAGGCAGTATACCACCCAGGTTATATGGTCTACCCAAGATACATAAGCTGGAGGTACCGCTAAGGCCTATAGTGGATGCGATTGGCAGCCCTACATACCGCTTGGCCCGCTATCTCACCAACCTGCTGCAACCACTGGTGGGTGGGTGCGTACATCATGTGAAGAACTCTACACTATTTGTACAGATCCTCGACAACATCAAAGTGAAACCGTCCGAACTTCTAGTCAGCTTCGATGTAGTGTCCCTCTTCACCAGGGTTCCACTCTCGGAAGCCATGCTACTGCTTTCCGATCAATTTCCACCTGACATCACGGAATTGTTCCGCCACACGCTCACCTCCACATATTTTCTACAGAACAACACCTACTATGAACAGATAGACGGAGTCGCCATGGGTTCTCCGCTTTCACCAGCCATCGCCAACTACTATATGGAGCATCTGAAGCATGAAATACTAGCTACAGCGCCATTAAAGCCTACACATTTCTTCAGATACGTAGACGATACGTTCGTCATCTGGCCTCATGGACAAGACACATTACCAGATTTTCTCAGGCATATAAACAGTCTACGACCCCAGATCCAGTTCACTATGGAGGTTGAAACGAACGGTAAACTCCCATTTCTGGACATCCTTATCTCCAGAAATAACAACGGATCTCTGGGCCATGCATATACCGTAAACCCACACACACCAACTTGTACCTGAACGCGAATAGTTTCCATCACAAAGCGCAGCAGATGGGCATACTTAACACACTGGCCCATAGAGCAGTCTCTATATCGGACCGGGAGCAATTAGACACTGAATTTCAACACCTGAAGCTCACCCTCCAGCAGAATGGATATTTGGCTAAAGACATCACGGCCTCTTTGAATAGAGCAAGACACAAGAAGCAGCAGCAGCAGCCCATCACGGACTCACTAGAAGCGGAAAAACCAGCCACAGCCTGTCTACCATTCACAGGGAAGTTGTCGGGAAAGATAAGCAGACTGCTCCACAAGCATGGAATAAAAACAATCCACAAACCTCCGCCAAAAATCAGGAACAAGGTCAGATCAGTAAAAGACGATCTAGGCCTCAGAGTACCAGGGATCTACCGCATCCCGTGTGAATGTGATGCGGCTTACATTGGACAGACTGGACGCACAATAGCGACGCGTCTTTCGGAACATCAAAGAAGCATCAGATTAATGCAGCCCGAAAAATCCGGATTGGCTGAACATTGCATTGAAAAAAGCCAAAGGGCTAATTTCAATAACACCGAGGTCCTGGTAAAGTGTGCGGGCTATTGGGATAGAAGAGTAAAAGAAATCCTGGCCATAGCGGTGGAACGGGACTCGGGTCTCCAACTAAGCGCGGCATGGTCACCGGCTATTAAATTTCTCACCGCCCGGACGACGGGCCGTCATCAGCGGAGAACTCGTCCGCCGAGCCCACCGTGAGACCCAAGGTCATTCAGCCGGAAAGCACAAAGCAAGACGACACGTCGGCAATGTTCTCGCCGCTGTCTGCACTAATAACAGCCAATCGGTGCACAGCTCCTCGGCTGACTCCCTCTGGCACTATAAATTAAGGAGCTAGGTACCCTCAGATATCACTTAACCCTGAAGATGAGGAAGATGAACATCCTCGAAACGTCGGTGGATCACCAACTTATGACCTGGCTGGAAGCCCGAGAAAATTTCGAATTATCACGTCGCCAGGAAAGCTTCAGTAGTTATCCATATACATATTAGGCCATGTGGCCTATTGTAAATCTATGGCGCTACAGCCCATGAAGGGCCAAGACCGATCAGCTGGCTGCTGGCCTCACGTTCAAATACCGAAGCAGAGGTGGACGATCATCCAATCAGAATGGAGGTATCGTGTGGTTAACACGATGATCCCTCCAGCTATTATAGCTGGTTTACAAAACCGGATTTTCACTACTTATCGTAGCTCCCCAAGTGCATCACGATGCTGGGTGGGCACTGGTCCCATACACTCGTCGAAATTTCATGAGAAAATTTCTTCCCCCACGAGGACTCGAACCAGCGCACATTCCGTAACGCGAGTCCCAGGCAGGATGCCTTAGACCACGATGCCATGGCACGGGACATGAGGCCTATTACGATCTGATAATAAAGAGGAATTTTCTCTCCAAATCTTTTTGGGACGTCCCAGAGATCTTTTCCCATGGTGTTGATAGTGAAATATAGCTCTTGGGATTCTGTGGGATCTCACGCATCGCAAATGGCTCATCCAATTGTTCTGATATCTCTGAAGGAATACTGATTCCAGACTGAGTTCTTCCATTACTTCATCGTTGCGTTTATGGTCCCATTTTGTATATCATGCTGTTCTTCACATAAATCTCATTTCATTAGCTGTTATTCTGCTGTCATCCATCCACTTTAATGTCCATACCTTACTACCATAAGAGTGCAAGGTTTGTTAAAGGAGTATTCTAGTGCTTTTCTGTACCAGGGAAGGTTTCATTACCGTGTTGATTATTCCCATAGTTTTGGAGTATTTTACAATTTTGCTCATATCCAAATCATTATCAAATAATAATTTGTAGCCAAGATATGTAAAATTTTAACTAATTATAAAATTTTGCATCTAAACATATTTTTCTAGGAACAGGATATTTTCCCCAGAATGCCATAACTTCGTTTTTTTTTTCCATGTTATATATTTTTGCAATGATATTTTAATTATGTCACTGAATAAATACCAAACTTTTTTACAGTGTTAATATTTAGTCTATACCTCCTTGACTAGGTTCGAAGTCTTGTGCTTCATTTCCCAAATCCTGAAGCACAAGACTTCGAACCTAGTGAAGCAGGTACTGTATATACCAAATATTAATACTGTAAAGAAGTTTGCTATTTATTCAGTGATATATAAGTGTAAAAAGTGTGTATACAAAAATGAAGAACCATTAAATTATGTACTGAGTATTGTAAATAACTTTCTGTAAGTGCTATTAAAACTAAGTCATTTGCAAATGTCAATGAACCTAGTTTTTAATTTTTGTTTACCTGCAACTGACCATGTCACATTTGTCTCCATTCCTGAAGAATTTTATTCATGTGCATTATGTACAGAAGGAGGGAGAGACCATAATCCTGTTTTACTCCTGTGTTAATTTCGAGCCATTCTGAACTCCCATTATTAATTGATACAGTCAAAATGAAAACTGACCAAGTGCCAAAAGCAAAGTTTTGAGAAAACTAAAAAAAAAAAAACCGTATATTATTCAGTTTTATGTGAATAATGACCTGAAAATGTTACAAGTACAACTTATAGACATACAGTTTACTATAATAAAGTTTAATTAATTCTTACTTTCCCACATTTAGATATATGGGTCAGTTTGCTAGCTTTCTCAGAACTTTGTTTTTTTGCACTTGGTCAGTTTTCATTTTGACTGTATCAATTTTAACTGAAATTATATTTGTCCTACCTGACTTAAAAATCCCATAACCACCTTTTCTCTTGTTTACTTATTCTCAGTTGGCAATTTTTTTTGTGAAGTTTATTTATACACACTTTAACATCTGTACTCATATCACATGTGTACAGTCCATGAGGATTTACTTGTCTAGTCCCTTTTAGAAAGAGAGAGAATGCTCACCATCTCTCTCTACCCTCATTTGTGATGGTCGACACTCCTTCAAACGACCACGAGTTACCAGTGGCGGCATTCTCTTCCTCTTCAAATTCTGACTCCACTCCGCCAGAAAGTTCGTCCGTGTCCGTGTCGTCCAAATTGATTACGAACCAATAATAAATTCCCATATACAAGTCCATCCTTCTCCCAATAAAATTTTTCAACTTTTTCTACGTTCAGGCCTTCCTCCAATTTTCTTCCGTCACTTTTGCAAGAGCGCTCATTTTTAACTTGTTCCCATATTAATTCAATCGCGCTTAAGTCACTATAGTAGGGGGTGTTTTGTCGCAATTTGACCGATTTTATATGTTTTGAAATTGCCTTTTTTTTCTTTTTATAAGTCCATAGAATACAGATTTCGTGGATCGTAAATCAAATTCAACGTTACTGTTACGGAGGCAGGACTGCATTTCAGATTTCGGTGTTGATGAAATCCGTGCCTTATTGAGTTCTGTTGAATGATAGGGGGCATTGTCTATAATAATGCTATTGGGAGGAATGTTTGGTAATAATTGATTAATGAATCAGTTCTTAAATACAGTACTGTCCATCTCTTCGTGACAGTCTTTAGTTGACTTAGATTTGAAAGTTAGAAGCGCGTTGGGAACGAAACATATTGAACATCTGGCGTGTAAAATAATAAACCGCTGACCTTTTCCTATTGGGGTTTGAAGTGGGAAATCAATTTCGTGGTCATCGCTTTTCCAAACTTTGCTTCTCGTATGGTTCACATTAACCCAAGTTTCGTCTAGACAAATAACGGTGCGTCCAGTGGGGCGTAATTTCTTCATTTTTCTTAAGAATTTAAATCTTTTTAAAATAACATCTGATTTTTCTATTAAAAATTTTCTGGTTTGAGTATTTCTGACATAACTAAATTTAATTTTCTTTTAGAATATCTTTCAAACTCTTTATGCTCCCAGTGAATAAGTTTTCCTTAATTAACGCGCCATTTAAATTTTTCAAACTAGGCAAAAAATCAGTCTGATATAAAGAATAAATTACTCTTCTTACAGCGTTAATTGCAGTTTTTTAGAGTCCTGTTCGGGCGTTTCTTTCCTGCAGTTCGCAGCAAACTTCCAATTCCGCTTTCTAGCAGGTACTTCCTTTTAATTTTTTTTTTGTTCAGTGTGTGTGTTTTTTTAATCCTGTTAACACCGCGAGATGATATACCTGTCGCTGCAGCAGTTCTTTCATTTGATAAAATGGCACAGATATTGTTTGTTTTCCGGCTTTCAGTGCCTCATATTCTTCAGTAAATAATTTATGTGCATTAATAACCATGTTCATACCGTCCGACTTCAAGGTTTTCCCGCGTTTTCTGAACCCCATTATATTGCCTACCATTATTATTAAAAACAAGAGCACAACACTAATTACAATATTTAAGGTAACAGTGAAACCATGTTTCTCCGAAAACATTTTAATTTGTGAATTATATTATATTAAATTGGTACAACAAGATACAAACTCACTTCACTATTCACAAAGCACTACTAACTAATGAACTCGAACAACCCGAGACGCCACTGGAGATCCACTTTGGGTTTGCAAAAGTGTGAAGGGAGATGGGAGGAAAGGGAATTCCAACTGAAAATTTTGTCCTACAAAAAAACCTTTTGCCAGTCACATCTGGTGACAGTCGGTCAAGGACCTCAGACAAGGACAGTAGAAATCACGCCAACTTAATCCTCATGCACTGTAGGATCTTTGGGTATATCAGTAGGTCGCGTATTTTTGTTCTGACTCTGTTTTATTGTCGTGTGTTATAGATAGCAACTGATTTAAATTTTGTTTTAATGTTTATGATATTGATGTTAAGGAGATCATGAATCATGGTATGTAAATTTCCAATCCGGCATGTGCATTTGTGACTGAGGGAAACAACCATGAAAAACCTCAATCAGATTGACTGACCACGGGGTTTGAACCCTGGACCTTTCGAATACAAGTCTCAAACACTACTGTTTGAGCCAAGTTGCTTGGTTTTCTTTAGTGCTAATCCATTTCTTTTAATTTGGCTGCAAAAGGGTATCAGTCGGATACAGGGGGAGAGCCATTAATCCTTCCCATTGAAAGCTTTAAGGAACCAACCTGGACAAATACCCAATGTCCCATCCCTACCTTCCCATGGTGCAGCTGTTAGTAAGCATAATTTTACGAGCTGAACTAAAGGGTGGGGCTACTCAGCCATTAGCACTGGTCAGCTTGATAAGTTAATGACTGAATTTGGTATAATTTTCCTCTATCCAATACCTAATTCCCTCTTTACCCTTTCCTATCCAGTCCTCTGACTGAACTCTTACTTTCTTCGACCCCAACGGCATTACAGCATTCGAGGCCTAGGGGTTCATTTCCCTTTCCTTCCTCCCCTTTCTACTTTTCTGTTCCTAGTGCTGACCTGCTATGGCACTAAAATCGTCCTCCAGTGGCTTAAGGAGGGAAAGCTGGTGATCAACAAGATCTCCCAGCTAGGTCCAATGGACCCGTCGACCAACAGCAGGTGTGGTCCTCCAGACATTCTGGGGGTTGTGTGTGAATGAAGTAGCCACCAAAACGTTAAAATATGGTGTTCACTTAAATCGGCTACAACTTGCCATTTAACACCTGCATAGAATTGGAATATATCAGTCCCCTAACTGCCCATTGTGCAACTCAAACCAAGAAATGGATTCGGAACACCTCAAAATCTGTGCTTCAGTGGCTAGTCATGATAATATCTTTGAAAAATATTGGAGTGCAAGAGGTCAAATGACTTTATTGCCAAACGCCTGGCATTAGAAAACAACAACAACATTTCTTTTAATTTTATTGTTTGTTAGTTACAATTATAATAATAAAAGTTACACAAACAATATTATAACAATAAACGATTGCACTACAGTAGACTACTAAGAAATGTTGTATTGTGCAGTGTTGTTCAGTTGTGCAATTAAAAGCTCTTTGGAGAAAATTTTGTCACTAACTCTTTCATCCAGTATTCACACAATGTAAATCATGCGAAAACTTCGGAGCACTGTAATGGAATGTGACTCTTTTTAGATTGTAATAATGGTGAGGGTATGCCTAGTTTCAAAACATGACGGCCTTTCTTTATGGGATTGGTAAACCCTCATAAACACCCATCTTCTCCTAAACCCTTAGGCGCGTAGCAGAAATAAAATATGACAATGACTTCAAGAATTGGCAACTGAGCTAAGTGTTTATTCCTTGCTCGTTCCTACAGTTAAGTGGTGAAGAGTGTGAGGAAAGGTGACGCCTTTACATGCAATGAAGGTGTTTGGGGGTCAAGGAGGTAGAACACCATATCCAAGTTACCTCCCATATCTAGTGAGAAGAAAGTAACTAGGGGATTGTAAATAGACATAATAATTAAATAACATTATTTCATGATATGAATACTTCACTTGAGGTTGTTCCACGTTAAATTATCTACATAGGCTTATTTCTAAATAAAGACAGCCCTTCTCTCTTTCTGTGTTACATAGTGGCGTGTATTGTATAAAATTCCTAATGATAAGTATGTATTATGATAACTTAAAATTACAATATTAAAACTTTCTCTTATGGACATGTTTGTTCAGCTTCATAGTCAACGTTGAAGTCTCTGGTCGTAAGGTTAACACATCATCGCAACTCCAGTAATCGTCCGATCCATTGATATATCCTTTTTAGACATTTTATGTGAGATTCTAGAATCTTGACGTAACTAAGTACTTGATTGAGGGTATCAAATGTATTTTGCTTGTTTAATCTTACTAACTCAGCATCAGCAACTCATCTACAAAAAATTTCTGTTGTTCAAAACTCAGCCTTAAGATTATGCCTAGGAGTACCAAAATCCATATCAACTGTTGTCCTAGAAATTGAATGTAATATTCAACCAATCACACACTATATATTACAAAAGGATCTAAAAATACATTTAAAATTGCAAGCCTCATCCAGATCTCAGATGTTCTTCAAACTGTCAGGTGATATCTGTGTAATTTCTATAAAATAAAAAAAGAAGAAATACCAATCTATATCACAGACACACTCATTGCTAAAACTCCAGTTGTGAACGAAATTCCTCCATGGAAATGGGTGATTCCAGAACATAGCATACAAATTCCAAAAATGATCCTCCATACATTCTTAAGTTAGATGCCATGGAACTACTCTGCAGCACATATAAGGATCACCTTCAAATTTATACAGATGGATCTCTAAACACTAATAATGGGACATCAGGAACAGGGTATTATATTCCAAAATATCAAGAAAGTTATTTTATACCGTGTTCATCCTCCTCCAGTCTTGACACTGAATTGCTAGCTATTGATGCTGCTCTTCAGTGTATTACTCAAATTTCTGAAACATCTATTTGCATACTTACCGACTCCAAGGGGGCTAAATTTAATATAATTAAATATGTACCAAACCCATATGCACATAGAATTATTCCAATTCAGAAACAACTAAGTAAACTAAAAGAACTCCAAAAGGAAATAACATTTCAATGGATACCTAGTCATTGTGGTATACCTGGAAACGAGAAAGTCGATAATATTGCAAAACAGGCAACATATTTGCAACCAAGACCTCTTCAAGTGATATCTCTGTCCATTGCTTTTGCTTCAGTAAAGTTTCATTTTACAAACCTATGGATCAGCAATTGGCTCTCTTCTGACAAAGGAAAAATTTTACAGTCTGTTCAAAAGAAACCAAATGACCTGGAAATGTACAAAAACTTGCCCAGACATGTTCAAACATTTTTAACAAGAGCCAGAACAGGTCACATTGTCACTCAATTGTACCTACACCGATTTCACATTTCTGATAATCCTATTTGTCTGTGGTGTAATAATCATGATGAAGATCTGGAACACATTCTTCTATACTGTCCATCCATAAACCACAAAGGAAGTAAATTAAAATCATCAGTACCAGTTGCAGAAGACACAGCCCTGCAGTATATATTGACTACACCCCAAATCTGGCTACTAGCAACAGGCATCTATAATGAACATTGATCAAAATACCCCTCATTTCTCGTGAAAAACAACAACTGAATATATTACAGTGGACTATAGTGGACTTTATGTTGTCAGCAAACAGCTGGATACATTAAAAAGATTGATTTTTTGAATCTTACTGTTTCTAGTTAGACTGCGAGAGATTCGGTATCATGTATCTCTGAAAGATTTAGTGTTCTCTCAGGAGACAAAATTTTCTTGGTAGACGATCTGTTGCAGACTGCATCCTGTTGTTATCTCACCAGGGAAACATGATGTGGCACGAACTTGTGTACTGTCACTCCTCGACAATCTTTCTGATGATAAACATTTCTTGCATGGAAAGATGGAGGATTCATTTAATGTAAAAGCCTCGTACTGAGCTTTGCCGAATTTGAGACAGTCAAGGTGGAAACATAAGCCACAGGAGTCCAGTGCACTTCAGATCGCGCACCTCTTAGCTCTACAAACCACTCACTATTGCTCGTGTAGTGTGGATCTTTACGAAACTGGCCTCTCACCTCGCTCACATGCATCGGTTCTTAAAAAAACAAGTCTTTTGAAGACTTGATGGATGCTTTCACGTTTAATTGCACTACACTGATTGCTGTATGGGATTTATATTCAAACATAAGCGCACCTTAAATGATACTGACTATAGTCGCGACGCTGTTATTCCCGGTGTGACTCCTCCTCTTTGCAACTCATAAAAGCATTCTAGTATTGTTCGCCATTTTTGTTCTTTCGTTGTACTTTCAATGAAAAAACCATTAAACATTATCATTCATTCAAATGGAATAAAAAATTCAGCAAATAAGTATTAAAAACGGAAAACGCCAACGAAAGAGCTTAAATGTGACTAATTATGTATTTTCGAACATTGAAAATGAATTATTTCTTCCTCATGCTCACAAGACCATGCCGAAATGTAATTATAACATTGGCTGAAATAGCAGCCCTTTAATGGAACCATAAAGCATTCTGAATTGTCAGTACAAAAATAATCTATTCATTAAAGTTCAATAAAAATTGTTCCTACAATCACTGGCTTTTAAAACACCATTGTAGCAAATAAGCCTGCCATTGGTCCCTATCTTGAGCAAGATTATTCTATCGGATATCTCACTTCCTCAAATCCATTTTAATATTATCTACCCATCTACGTCTCGGAGGCTTTTTCCTCCGGTCTCCAAACTAACACTCTGTATACATTTCTGGATTCGCCCAAGGTTATGTTTCTCAAACGTTACTATAATAATTATGTCAGGTTAAGAATAAATAATATGTCAAATAAATTTCTCCATTCTCCTGTAATTCAGCCCTTCAATGTAAATATTTTCCTAAGAACCTTATTCTCAAACACCCTTATAACTCAAAGTGAGAGTTAATGTTTATTTTACTCTCTAGATATTATATCAAGGTCAATGACATTTGTTTCTCGATTTTTTGACAGCAAAAACAGAATAATAATATTTTTCTGTCTTTCTTCGCATCATTTCACAATTTACGAGATATTGTTGCACAAGGATCAGTTCCGCTCCCCAGTCAAAAGAATAAATGAATAATTTTTAATATTTCCATTTCGAAATATTCTGTCACGAGCATAAAAGTCATATAAACTTTGTCTTTTGGAAATTAAACCCATCTCTTTACTTGCTTCCAGTAGAATTTCAGTGTTTTCCCTAATCGTTTGTGGATTAAAAGAGGAAAACGAAGTATCTTATTAATGTGCTTAATTGTGTATTTTGTAGTTGAAAATCTATTTGTTTCTTTAAATTATATTTTGAATTAATAAAGTATGGTTCATTATTGTGTATGCAGTATTAGCACTCAAAGGAAAAGAGGTATTGGTAGACGACTGCCAAAGTAATTGAGGACTGTTTTTGCCAAACTTGCTAACTGAAAAAACTAAATTTTACAGGAGAGACAAAACACTGTAGTAAGCAAGTAAGTATCTCTCACTTACAGCAGAAAGCAAGTTTTGAAAAAACGATCACACTTTGACACGCTACAATGAAGAGAAATAACCTAATTTTACTAAGACGCTTTGAACATTATGTAGAGGCCTGTTTTATGTTAACGAATCCATCAGAATCTCAATTTTGCAAATTTTGCAGTTAGCAAGTTTTGCAAAAACAGTCCTCAATTGTAGATCGATTTCAAGCCTGCAAACATAATAATATCGACAGGTCAGTTAGATTTAAAGTTTTGAGAAAACTGAAGTTTAAAACATCATGCTGCTGTGAAACATCCAACACACTCTAATTTGAAACTTACAGCATATATAAAACATGATTAATTGAATTTGGATGAAGTTAAACGATTCTTTGATTTTTCACAGCAACACAAAGCTTCAAAATGCAGGTTTCTCAAAACTTTAAATTTTGAGTTGTGTGCCATTCAAGCTGGGCCGTCGATATTGTATTCCTGTTCTGACTGCCTGCACACTTGGATAAGAAGCGACAATTTAATAATAATGAGATATGATTATGTTTACTGTCACATTAAAAAGCTAGAGAATTTCGTGTTAAAATGTTAAATTAATGTTCTTTCTTTCTGTCAAGAACCTAATTTGTTTCAACTTCAAACATTTAAGAACAGTAGTTTGCAATTCATTTTATATTTCAGATGTGTCTAGTAATGTCATAAAATAATGTTATAAATTTCAATCAAAGACACAACTATCTGCAAATGTTTATTTGCTACATGAATATAAAAACCATCAACACTCCCACATACACCGAGACATATACAATTCTTCCATATACACACAGTTTCCTTAATTAAACACAGTAATTCATCAACGATATGCATTATAAAAGATAGATTATTCAGATCTAAAGGATCAAGGATAACCACTATTTGCATCGAAACTAGACAACATTAGATTATAACCAAGCAAAGTATTCTATATGAATGATAATTTATACGCACATTACAATCAACCTACAACATCGGTTACTGCAAACTTCGGTATGATACACAGTTCTCCAAGACGTGTCATTTTCTAAACATTGAATAACTTTTAACCCAAGATTTTATCCATTTATTCATTTGATTTTAACATGATCATAATTTGCATAATATTATTTGATAAATATGTATTATAATGTAACAGGAGTTATATGTACACACAATTCCAATTTTAATCATATTTGAATTTACACTACATTGAAATTCATCATTTTATCTTATTTCTTGTTACAATTAGTATACATACAACTCATGAAATTTTATCACCATGTATTACACACTGTTCGTATTTGCTTTTATAAATCTAATTTAATCTAAGTTCAGATCACATAATTTTAATATATCTGATGATGCCCCACAAGGCGAAAACGTTTATATACCTTATGTTCATGTAGCAAACAAACATTTGCAGATAGTTGTGTCTTTGATTGAAATTTATAACATTATTTTATGACATTTAAGAACAGGTTCTACGAACTGCGACAAATTCAACAAGTGAATCAGGAGACTGGTGTGAACTGGCTGAATGAAACCACTGGATAAATGCTCTGTTCACTGCCAATAAGAATTCAGATCTCCTGAACTTGTTCACAGACTCCGTGGATATCCATAGTACCACAACCCTTTGCACAAATCTGCCATTTTTATTCCAGCACACGCTACTTGCCGTATACATTTGTATAGGGAATGAATGAAGCCTAAATCAGAAAAAAATATTTTTAATTTTAGGAGTCATGGACAAAAACGCCTTTAATTAAGGATGTAAACAGTTACTGTACCTCTTTCAGTATAGCATTGCAAGAAAGCGAGTTCGCACTCCACTTCAAACATCTTCTGCTGCCCCTCATTCCAGACGTTCTTCTCCCACTTGGCATACTGGCTGCTGGGTTCAAACAAGTAGTCGCTTCTCGAGGTCTGGGTGGCAGCGTGCACCATCATCGGCTTTGCCAGCTTGCCAGTTGTATCATGTGGAGCTAAAAGGTAGTGTAATTCTGGGTTAAAATTTTCGTAATACACTGACTGCTAACTGTGAAGAGGATAAATAGGTACTGTCCAGCCAAATGGTTACGTCGCATCCCGGTTTGCCCCACTTGTTTCTCCTGTCTTCTCTGTAAGGACTAGTGGCTGAGCTATTAAGCTCTTCTCTGCAAATATTTGCTGCACGGACTTGGAAGTTTACATAGTATTATACAACTGTTTAAAATAATTTAAAGAAAAGGGCACCGTTAAGTAAGTAATTATCATGTGGGGGCCCTTTTGATAACTGTGTGACATAACCACTCGGACGGACAGTAGCATGACAACATGTACGTCATCAAACTATTAAGAATAAGTGAATCATAAAAGTAAAGTATGAAAAGGAATCAAAAGATGAAGCACGTAGTAACGGTTACTTCTAATATAGGTATAACGTCAAAGAAAAATGAATTCAGGGAACTGAAATAAAGAAATTTAGACTTTTATTAAAAAATGAAATTAATTTATCTATATTCTTTTATTTACAGATAGGTCCTAAATGTTGTGTGCCTGTATGTACCAACAATTACCAGAGTGCTTTAAGTGAGAGTGTTATGTTACAGTTCTCAAATTTCCAACTGAAGGTACGGTCACACGTCGCTACTTTTGCAGTGCTACTTTTATACTGCAGCTGCAAAAGTTGCGTGTCGTGTTCACACGTAAGCCAAAAGTAGCGCGCTGCACGCTACTCTTCGTGCTGCGCAACCCGAGCTGCAAAAGTTGCAACTGGAGGTTGCGAGTCTGTTCACACACAAGGCGCTACTTTTGCACCCGCTGTCATGCTGCAGGTTTCCATCTCCGTCTTGACTTCTCAATATACATTTTGTGGTTATGTTCGCATTAAGAAACTCATGCGAAAGCTTCCTTATCTATTATTTGCTTTTCTGTCGTATCTAGTATTGAGAAATTGACATTATTTTTACTATAAAGCTTTTAAAAACGCCTATATACTTAAATGATAACCAACAGTATATTCACGTAATCAATGTTGGCAACCCTCCTGTTTGGAACTACGCTACGGAAATTTAAAAAAATGAATTATATCGTCACCAATTATGCTCAGACTGTGTTGTGTATTTAATAACTGTTACAAATAATTTATTTTCATCACATTTAACATTAAAATATATCCAAACAATAAAAGTATTTTTTTATTGACATTTTACGACGCTTTATCAACATCTCAGGTTATTTAGCATCTGAATGAAAAGTTTCATTTAAAACCGATATCAACATCTAGCTTATTTAGCGGCTGAAAAATGAAGAAATGCCCTGAGTTCCAGTACGTCGCTAGCATTTGCTCATATTGGGTTGCGGGAAAACCGCAACAGGTAAAGTCCCGACAGGCAACCCGCAGGTTTTGCAGACACGCTGACAGTTACTCCACAGTTTCAATAAAAGTATCATTGACACATTTGGGTGGTAACACTGGTTGCAACCGCAGCAAAAGTTTCAACAAAACCGATATCAAAAATGCTGCGGCTGCAACCCTGAGAACCCTGTTCACACGCCGCTACTTTTAAGTTGCGCAGTTTTTGGTTGCAGCACTGCAAAACGTCGCAGTACAAGAGTTGCGCAGTTTTTGTACTGCAGCACTGAAAAGTAGCGACGTGTTATGTGGCTAGAAGCTACTCGTATACCATGAAAAAAAGCATTCATTTTTGTGTAAATTTTTTAAGTAAACGATTTGTATCTAGTACATTTTTTCTAGAGACAGAGAAGGAAATATGCAAGAATAGCCCCGAAATAGATGTCTCTTAAAACAAGGATATTTCCATGTTTACAGGAACAATTAGATAATCTTATTCCTCAACAAGAATGGACCCTGCTAATAGGTGGCAGAAGTACATTCAGAGATTTGAGCAGCAAAAAATTAAGTGCTTGCAAATGGACAAAATTAATTCGTTTGAGAACTGTGTAATATAGATACTTTAAAAAAGATAGCAGGTGGATCATTAATGTCAATGCAATGTTTGTGTACTTTTTATTGGTTAATTTTGAGGGTATGTCACAAATTGATGTGAGTTTTAAAATATATGAAAATTGATCAGTGCAATTGTGTGTAAGTAATCAAAATGATATTCACTGAGTGCAAACATGAAATTAGAAATGTGGTTCCAACTAGACAGCATTCTTTTGAAGTATGTAAATTATTCCATAATAATTATTACAGTGTAATGATGTTTATTGCTAACATTGAAAGCATGTTGGTCACGTTTGTATGTTTACTTAAGTATAATGCTTTATTGGAGGAAGTATTCAAAAGACGCTTTTTATGTTTATTGGAACAAATTTCAAACACATTGAGTAAAATGCCAAAAAACTTATGTGATGTATTATAAGTGCATTTTTGTTGTGCAAACAGTCATCTTCCTCCTATAGTGTTATTAGAAACTGTCATACACTAATAGAATAATGAAATCTTTTAACAAATGCAATAAATCAATAATAATGAAGTAATTTTTTTACTTTTGAACCCATGTGCTAGTAATCTTTTCTCATGCGTTAATTTACGACACTGTATCAACTGCTATTATTATCTAGCATCTGAATGAAATGTAGGTGATAATGCCAGCTAAATAAGTCCAGAAACAAGCACGAAAGAGACACAATATTTGTTCTATATGGGTTGAGGGAAAACCGCAGAGAAAACCTCAACCAGGTAATTTGTCCCAACCAGGTTTTGAACCCGGGCCAGCTCATTTAACAATCAGGCATGCCAACTGTTACTCCACAGTGGTAGACTATATGCTAGTAGTAGTAGTAGTATATTTTTAATAAATTGGACTGTTATTAAATGAGGGTAGGTACATAATAATATCAATATACTTAAAACTTAATGGAGTTAAAAGGATCCTTCATCAGTCAAACTTACACTCTTGGCTTGAAGGCTTCAAATGCTTAACAATTTTCTGTCAATTTGTTATAAACTGTAGAATCACGATACATACAGTATAACTTAATTACTACCGTCAACCGGATATACTTTACACAAGGGGGTAATTTTACACATTTCTAGAAAAAATGTTTAGATGGCAGCACATTACAGACAATGTGTAGCAACTCCGTGGAACTGATTCTGTGTGACAACAGCACATGTGTGCAGAAGTCTGAAGTGTGTGCCATTATTAAACCTGTTATACACCACTTTGCTGGTGAATTTCACGAGACAAGTATTTTTACTCTTTTTTTCTATGTGTAAAAACTTTGTGTTGTACTGAATAGTTCAGTTCATACATTCAATTGTGACTAGTATTGTATGAAATTATGAAGCTTTCAGATGCGGGAAATGACTGCCTGACCAGTTTTTCGTTACATGTGCTACCCTGCGAGAGGGAAAGCAAGAATGATAACCTAATGTACCTCTGAACGGGGCAACTTTATACAGATGTGAAGTGTTTATGGACACTAATTAAAAATAAAAACTCTTTTTAATATGATGTATAATGTCACTATTAATAGTGGTAGGATCGATTCTCGTCAATGATAGGGGAAAATAAATGACTTTCAAACAGACAAGGTCGTTAGCCTACTTGTAGATTATTATTATTAATGAATTTAATACTATTATAGTCACAATCATGCCATGGTATGAAAGAAAAATTTCACAACCTCGAGTGGGAATCGAACCTGCGACTTCCTGCATGATTGTGACTATAATAGTATTAAATTCATTAATATGTCACATCAACGGACGTGTATACATCACCAAACATCGTAAGATGGAGATTATTATTATTATTATTGTTATTATTATTATTTTAAATAATCCGTGGCACGTCAGCTCTGAAGGATCAATGTCAATTGAATCGGTTACTGCAACTAGTAGGTAGCAGTATAGTCATGTGGTTAGCATGACGCTATCCTTCAACCGTTGGACCGTCACCAGGTTCTGAAAAGGCTTCCTACAGCACCTCCCCAGGAAAATCACAATGTAGCAGCACATTCATGAACAGCATATAACCATTTATTGTACTGTTATTACATTTCTTTACTTTTATATAAAATATTTCATTTTCAGGAATTTACCAATATATTTTGTTCCCACTGTGCTAACTGTAGTGGACTAATAAATTGCGAAACACATCATATTGTTCAGAAATGTTTTACCTTTCCAATCCCAGTACTAAAAAAAGTGCAATGTTGGACCATATTGAACAGAATACTCGGTTATAAGGCAAAGTAAATATGTGTGTAAAGTAACCCCGTAAATGGGGCATCTTTACACACGTGATTATTTACTTACAAGTGTGTCATAATGCATATCTACAACCACTAGATCTTCAAATTTATTCAAATTAACCAGGAACATTCATATAAAAATTAATTTATGTATCTAACTTGATAATTTTCAATTATTTTAACGAATAAGCAAAAAAGTGTGTAAAGTAACCCCGGTTGACGGTATCGCCTTGAATTCAATCTAAATTGACATATTTAGATCTCATAACATATAATATCTTTGCAGAGGTATTGTGTACGAAGACTAAATGGTCTATAATATATAGCTACATTGTTTAAATACCCAAGATTGGAAACAAAGGTTTACATGTGGTTATATAACATTAATTAAAGCCCCTAGGCCCTAGGCTCATTTTTACTTATTATAAACTCAAATCATAATCTATCGCAACATTCTGAGAGTGAAACTGAAATATTTATTTACAATTCTAATTGAAATAAAACATTTTCCAATCGGTAATTCCTAACATGCCGTCTGCTAACTGGCCCCATGATAGCCAGCTAGCCATCGAAACGCAGCTGATGCGGTGTCGGTATGTTAGGTATATTCTCCAGCCTCATTTTTAGGAAGCCGTGATTATATTATGCACTATCAGAAAAAAGTAACTATAGTCACGTGAACAGAAGCAAATCTTCACCATATTCATAATATTACCTTCATCATCTGCATCCAAGATGGTGCACCTGTAGATGGTGTTTTCCTTCTCCAGAGCTGTCCGGAGGTCAATCAGGCTCTTGGTCTCCACAGCACCTGTAGAGCAATGCAGACTCAACATAACATTGAAAAACATAACTGAATTGCACACTTTTAAGTTTGTTTTCCTCAAACAATTTTACTTTGTTCACATTACTATGCTCTTATTTAACATTTTAAAATCTACCCATAGCCAGTGGCCAAGATTGTATAAATCATACATGTTTATTTAATTGACTTACAAGTCAGTGAATTGTGGTGAAGGGTATATTTTTTACAATTATTTACATTTAGGGTTCGGAAGTTCAAGACCTAAAAATCACAGCAAAATTACTTATAAAATAGCTTTAAATTTGTGAAAATACATCAAAATTTAAGAAAATGACCAACATGATGATGATGATAATGATAATAATAATAGCAATGATAAGATTCGTAGGATCTCGGGTTTGAAGGATTGCCGGTTGTCTTGAAAGACATTCCTGTATATTGAAAAGCTCCTCTCTACTTCAACTGACGTCATGGGCACATACTTTAAGTGACCAAGGTCTGCTAGTGGCAGTGTTTTCACCTTGCAGAAGTTCCTCGACTCCAAACATTGACTGGTGCGCAATGTTGTTTTCCAATAATTCCTTTCATTTTCTCTCTTAATTCTTGTCCAAATTTTCCTACTCAATGTTGTAAATGTTCTTCGAAACCTTTAGTCTTTTTGACAGCTGAATGAAAGGTATCCCCGTAACATGCCATGAAGGCACTTCTGGAGGTTTTTCCATGACCTCGGCACTAGAATGAGGTTATTGTTATTGGAAAGACCCGGTACTCAAAATTGAAAATTTACCATTGATATATGGACCTTCCAGAAAACAAAATTGCCCTGTTAATTTTTGAGATCAGCCAGCAAGCTTTGAGAAACTGCTACAGAAGCAGCACTTTCTCTATCAATACTGTCTTCACTTGTAAAATACAGTACCGGTATGTTGCGAGCTGAAATGAGTTTCATTGAATCCTGCATTGTCTGTGATGTCTAAGAAGAAATATGATATTTCATCAACTTCCAAGCCCCATTCATCACACATCAACTCACCACTATTTTCCCACCTCACTTCTGATAGTCCCATCATATCTACTCTGTTACTTCTCCTTCATGTTTTCCAACTTACCTGGCAGCATTAGAGTTTCTTCATTCCATGTTGTAGTCGTCGATCTTCTTCTCTTCTCTCTGTTGCGTTGCGTCATGACATGTCCTTCCCCGGTATCCCCCACCCGGACATCCGATTGGGGGGATAATTTACGTCCGGAATTTTTTACCAGGGAAAGACTCATCATGCCATTTTTTATCAAATATTCTTCATGGGATAAATAAATGCGGTAGCCTCCCATTGCTGTCCGCACACCACTCTCTCTTTCGCATCTTAAAAGATCCCAGGGGGCCCCAACGTGGAGGTGAGGAGAGTGGATTTGACTAATTGGGCCCTCCGTACTTCACCGAAATTCACCGCAAGGGTTAAATATCAGTTCCATCAGGGTTTTTGACCAGATCAGAGACCTGGAAATCCCAATTAGCCTTGCCCCCCTTACTGAGTCTAAACCATTATAAAAGTCATCAATGTGAAAAGATAACTAAGATACTTATCGAACATGACATCAAGAAAGTTAGTCTTCCAAGACGATTTAAGATTAAAGTTATATCATTGAAATACTACATATGTAAAATTAACATTATTACTTACTTACTTACTGGCTTTTAAGGAACCCGGAGGTTCATTGCCGCCCTCACTTAAGCCCGCCATTGGTCCCTATCCTGAGCAAGATTAATCCAGTCTCTATCATCATATGTCACCTCCCTCAAATCCATTTTAATATTATCTTCCCATCTACGTCTCGGCCTCCTTAAAGGTCTTTTTCCCTCCGGCCTCCTAACTAACACTCTATATGCATTTCTGGATTCGCCCATACGTGCTACATGCCCTCCCCATCTCAAATGTCTGGATTTAATGTTCCTAATTATGTCATGTGAAGAATACAATGCGTGCAGTTCTGCGTTGTGTAACTTTCTCCATTCTCCTGTAACTTCATCCCTCTTAGCCCCAAATATTTTCCTAAGAACCTTATTCTCAAACACCCGTAATCTCTGTTCCTCTCTCAAAGTGAAAGTCCAAGTAACCGGTAATGTAACTGTTTTATAAATTCTAACTTTCAGATTTTTTGGCAGCAGACTGGATGATAAAAGTTTCTCAACCGAATAATAACAGCATTTCCCATATTTATTCTGTGTTTAATTTCTTCCCGAGTATCATTTATATTTGTTACTGTTGCTACCAGATATTTGAATTTCTCCACCTCTTCAAAAGATAAATTTCCAATTTTTATATTTCCATTTCGTACAATATTCTCGTCACGAGACATAATCATATACTTTGTCTTTTCGGGATTTACTTCCAAACCTATCTCTTTACTTGCTTCCAGTAAAATTTCCGTGTTTTCCCTAATTGTTTGTGGATTTTCTCCTAACATATTCACGTCATCTGCATAGACAAGCAGCTGATGTAACCCATTCAATTCCAAACCCTCTCTGTTATCTTGGACTTTCCTAATGGCATACTCAAAATTAACATTATTACTAAGAAATAAACATGATGTTCTGTCTACATTAAGAATAAGATTATTAGAATGACACCATTTTTTTCACAAATACCATTAATTAATTTTCAGTTTGTAACACCTAGATGTGAAATAGGAACAAGATGAAGTTAAATTCTATGAAGATGAAGCAAACTAACACTTCAAAATTATTAATTTATGTAGTGATAAGAAAGGTTATGAAACAAATGGTAAGGAAAAATCGTGAACTGAATATAAATTATTAAAGTAATAATTATAGGATTAACCCTTTGCAACACAAATTAATTTTTTATGTTTTTCACTTCATGGATCATAACAAAGCTTCGATCAATTTTTTACAACATTTTAACTCTGCACACAATTTCAAAACATAGATGGCACCTCTATGTATACTCAAGAGGTGGTTTCTTGGTGGAATATCTGTGCCATAAAATTTAGGAAGAAAGAAAACGGTGGTTCTTCTGAACAACTACTATGCTGAAAGAAAAAAAAGTTTTAACTTCAATTTTTATATTCGTGTGAATGGGGACGCACATGTCTACATGGGGTAATTTTCACTGTGCTACGAAAGCCCCTTGAGTCTTGATGTCCCTGAGTGAAAATATATCTATCAGAAGTCACATTTGACGTGGACGAGAAATTGCGTGCAAAGATTATATTATGCACTGTGCACTTATCTTTGGACTGACACTAAAGACAGGTAGGCCTACATATTGCAAGTCTCCATTATGGTCAGCACAATAACAACTACCGCTCAGACTTTCCATAGACTATGCTTTGCAGAATTGCCCAATGTTAGTATTAGTTATTACTCATATTGTAAATTTGTGTACGTTACACTGTTTAACAGAATATTTACTTACTTATGGCTTATAAGAAACCCAGATGTTCATTGCCGCCCATACATAAGCCCACTATCAGTCCCTATCCTGTGCAAGATTAATTCAGTCTCTATCATCATATCCCACCTCCCTCAAATCCATTTTAATATTATCCTCTCATCTACGTATTGGCCTCCCCAAACGTCTTTTTCCCTCCGGCCTCCTAACTAACACTCTATATGCATTTCTGGATTCTCTATGTGCTACATGCCCTGCCCATCTCAAACGTCTGGATTTAATGTTCCTAATTATGTCAAGTGAAGAATATAATGTGTGGAGTTCTGCATTGTGTAACTTTCTCCATTTTCCTGTAACTTCATCCCTCTTAACCCCAAATATTTTCCTAAGAACCTTATTCTCAAACACCCTTAATCTCTGTTCCTCTCTCAAGGTGAGAGTCCAAGTTTCACAACCATACAGAACAACCGGTAATATAACTGTTTTATAAATTCTAACTTTCAGATTTTTTGATAGCAGACTAGATGACAAAAGCTTCTCAACCAAATAACAACAGGCATTTCCCATCTTTTCCTTAGTTTCATAATAACCTATGCTCCGCTCAGCTACAATTTCGATACCGGTACTATGTCTGATATTTTCCCACATGCTATTAACATCGAACTCTTTCTCAACTTCGTCAGAACTTTGTAAACTGGCAAACCTATTTGAAATTTCGACCTGATAATGTTGCTTAGTTTCCTCGTTCTTTAATTTCAGAATATTGAATCTACTAATATTAACTTGTTGCTCTACTCGAATATCATTCTCTTAATCTACTAATGGTCATTAAGTCTGTCCTCCCCCTGCTATCTACTATACTAGGTGTGTGGATAAGCTTCAGCTGGATAGTATCTTTCGAGACTCTATAATATAAGTCCAGAGTATTTCCTTATCCAACAACTGCTCTGAAGATGGCCACAACACAGCGGTCGAAACGTCAGCCTGACAACACGGTAGAAGCCCTGAAGTTATCCACAACCATGTCTACTCTACTATACTAGTATGTCTTCGTTTATCTATCAAGGTGTGATTTATTTGGTTGTGTGTCAATCCATCTGGAGAAGTACAAATATATTTATATATATCCTTATGGGGGAATGTTGTGCGTTTGAGAATTAAATTTTTTTAGTTAATAAATATTCATGTGGCGAAGTTGACTAACCTAATTCCATTGTCATTACTAGTTATGTGTAGGCTCTCTTTTCCAATAGTCTGTTTAAAAATATCCTCCCGTCTTAGTGTTGAAATTCCCCAATAAGATTTTCATGTGATATCTAAATAACTGATCAAAAATGTGTTGCAATTCCTTATAGAAGTTATCCTTTATATGGCCGTATTTCTCTTTTGTAGGGGTGTGAGCATTTACAACTACGATATCACACCATATAACCTCAAGTACTAAATAAGATAACTGGTCACTGATAAATTCTACCTTTTTTACTGCTGATTTTATTCTTTTACGAACAAAGAATCCTGTTCCAAATTGGTGATTATTGTTTCCTTCCCATAATACAAATAATCTCCTATTTGTGATATGCCATTCACATCTAACCTAACGTCTTGTGCTCCCAAAAGTCTATTCTCTTTCTAGTTAGTTCTTTTGCTACTAAAGTTACCCCTCCTGTTCTATAAAGACTAGTTATGCTCCAAGTACCAAATCTCGTAACTTTATTCCTTTGCTGTGGTCATGCCAGAATCAGTTCCATTCCGAGGCTTATTGTGTAGTTTTGTAACAAGCTGTGTTTTTTATGGTGATGGCAGGGCTGGATTTAGGTACAGTACCACCACAATCTAGTACATACAATCACGAGCTCAATACGTAAGGAATATGCATCCAATGACAGTTGAACTTTACTTGCTAGCCACTAGGATTGCTACTATCGCACAGTCTATTGTTCCTAGTACTCTCTGTTGCTAACCGCTTGGAGCATTGTATCGTGACAAATGCAAAAAATCACCTCAAGCTTCGTGACTTTATGTACTAGACTATGGTATCGCTCCTAGGCAGTGCTAAAATTTACTGCCCCCCAAGTCTCACAAACAGTTTAGGAGCAGCTATTATGCAGGTCACGTTTAGTTTATTAGTTTTAATGAAATGTTACAATTCAGAAAACAATAAATTACTGCAATCAAAATGTATGCATCTTACTTGTGAATTATAAAGATTTCCTTCGCACTTTCTTCACAGAGAAGGCATTAATGATGTCATCAAAGTCGATCTGACAAAGCACATGAGACTTGATGCAAAGAAATATATTAGAACTTTTTATTGTTGAAAAAAAAAACTGATTTGTGAAAGCCAAGCTGTGGTTTATTTATAAGCATTGGGTTTGTTGGTGGTATAATTATTATTACGAGTATTTCTTACTTCGATAGGAAGTATAAAGTAAATTGATAAATAAACTCCAACTCTTTGCAGAATAAACCTTTCATAAGGGTCTCTGTCGGATACAGGGGGGAGAGCCATTAATCCTTCCCACTGAAGGCTTTAAGGAACCAACCTGGACAAATACCCAATGTCCCATCCCTACCTTCCCGTGGTGCAGCTGTTAGTAAGCATAATTTTACAAGCTGAACTAAAGGGAGGGGCTACTCATCAATTAGCACTGGTCAGCTTGATGAGTTAATGACTGAATTTGGTATAATTTTCCTCTATTCAATACCTAATTCCCTCTTTATCCTTATCCTTTCCTATCCAGTCCTCTGACTGAACTCTTACTTTCTTCGACCTCGACGGCATTAGAGCATTCGAGGCCTAGGGGTTCATTTCACTTTCCTTCCTCCTCTTCCTACTTTTCTGTTCCTAGTGCTGACCTGCTATGGCACTAAAATCGTCCTCCAGTGGCTTAAGGAGGGAAAGCTGGTGATCAACAAGATCTCCCAGCTAGGTCCAATGGACCTGTCGACCAACAGCAGGTGTGGTCCTCCAGACATTCTGGGGGTTGTGTGTGAATGAAGTAGCCACCAAAACGTTAAAATATGGTGTTCACTTAAATCGGCTACAACTTGCCATTTTCACTCCACGAAAATCGTCTGTAGCTGCATTTAGATTGGTAACAGACCACGATTGTTTGGCCAAACACCTGCATAGAATTGGAATATATCAGTCCCTTAACTGCCCATTGTGCAACTCAAACCAAGAAATGGATTCGGAACACCTCAAAATCTGTGCTTCAGTGGCTGACCATGATAATACGAGGGGGATCCAGGAAATAACGACCGTTCGCGCATACCCGCCACGCAGCTGACTCCCCTTCCTTGTTTGAAGGTCAACTGGCTTCCTTAACATGTGTTCTCATAATGTTGTGAGTACTGGTTGCAACAAGTCGCCATTGTGCATTTTGTGTTACTTCAAAATGAACGACGTGATTGATAATC
Source organism: Periplaneta americana (assembly GCA_025594305.2). NCBI lineage: Eukaryota > Metazoa > Arthropoda > Insecta > Blattodea > Blattidae > Periplaneta > Periplaneta americana. The sequence continues at coordinate 26,212,103 of JAJSOF020000040.1, read as the reverse complement.
CCGCCGACTGTGAGATGAGGAGTGTGATTCGATTTTTGAATGCCCGACATTTGAAACCTGCAGAAATTTACCGACAATTGAAAGAAGTGTATGGTGATACTGTAATGAATGAAAGAACTGTGAGAAAATGGTGCGAAATGTTCAACAATGGGCGAACAAATGTCCACGATGAAACTCGACCCGGACGCCCATCACTCATCACAGAAGACCTGAAGACTAAAGTGAACGACAGAATCTTGCAAGACAGGCGAGTTCTTTATCAAAATTTACATATCATTTTTTAAAACAATTATCAATATCATCTTTTGAAATTCAAAAAAACATCTCGCAAATTCTCAAAGATTCCCTGCAGATTATACAATTTCATTTATACCACTCAGGAGGCCTTAATTAAGGATATGCTAATTTTAAATAAAATCTTTTTTATCAGTATAATTTAGTCATCTTCTAAGATTTTATTTTACAATTGATAATCAATGGTGCTTAATTATTACACTTTATTTTTATAACAATATTCATATTTAATTAATTGTATTTGTTTGGTATTCATTTCCGGATCCTCGTGGTCATCATTAATTAAGGCCGGATGAGTTTCTCTCTCTCTCTAATTGGTGAGTTTTCATGTTTTTATTGATTCGTATTTTCGTGACTTTGTATATATTTTGGGAGTATTTTTCAAATTTAAAATACTATTTAAATACAATTTACAATTCACAGAATTCCACACTTTCAGAAGCACTGCATTGTGTGATTTATTTTGTTTGTATTTATTGATAAGGCAGGTTGGTCAAAAATATATCATGCATTAAAACTATAAAACCTCATTGTTCTCAGTAATTTTTAAACTGCACCACGCATTCGGTGTTTCTAAATGTGCCTGTCCAATAGAGGCTTAATTTATTATCAGCTCCCAATAATATGTTGTTGTTGTTTTCTAATGCCAGGCGTTTGACAATAAAGTCATTTGACCTCTTGCACTCCAATATTTTTCAAAGATATTATCATGACTAGCCACTGAAGCACAGATTTTGAATTGTTCCGAATCCATTTCTTGGTTTGAGTTGCACAATGGGCAGTTAGGGGACTGATATATTCCAATTCTATGCAGGTGTTTGGCCAAACAATCATGGCCTGTTGCCAATCTAAATGCAGCTACAGACGATTTGCGTGGTAAATCGGGAATTAACTGTGGATTTTGATGCGCTCCCAATAATATAGACATTTATTCCTAGAATCGCCATTGACGCAACAAAACGTAAATGTTTTTATTCCCTACTTACTGTTGCAGTTTTCAAGCAATAATCGTAAATATAACTTAGAAAGCTTACCTTTATTTGGAAGAGGTTCATCCTGGTTGTCCCATGGAATTCGAACCGAACTCCTCAATACATGTACTCTCCATAAAACATTATTTTGCATCCTTTAAATGAAATAAAAAATCATAATGGCGATCCAATATGTCATTTGCATTGTTACGCATTACGCATTGAGAGATGAATGTGAATTCCATAGAGAATGAAAAATGGATCTAGTGTCAGTGAGTAGAAACTGTAGATAAGACGACTGATAGTACTTGGGTTGAGAACTTTCGACCTGATTTTAAAATGTAGTCAACTGGCCTCAAGGGAATTTAAATATTGTTTTCATATTTTATATTTAAAACATACTTTTAAGTTTTTTGAAGAAATTGATATAACTTACATTTATATAATTTTATAATTTTATAAACAGCTTTCCCAATGACGGACTGCCTCATTGGACAAAGCATAATAAACATATTGAGTGAAAACAAAAAAAAAAAAAAAGACCATAAAAGAGAAAGGAGGGGAATGAACAAACAGGAAAAGTAAGTACAGGAAAGATAATAGCATGCATAACAGGCCTAAACATAGTAAACAAACAGATTAGATATTCGAGCAAAATTCTCCCTTTTTAAGAAACAAAGTACAGATGGTATTTTAAAATGGCAAGTGATCCTCTGATAGCGGCAAGGGAAACATCACGAATGAAGTCATTGTTCAGCTGGAACTTCTTGCAGAAACTGGCAAAGAGGCGAGGTATTGTGCCCCTAGCGCCAACCATTAGCCCAACTACTTTAATGGAGGTGAGGTGATATTTCTCCAAATAGAATGGAACTGTGGGCTCATAAATTCTGCATTTTTCTGCGTGGACGTCAGAGGGCTGTTGTTCCTGTGCCTCGAACCTGACTGTCGGGTCGATAATGTAGGCGGATGTAGAGCCTGGTGGAATGGCACGCATGTCAATTCTCAGACAGGATCCCTCTTGAGAGTTACAGAGCCATGCACTGCAATCGAGTTACTTGATGTTTATCAGTATAAAAATCACAAATCTTTACTTTTCTTGAGAATATTAATTTCAAAATTCTTTGGCTTAAAGATTTTCTTAGAAGAAGAAGAAAGTTAGCTTCCCTTATGAAAAGGTTGCCAGATTTGACAAAGCGTATTACATATAATTTGGAAACAGACCTAAAAGGTAAAATGATATCCATTTGAAACGATGAGATAATCGAATATACAAAATGTCAGAAAAATTTACACCTAAGTAGTGTTTGTGCTCATTTACAGTTAAGAAAGGAGGGGGGGGGGGAATATCATCAGATAGGTTAGAATGATATGAATGCCATATACCGCGAGAAAAATAATAGTACGGATTTATTAATTTTGTAACAAAGCTGAAACTCATTCTATACTATATTGGCTGTGTTCTCATTATAGTTAGGACACAGTATAAGAATAAATAATTAATTAAATAAATAAATCAGGGAATGCGACAAGGGTGTCCCCTCTCACCCACTATGTTTAATATAATACATGGACGAAGTCATACAAATATGGATGACGAAGACTGAACATTTTACCATTAATAAGCTAAATTTTACAACATTATTTTATGCAGACGATCAAGTGATAATTAGTGGCAGTGAAAATGAACTACAGAAAGCAATTTTCAGATTGAATAAAGTAGCCAGTGATTTTAATATGAAAATCTCAGCAGAAAAAACAAAAACTATGGCATTTGTAGGATCACAACCATTACGGGTGAAAATTCAATTAAATAATATAATTGTACAACAAGTAAATACATTTAAATATTTAGGCTGCAATGTGACTTACAAGGCAAACTCAGAGATTGAAACTAAAATCAATGTTTTTAATCATTTTTGCGGAACTATACGACGAACATTGGGCAGAACAGTGAGGAAGGAAACTTCATTAAAATTTTACAAAGTTATGGTTCTACCAGCATTCCTTTATGGCAGTGAGAGTTGGACATTAAGAAAAGATCAAGAACGTAGAATTGTAGCCAGCAAAATGAAGTTCTTAAGATATGTGGCAGGTTACACCTTGATAAGAAGAGAAATGAAGATATAAGGAAGGAGCTAAAAATGGAAAGTTTAATTGAGACGATTAACAATTGTAGAACTAACTGGATACAACATGTAGACCGAATGCCTGAAACACGCATAACAAAAGCTGCTCTACAGTATTTGCCTAGAGGAAGAAGATCGCTGGGAAGACCTAGAAAGAGATGGCGAGATCAATTGTGAGGAGACATAACAGGCCATTCGAGAGGCCTAATACTTGTTGAAGATGATGATGATGACTGTGATTAGAAGATGAATCTTAATGTTTTGACTGTGCAGTTAACAAATTATCCATGTAATACGTACAATTCAAAATTTGTTTTGTAAATGGTATACTTCGTCTTCTAGGCAATCCCTGTTTAGGGAAAGTCTTTGATAATAACAATTGAATATAAACACAATTCTTCTCACGTGTTCATCTGTGTATTTGGTTTTTAAAAAATTACATTTCTTTGCATGTGTCTCCATTTTCTCTGAAACAAGTGAAAGAAGAGTTGAAATTTCACAGTTTTCTCTACCATACTACATTATGTCAGTTATGTACAAGTAGTAAGACGGTACTGACTGAAAATAAAGATTAGAAACCTCTGTAAGGGTCAAAACTTTTTCAAATAATAATACAATAGAAATATGTTACCTAATTAGACAATGGATAATTGGAATAAATGTCTATTTCTCTAGTAATTGCTTTTGAAACGAATGTTGATAATTAACACTGCATTCTAATTTTCGAAGCTTACATTATTTGGAAAATTCATTAATTTCAACGAAAATAGTGCCCATTCTGGAATCCAAGAGGATGTTGATGAAATGCAATTATTTTTTCTTTCAGCTATAATACGTTGTTCTTTAGTACACTAATTCATTTTATACAACTTTTAACACTAGGCCTATATCACTTAGGAATACAATAATACTTTCATGCATTAATAACACAAGGAAAGGTTGTCAGATCGATGTCACAGTTTTGTATGGGGATTTGTTTGGTGAAAATACACAAAAAATAAAACAACCAGTGTCTCAGCTTTCTCTCCCATAGGCCCTAGTTTACACGTCAAAAATAAAGTATGAAATACTATCAGGTGTTCTTGAGTTGCTGTTGCATATTCATCACTGTTCATACAGCAACAGAGACTGATGTCTTTGATCTCTGTAACCGAATTTACAATACATTATATTATTTTTTGTTTTGATATTATTAAGCCTATTATTTTTTACTTATTATAATTATTATTTGTTGACTTTATGGACACAAACACATCGTCTGACATTCCGATAAATGTGGAAACTGTCAATAAAGCTGTTCTCACAGGAGTGTGCGATATTTTCAAGGTAAAGACGTTATGTATTACTACTTTTTAAAATTACCATGATCATTATAATGGTTTTTCGTTTTATGAAAATTTGGAATCAATTTTCATTCATAGTAGAAATACAATCATTAAAATAATAACAAAATTAACTACATAAAACATAATTTGAAAGATTACTAATTTGTTAGCACAGAATTTTTTTATGTTATTTATTTTAACTACCAGATCGGCTTCTAGAGGTGGGACTGATTGAAGACCTCTCCAGTGCAGAAGTAAATTTGCAGTCTTGACAGGTGACGAAGCCGTAAATTTATTCATGAACACTCTAGAAAGTTTCAAGTTCGAAGATACAGAAGAATTAATCTTCGATGAAGCTGTTCCTGAAAATGATGCAGAAACACGTAGTGCTACCTCAACAGAAGAGAGTGATACCAAGTCTAGAAAATCTCCTGAGATACGAGCGATACCACTGGACACAAAATTAAAAGTGATAAATTTGGCTCACGAGCATCCGAATTGGAGTTTGCATCCATTGCAGCAACAGGGTTCCCATCCGTTTAAACACAAGAGTCTTCTTGCGGTACAATAAAATGGTGATGATAGATGTGGGTGCATGACAAATTTGTGGAGGCTAAGGGAAGGAATATGAAGAATGAAGTTACAGGAGAATGGAGAAAGTTAAAATAACACAGAACTGTATTGTAATAAAAATGGTGATTAAATCCAGACGTTTGGATGGGTACATGTAGGTGGGCGAATGAAATGCAGATTTGTGGAAGGAGGAAAAAGACCTTTGGGGAGGCCGACATGGGAGTAATATTAAAATTAATTTGACAATCAAGAACTTGCAGGATAGGGACCGTGGCGGGCTTATAGGGCGGTGGCCTTAAAAGCCATTTGTAAGTAAGTAAGGGAAGGAATGAACAAGTGACAATCAAGAGATTGGGGTTCTTTCTTTCGACTTCACAGCAAGTTACAGCTGAGTTGTTGATTTAAGAAACGACATAAAATAGGCAGAGAAAAATACGAATCTGGTCTCTACTCGAGAAACTTGTTCGACAGAGGAAATACTGCAGTCAGCAGATCGTTTCCAAAAGCAGGCATCCACCCTCATTCCACAATTTGATCCTGATTACGTCATTAATACCGGATGCACATATCAGGTCAACGTTAAAAGAACTTTAACTACCAAAGGAGAAAAACAAGTTGTTGTTACTGTTGGCGACCTGAACAAAGTCATACATTCGTACACTGCACAATATGCAATAACATCTTTGGGAAAAGTTTTACCCGAAGTGTTATTGTGTATGCAGGAACTTGGAGGTAAATTTGGTTTAGAGTAAATGCAAAGGTTAATGAATTACAGGAGGAACTAAAAAATGTGGTTGTTACATGTTCAATTTCAGGAAAACTGACTTCTAAACTTTTTGAGAAATTTTTAGATAGGTACAGTCCTCCAGTCATATGTGAAACAAAAACAGTTCCTTCTTATGTTGGATTCATGGGATGGACAAACAGTACAACGAAAAGTTTGTTAATGAAGACAACCTGCCAAATGTACTAAAAATTATTTCTCTAAATGTACACCATTATGCCAGTCATGTCACATGTATTTTTACAGGGAGATTAAACAGTTTACATATCTATTAGAAAGGAGTCAAAATATCTCTTGCCGGGAGGATGAAATAGAAATTCATTCCTTTTTACATAATCAGCTGTCGGCTCTTATTTTTAAAGACATGCTACTGTATGTATGGTGGCAATTTATAGAGAAAGCTTCTTGAACATCAAAGTCATGTGCTTCTGAATGACAGAGAAGTCTGATCTGGAATTTTCCTTGCTTTTTCAAAGTTACCATCCACAGTTCTTTAGTGAGTGCACTATTACAAAGGACCAGGAGTAGGTGAGTCCTTTTTCATTAATTAGTACAGCATGCTTCTCTTTCATTGTTACATGAACTGTTTGAATTTGAGGAAAATGAGTTTTAAGTGCACTAGGTAAAATGAATAATTTGAGTATTAATGTGTTTTAAAATAGTATGGAGCTAGTGTCCAAAGGAACTTACAAACGTAATACCCAATAGTAAAAATGTGCTGAAGTGAAATTTCATGAAATGCCGTTCCATAGTTCAGAATCAGCAAAAGATAGTGAAGAGGACAAACTGAATGAAACAAAAATGGTTAATTGTTCATAAAGTTAAATTTCATTCTTTTAATGCTTCTGTAAAACTTTTTAGTTTCAAATTTGTCATGGTACTTATCTTTTCAGTCAAATTCTTATGCTGCCTTTTAAAACTTTATTACCCATCACCTGTGGGTTATTAATAGGTGAGACCTGGCCTGTATTTTTCTAAAACCAGACGTATCAAACACAAATAAATAATTAAATTTCAGAACAAAAACAATTTTTTAATATATTGACAAAACTGGAACAGTGTAATGAATAGTTCTTGTCCACAAACCACCTCTGTGAAGGGTCATCATTCTGGGCACCATGACGTCTTCTTTATGGAATATGTGATACTTGCATCAGCCCCATCAAGAACTCCCTCCTTCACAATATCTTCCAGGTCATAAAAATCTTCAAACAGCCCGACCTTGTGTTCGTAGGATCCTTTTACACTTGCATGCACACCGACTTTGAATTGCAAGATGGAGAATTTGGAGGTCATACCTCACTAGGTCTACATCAGTTTTTTCTGATGTCACAACCAACCTAATTTAGTTAGACCTTATTGATGATTATCCTGCAAAAGAACAAGAATAAACAGTCTGTCCAGGTATGGTGTAGGTTAGCGATCAGTAATGAGACTAGCCTCCTGTGCTGGAAAGAGGGAACATGTTTATTATTTATTAGAGTTTGGGCATATTCTTCAGATATCACCACATAATTATAGCTTATTTTTCTTCATTGCAGACACATATGATTTCCACTCAGACTGCAAATTTCGCCTAAATCTAAAAAAAGATTGGAGGAGATTCGAACATAGAGCTACTGTATCAACAGTTCAACTTGTTCAATTAAACCAATCTGTCAATTGCATTTAGTGACTACTCATTTTCAATTGTGGTTTCAAGTCTTTTATACATTATTGGGCTTGTATGATTTTGTATTTATCAATTTTAAATTTCACTATTAAGGGCATGTATCTAGAATCAACCTTTTTTTATTTCAAGTTTAGACTTTTAAATTAAATATAGCAAATTTAAATGGTTTCTTAAAATGTTTTACCTAGTGAACTATCTTTTGACGAGATGAGCACAACTTTTAACACTATATCAATTTAGAAATTGTATTCTTTTTGCCACTAAGTGTACATCTTGATTAAAACTTTAACACGTGAAAGACAACATAATAATTTTCCAAAAATGTTTTGATTAGAATCCTTGAAAGAACAATGTAAAGCATTAGGTCTACTTCTGACTCATCATGGTATTGTGGCAGCTATGCCTCGGAACAGATGCGGCATGACCTTCATGAATTGGTCTGCAGTATGACAGTAGCTACGTGGGAGTATAACCGCAGTCTAATACATATAGTCACGAAGCTTGAGGTGATTTTTGCATTTGTCGCATACAATGCTCCAAGCAGTTAGCAACTGAGGGTACTAGGAACAATAATCTGTGTGATCCTAGTGATCCTAGTGGTTAGCAACTAAAGTTCTACTGTCATTGCATGCACATTCCCTATGTATTGAGCTTCGTGACTGTATGTACTAGATTGTGGTATAACTATAACTGACAATGAGTCTATGCACTCAAGAAGGGACTATTATTTTGGGCTTATCTGGATCACATGAAAGAAAATGCCGAAACATGTATCCCTTGATTTTTTTATTCTCTATCAACTAAAAAGAATCCAAGTTTCTGCAGGATGTTAAATTATTGCATTTCCAATACATATGAATATTAAAAATTTGCTCTAATACAGTACATTTTTTTTTTTTCCAGGAGATCTGACCTATGGGAGAGAACACTGAGACACGAGTCTTTTTATTTTTAGTGTATTTTCACCAAAAAAAAATCCCCATAAAAAATTGTGACATTGTTCTGACAACTTCCCCTTGTAAGTTTAAGAATTACCTTAATTGACTAGTTTTGGCTTGGGAGAAATTTTCAGAACTGCATTGGTCCTCGTGGTTTCAGGTATCTTCACCCCCAGTGGGGATGCGTTTGTGTTGTGCAATGTGAAGTCAAATAGTGTGTGTTCTGAAATTCAGTTGTGTGTTGAGGATTTGTTGTGGGTGTGTTTTTGTGTACCTGTATATTTGGTATTGTTCTAGTGTGTTTAGTTTCTGGTTTTTCGGTTGGATATGTAGAATTTCAATGTCTGTGTCTATGTTGCTATAGGTGTGGATGGCATTCATGAGGTGTTGTGCATATGTGGAAGTATTGTGTGATTTGATTATGGCTGTGATGTGTTCTTTGTAACTGGAACGTGTTTCAAATGTATTCAACTACGGTATTCTTAAACTTAGTTCTATTAACACGTGAAAGTAATCATTATTGTATTCTTAATTCATTTTATTTTTTAACAAAACAAAATAATGCAATTTTTATGTTGTGCTACTTGAAAGCACCTGGCGTTGCCTGAAAATATCAGCGTTGACCGGGTTTTTCTTTTTACTTCTATTTTTAATTAAACTGGTTATTAAGACTTTTCAGAAATCTCGGAAACTCTTTTTAATTTTAAAATTAAAATTTAAACATATTAGTGACAAGATAATAAAGTCTCTTACTGTGGAGGCACCTGTAAGGAGTCTCTCCGAGTGCTACTGACAAAATAACATGTTACTGGGGAATAACATTCCTATTTACAGTTGAAAGCAGAAGTGTTTGCGAGCCCATCCAGAGTTAATGCTTATAAAGAAAAATTTACAGGCCTCCCATTACTCCCAGAGCCAATACTCACCTGCTGGGGTACGTGGATTGAAGCTGCTCTCTATATTCAGATAATTTCAATGCACTTAAAGAATTCGTTGATGCGCTAAATCCAATTGATGCCTTGTCAATTCAACTTTCACAGAATATTTTAATAGTGAATATATGCAAAGGGAGTTGGCTGTAATCAAGGCACATTTCAAAGTTATACGTGAAGTCACATAAAACTGAAAAATATGGTTTGTCTTTACATGAAAGTCTTAAAAACGTCATGGTTTGTCTTTGAAAAATTAAGTGATAAATTGTTATCCATTTTAAGTTCTGTGGATAAATATCTTCAATGTGAAAATGTTTGCTTCCAGAAGAAATAAACTTCTCAATAACATTTGAGACATGAATGGTCCTTCAGTTCTGTGATAAAGGTCATTAAACTTACCCGAGCATTTGGAGAAAATAATCATTGTGTACTGCAAATCAAATTACAATGACCAGAATGACGTCTAAGGAAGAATGTACATCATAAGTAACAAAATGCATAAGCCTAAAATTAAAATTTTTAGTGCATGTTTAATGCATATTTTCGAAATGGAGCATATTTTAAAGATTTTGACAGCATAAATGCATGCATATTTTAGATATTTTTAGTGCATATAAATCCGATGTCTATTTATTACACTAAGAACAAAAGGTCAACTTACATGTATATATGACATGAAAGCAACATTTAGTAGATTTCAATATGCACTCAGTTTGTAGCTCTGCATACGTGTAAACAATATTCAATCACTTCTATATGCATGCCATCATGTTGGGAGTTATGTTTGCTAGGCCTGCAAGTATCCTTTCACGTAGATCATAAATGATGAAGGTCACGAAATTTTTCAGAGTACACAACATTCTTAACATACCCCCACATAAAAAAGTCAAGAGGTTATAATGTCTGGACTTTGTGGTGACCATGGGATCCACCCTCCTCTTCCAACACATCTGTTAGGAAACCACAAGTTTAACGCTGTACATTTTAACCATTGATGAAAAGTCTTACCAGTTAGAGCAGTGCTGAGATATGCAAAGGGTAAGCGGAGCCGTTCTGTGTGCCCCGTCGTGCAGCAGGAAGAGGTAGAGAGCATACCCGCTAGCAGCTATGAGTGCACCATGGTGTACTGTGTTCTCCGCAGGTAAGAGATGCTAGCTCCAGGGTGCTCTGTGCTGATGACCACTGAGTTGGAGCATCACCACAATCTTCTCGACGAAAATTTCGCTGAACTGCTACAATTGACTGTGTTTCAATCATCCAAATTACAGCCTGTGCTTTCTGCTGTGGCGTTGCCATTCTGACATTTCTGTGCATTTCGAACTGGCAGCTCAAGGTCAAGCAATGGACTGCATTTTTTGTGATGTGTACTTACCCCAATCCTGGACCGTTCTCAACTAAAGTCAGCTGGAACAGCTGGGATTACCAGTGCTTCAGTTCAGTAACTCGTGCATGGTTTATACTTTTGTATGTGACCTTGAACTGCCAGCTCGAAATGCACAGATGATAGCAATGAAATGTAAAAACAAACAAATGCCTGTAAATTTGTGCAGGTGAGCCCACTAACGACCCATTTATACTACACCAAACATTTTGAGTTACTGAACATCCGTGAAAAATAGGATGTTTTCATCTCACTTATTTCTCCTATTATGATTCTTTTTATATCCTGGAGTTCTTTTGTGGAAACCCTGTATAAGATTAGTTGAAAGCACCCGGCATTGTCCTGGTTTCCTTTTTCCTTCTATTTTTAATTAAGAGGAGGTTGTAAGCCCTATCCTCGCATTGTTAAATTTAGCAACTTCAGGTACATTTATCTCAGAAACTATTCAATCTACATCTATGAAAATTTGCACACCTGTAGTTGTGATCTTCCTTAACCTACCGACTTTTTCTTAATTTATTAGTTCAGCTAAAAACCAAAAAATGTTAATTTTGATCCAAATCAGCTTACAACCTCCCCTTAAACTGGCTGTTAGACTTTTTGGAAATCTCGGAAACTCAACTACTGGCAACCAAACCGAATTGTCTTTACTAAGCTTTCCCTGTCCATAAAGATCAAGAGGGCTATAATATAAGAGAGGGATTCATCACTATCCTTTTCCCTGTTAATCGCTAACTCTTCTAACCAGCACTATGAGTGCTACCACCAATTCTTACCAACATTCCACCAATGAATTCAAATTCAAAGAAATGGAAAATGAACATGCGTGCTTTTGACTTAAGTTGTCAGTCCTAAGTCCTAACAAGGAAGCCGAAGAAAGACATCCTGCCAGCATTGCCAACTGTGGCCGAATTCGACTAAACATAGCTTAATTTTTAGTAATGGTCATAGTCGAATTGAGATTTGATCAAGCGATCATCTGTGAATACTCTACTTTTATGTGTAAACATTTTCTTTTAAGGGGGAATACTAGTCAGTTTTCTAACTTTTACAATTTTCAACCGATCTGAATGATTTTTATATAGTACATGCAATGATATAAAACTAAGTATTGGAAAATTTGAAGCTGATTGGTTGTTTGGTTCCGAAGTTATTAAGTATTTTGTATTTTTAAATTTGCTTATTTGACGAGCCTCAAAATTTGAAAAATTTGATTTTGGATGTTTAACTTGTTTAAATAATAAATTGAACCTTACTTTTGATTTCTGAGTGCAGGTTTGCCATTCTTATGTGTGTGGTGAAATGTGTCTGTACCATATGTAAATGAAATGTAACAGCATAAGAATGTATTTGTAAAGTCTAACCATGTCAAATGATGTACTAAGCTAGTATAATGTATCAGGTAAAATTAGGAAGTAAGATGGACTCTTCTTGCATGCAGCTAAAGCAACCCTCAGAATAGAGTTTCTTGCAGGGAATATCGATTTTGCTTCACGGTACATATGTGGTGAGAGGGGGTGGCATAGTCTTTCACACGACCCTAAGCATACCTAATTCCCCTAGAGACTGTCGCCCCTTGAGAAAACATTTTATTTTATACATCTTGATTACACAACTTTTAACACTGTATCACTTCGGAATATGTATGATAAGAACTTTCTTGTGTTAAATTTTAACGTACCTTGTTAACATGTTTCGACCTATTTTGGGTCATCTTCAGAACTGATCGTTGTTTTCATGTGTCTGTATATTTCGTATTGTTATAGTGTGTTGAGTTTCTGGCTTTTTGGTTGGATGTGCAGTATTTCTATGTCTGTGTTGATGTCTCTGTAGGTGTGGTTGGCATTTGTGATGTGTTCTGCATATGTGGAGGTGTTTTGTAATTTTGTTATGGCTGTGATGTGTTCTTTGTAACGTGTTTGAAATGTTCTGCCTGTCTGTCCTATGTAGAAGTTGTTGCAGGTGTTACATTTGAGTTTGTACACGCCTCTGGGGTTGTATTTGTTTGTTTGTGTTGTTTGTGTGTTGAGATGTTTTTGTAGAGTGTTATTTGTTACTGCACATCCAACCAAAAAGCCAGAAACTCAACACACTAGAACAATATGAAATATACAGACACACAAAAACACACGCCCACGATATTCTCAACACACAACTCAATTTCAAAACACATACACTCTTTGACTCTACACAATGAATGCACCCTCACAGGAAACAAGAGGCGCCAAGACCAACAACGACCAGTTCTGAAGATGACCCAAAATAGGTCGAAACATGTTAACAAGGTACGTTAAAATTTAACACAAGAAAGTTCTTATCATACATATTCCGAACATTTCATTTCTCAAAGAAGCAATTAAAGGGTCGAAAGGTTATATCACATCCTGACCCAATATTATAAAAGAAGAGGGACATTGTAACCTGTGTCTGATTTCTCTCTGGATCTTGCTTCAGGAAAGTCCACTTAAAATTGTAACATTTATACTAGAATAAAACATCTATCTACTGACTATTGATTCTTGTTACTGCTGTTTGTCAACGCCAAGACCTAAGGATCCAATCCATGTGACTAAAAAGTAAAGACTGTTCTATACTACACCACATATGTAGAAGTGGGTTATTACATTGTTAAAATTAATAATGATGTTTAATTTTCTTTTTTTTTTTTTAAGTTTTGCAGGGTTATAAATGCTCCTTAACCAGTTCATATTGTGAATTTCCAAAAAATGCCACTACAGTTTGTTAACCACATATTAGTGATATGCAAGCAAAATTTCACAGCAATCAGATGAAAAATAATCATTTTGGAGTGTTTTGAAGATGTGAAAATGTCATTCTGAGAAAAATGGCAATTTGGTATGGTATGGTTTATTCTCACTCAAACCTTTGGTCCTGCTGGCCCTTCACATTCTAGTATTTGGGCCAGCAGTCCCTTCCATATACTATTTTTGCAACTTGCACAATACCCAATGTTAATGACTGACACCTCTTCATCATTTAATGTTCACCCACTATGTCTTTCATGTTCGTTCACCACACTTCCTATATTTCTGCATTTATTAACTATTCCTTCTTTCCTTCTAATCCTACCTTCTACTATTTCCTATTCCTAATAACAACATAATTACTTTTTCTACTCTTCATTTTCACAGACCCAACTTATTTACAAATCACTACAATCATTTTACTGTACCATAGTCTTACTAGGCCTACCCACTATTATTTGCTTTATAACAATCTATATTATTTCTTTGTCCTACTGATACCTATCTAGTCTAGACCTACTTTTAGCTTCTCTACTCATCCTATATTTACAGTACGTCCTACTCATTCTTACTAATTAAATAAACTCATCATGACCCTTCTCATATTTAAACACTATTCATCTATATTCACTGCACCCTTAATTAATCCTTCATTCCACTGACACACCATTTCCTTAGATTGTATGCTGGTTTGTCTTTGCTACTCTCTGCCTTATTTCCTCTAACTGCTCTATTTACCTTCTCTATACTTTCACTTCTTACCACTAACTCCTCTTTCTTATCCCTATCGTCTCTCTTTTGCACCTGCTGTTGGCTCACGTTGCCTTCATTTCTTTCGCTGACACCACACACGTCTACATTACTGCTCTCATTCACTTGACACATTACACTCTTGTTGTGACCTTGTGGTGACGTCACTACAGATTTCCTCCATGCCACTTTTCCCCTCTCAACTCCTCGCAGTCTTCCCTCTGTCTTCACCTTTCGTCATCCACCGGGCCGGGGTCGTCGTTCTGCCGCATGCTTCTCGATCGGAATTTTCTGTCCTCGACAAAACTCCAACTTCCACACTCTCTAGCATGTCAGGTTTCTTGCTCTTCACGCCTTGGTTCTCGTACTAAATGAGTTTTCCATCACTATCCCCATTACTTTATCCTTAAGCATTTTTCTTTTTTCTTCGCTTATATTTTCACCTATTCCAGATTTATTCAGGCTGTCCAAACAGAACTCTACGTCGAAAGTCTCGCCATTAATTTTTAATTTGTCCTTCACTAGTCTCGTGTAGTGACTGTTTGACCGTGCCACTTTCAAAAAAGGCACTAACACTTTCCTCCTGCACCTCACTTCATAATCAAAGTCACTATCGATTCTAATATTAGAGTCTTTTAACTCACTCTTTTTGCTCATTATCATATCCTTTACCATACAGTTCGCCAATTTGACTAGTATAGGCCAGTTAGCCCCATGTCCCACTCTGTAGATCTCTTTCACTTGTCCGTTACTAATATCTAATCCCATCCCCTCCCAGCACACAGTCAGTATCACCTCATATGTTTCCCAAGATTGCTCCCTTTCCTGTTCTTCAATCCCGAAAAATACTAAATTATTCTTCCGCTTCTTTTCTTCTAAGTCTTTCACTTTCCTCTTCAACATCATGTTCTCCTCTTGCAATTCTACTATCTTCTTATTAATTTTAACGATGCTTTCCCTAAGACTTTCCGGATCCATTTTACTCGAAACACTCACTTCACAATTCTTTAAACTTTAGAACGATTTATATGTACTATTTTCACTTCGCTACTTTATACGGCGCGCGGTCATTCACATCCAGCTCCACTTGTCGCTCAGTGAGAACTGAAATGGCAATTTTTAAAATACCCTGCAACAAGCGAACTCACACATCTAAAACTGCCCAGGATCATATGTTCTCCCTTTTTCTTTCTTTATTCATCCTCTGCATGTTTTTTTTTTTTTTTTTTTGGATTTTATGGCTAACTATATTCTTGTTCTCTTTTCAGAGCTTTTCCATTCACTTATACATTTTCTCTTTTCGTCATGTCTCTTGTATACAATTTGGGCTACCTCTTCAGTTCATTATTTGTCATTGCAAAATCAATTCGTTTCTTTGAAACAAATATTTTTTTGGACATTTGGCCTAGATTACTGAATGAACACATTTGTATTTTGTGTGGCACTCCGTGTATACCTGGCTAGAATTTCATTACATGCCAAATGTTGATATAGGGGGATTAACTTTGTCACTACTCCAGAGCTCAACTGGTGTTTCATTTTGTGGTGACTCTGAGGCTCCTCTCCCTTAGCCTGGCTTCTATTGTAAAAGCATCAGGAATCGACACCTGTTGGACTGTGATTATGGCTCGGTTTCTGATCAGTTGACATGCAATGGCGCAAAGTTGCATAAATTCCTTTTTCATTCCCTGTATATCAGGGATGCCACTTACAATTGCAGCTCTATAGTAATTAGTGAGAGCTGAAATTGTTTTTTCATTCAGCTTTCCCACACCTCTTCTTCCAAGCGTTATGCATTTACCTTCCACTCTCTGATCAAATTTCTCAGTCCTGTGCCCATTCGCGTGGCGACATGGTTTATGCACTCCTCTTTCATAATTTTGGTATCATCATAAATGTTGAGTTGACCCAAATGTTGCGATTTTTAGCATCTCTATTTGACAATATGGTAGTCTATCTAAATTTACACTTTTCAGAACGAGACCACAGTCTCTCTGCTGCCACCATCTCCATTGCATGAATGCATTAAGTAAAGCAAGAGAGACAGCCTACCTAGCTCAAATGGGATGGAACACATAAGAAAATTTATGAAAACAACGGGATTTTTTTTTTTGTAATGTATGGTTTTTTTCTCTTATGTTGTGGTATATAACGTTTGGAAGTTTTGTTGGTAATTATATTTTACATCATGTGAATTTCATAATAGTACATTATGCAACGAGCCTATAATGATAGTAAGTAAGACGCGAGTATGTTTGTTTATGAAACGAGCGCAAGTTTCATAATTTTCATACGAGCATCTTAATTACCATTATAGGCAAGTTTCATACGACTTTTTATGCTCGACCATATTTCTAACTTGAAATTATTCAGAAGTATTCATTTTCTGACTGAAGATCGGAAGTGACCTTGTGCATAGCTCGTATATTGTGAGATGTGTGCAGACGCGAAAGTATTGATTTTTTCCGAGGAACAATAATGTCATTGACCTTGATGTAATGTAAAGAATAACATGAACTAATTTTGATATAACCTGGAAATTGATTTAGAATTGAAAAACGAGATGACAAATTGAATTTATTTGAATATTATTTACAATTAACGCTAATTATTATAGTAACAGAACATAACCTTCTGCGACAAATTGGATTTACAGCCTCCGTGACGTTTCCCTCGTCTTTCGATTGCATATCTGAGAATAATCGAAAACCTGAACTTTAATGACATGCATTAAAGGACTGCTACCAGGTGTATAATTACTACATTTCGGCATGGTCGAGTATAAAATTTATTACAAAAATGGAGACTGTATTTAATTCAATATGACTACTGTATTGGTTACAAATATGTTTGTAACATCATCAATGACGTCAAGGCCTTCACATCATATCTTTAAAATAACCTATTTTCTAAACTATAGAAATATGGTATTGGCCTTACTTTGTGAGTATAAATTCTTTCCCTGATGGTATTTTATGTTACAAACCAAGATACATTTAGTACTTAGTAATCAATACATTTATAATTTTAATGGAAGAAATAAATCCTATCTCCATCTGTCCTCTGTTAGTCTGTTACATAAAAAAAAAAAGTTCACTGTTCATTCATCATGGTCTTCAATGCACCATCTAATTATCTTAAAGCTTTGAAAAGGCAAGAAAAAAGGTTCTGAATAGAAATGACAAAATTTCTTCATATTCATACATAACACACATAACAATAAATATTATACACAAACTGAAGGATTACCAATGGGTTCACCTATATCAAGTATATTAGCTGAAATCTTTATTCACAACATAGAACAAACACACATACTAAACACCGACAACAACAAACATGCAGAGAAAATAATGTACTGGCATCGATATGTAGATGACATAATAGTCCTATATAATGGAAACAAAAGACAAATAGAAAACCTACATCAACAACTCAACAAAATACATCCCAAATTAAAGTAGGCTTATGCAATAGAAACAGAAGATAACCAAGCTATAAACTTCTTAGACATCACCATAACCAAAACAAATAACGGACACGAATTCAAAATATACAGGAAACCCACTACAACCACAACACACATACACAGTTCATCAAACCATCCCATACAACATAAACATGCAGCTTTCCGTACAGTGACACACAAATTAATTAATATACCAATGAACAATGACAACTACACTGAAGAATTAAACACAATAAAATATATAGCACAAGACAATGGATATAACCCTAACATAATAGACACACTAATAAAAAGGCAAAACAAAAACAGAACAAACCAACACAAACAGCACGCGAGAATAAATACGTAACATTAACATATCACAATATCAATACTTACAAAACACAACACAGAAATATCTAAATAATCACATTAAACATTCAAATTAATATAATTCAACTGGAGTTTACAAACTAAAATGCAATAGTTGCCCACATGTTTACATAGGACAGACAGGAAGAACCTTTCACACAAGAAATAATGAACATATTAAAGTTATAACCAAACCCTACATCACATCAAATTATGCAGACCACATTATCAACAATAGTCATGACTACAATAATATAGAAACAGATATGGAAATTTTACACATCACACCAAAAAGTTCACAGTTAAACATCTTAGAACAATACGAAATATATAAACATACAATAACATACCCACAACATATACTTAATACACAATTACAGTTCAATACCACACATTATTCGATGTCATGATATGTCATAACACACAAACAACCAGCCCCCACCATAAGAGCAACATACCCTCACCCCTACAATCGACAAATGTACATCGCAGAATTCAAGATCACCAGTAGTTCAAGAGACACTGATGAAGACGTAACATCATGTCGAAACGGGCCGTCTGTCGAAGGTATATAGCCTACCTCTTTTTTTTTTTTTTTTTTAACACTTTTTAACGTGTGACTAAGTAATTTTATGTTTTTAACAAAGTGTTAATGTGAACTTTAATCAATGATTCATACCTTCTACTCAACACAACACTTGTTTATTCTTATAAACTGTATTAACCTACACAGGCTGCTATGTAGGCCTACATATAATTTTGTATATCTTTTGACTTATTCCATATCACAAAGCACAATGCAGATCAATAAATGAAATGTAATACATTTACATCTAATATTAACTATCCACTAGCACTGCATTTTTGTCTATTTTTCTGTACCTTTTTTTGAAATTGCACGCACACACCGATTTTTTTTGACTTCCTTGTATTTTTTCCGGAGCAAAACAACCTCTAATGATTTATATTCATACTTTTCTCGTAACATACCTAGCATAATGTCGTTTTCATTCAAAGAAAGCTCTGTTTGTGTGGAAGCATCACACATTTTATTTGAGAGATCACTGGTAAAGTCATCAAGTTCAGTTGATGCACAATCTTGCAGTAAAGAGTCACCACTAGAGGATTGACGTAACTTCTTCCGCAATACTTCATACTTTCTGGTTCTCAATTTTCTTTTTACTGGAGGCGGATTAGGAATATCGAATAGTGTTGGAACAGCATTCCACACTAACTTGTTCCTATTAGTGTTCATAAACTGCTCATCTTCGAAATGATTAGAGCACAGTTTTATGTTATTATATAAATAGTCAACACTCTTGTTCATTAAATCTTTCCTTCCAAGGTTTATCAACCACAATCTGTTCCTGAAAAAAAAGTATTAGATTAGGTTAGTCTGCATAGACACAAGGGCTTTTCTATAGCACGTGACACTGAAATTTCCAACTTGCATTTTTCTAAGTTTTGTAGTGTGGAAATCTGTGACAAGTTAGTTTAGGCTTCTGGTATGTCTTGCATATACTAAGTGAAGTGAAATGTACGTTTTGTGTTCATTTTTAAGTGTTCTACCTCTTTATTTTACGTGTTAAACAGTCACTTTTAGGTTACCTACACTGATCAGTTCTTTCCAATTTTTAGCTACACTGACCAGCAAAAAAGTGGATCACCTAACATTTTAAAGTACTATAGCTTATGCTTTAGGTTATTTTTGCTACATTCTGACTAAGGCATATTGTAAAATAAAATAAACATGTAACCTGTGCACTTCATCCCATCATCAAAATGCTTTTTAATATTTGAGGAGAAAAATTCGCTCCGGCACTGGGGATCGAACCCGAGTCCTTGGTTCTACGTACCAAGTGCTCTGACCACTGAGCTACGCCGAATTCAATCCACAGCACCGGACCTAACCCTCCTCCTTCAATGTTTCCCTTTATGGCCTAACTCCAAGTTAGGCATATATGTTGACGTATGTGTCCAATGTCAACTGCCATTATATTAGTTGAGTGACTTGTTTGGCCGGGATTCCGCAGTTAAGTGCACAGTAATCTGTACAGGCATCTGCACTGCAGCTATGAGAATATTATAGATTTATTAATTTGTCCTACAGAATAATATCTGTAAATTGGCAATTAATATTTGAGGAGAAAAATTCGCTCCAGCGCCGGGGATCGAACCCGGGTCCTTGGTTCTATGTACCAAGCGCTCTGACCACTGAGCTACGCCGAATTCAATCCTGGCCAAACAAGTCACTCAACTGAGTGCGCTCCTAATATAATGGCAGTTGACATTGGACATATATGTCAACATATATGCCTAACTTGGGGTCAGGCCACAAATGGAAACATTGAAGAGGAGGGTTCGGTCCAGTGCTGTGGATTGAATTCGGCAGTGGTCAGAGCGCTTGGTACGTAGAACCAAGGACCTGGGTTCGATCCCCGGCGCCGGAGCGAATTTTTCTCCTCAAATATTGTCAATATTACAAATATTATTCTGTAGGACAAATTAATAAATCTATAATAAAATGCTTTTTGTTTGCAGTTTATTTTAAGTTCTAATTCACGCAAAATTTCAAGTAATCCATTTTGTGGCTTACATTAACAAATGATTATGCCACTGTAACTGTTACTGTGTGCATATTTGCCCTAATATTGTGTTATCACTCCTAGTGGAGATGTCCTCCATTCGTCGCACCATGCTAACCACCAGGTCCTGCAAAGTTATCTGAGGGGTGAGATTCCACTTCTCCTACAATGCTGCACAAATTTCGTTTGGGGTATTGAAGTTGCGATGTTGGACACTTTGACCGAGCATATGCCACAGATGTTCAATAGGATGTAAGCCCGGGCTGCATGCTGGCTGGTCCTGGGTTGGTATCCCGATGTCACGAAGGTAGTCCATCATGCAGTGAGCACCATGGAGGGGGATGGTTATGCACAAGGATGAAATTTTCGTCGGCAAAGGGAACGAAGGGAATTACATGGTCTGCTAACACCTCCACTATATATTGGTGCGCATTCAGGTGCCTCCATCGACGAAAACAAGTTTTGAGTTCAAAAACTAATATTGCTCAAACCATGACAGAACCACCTCCAAACAGCGTTCTTTCGGGAAAGTTTCAAGGCAAATATTGCTTTCCATACTCTCTTTCTCTAACATCAGATAACCAAAAGCAAAATCGCGATTCACCCGTGAACAGCACCATTGACCACTAGCCCAGAGTCCAATTCTGGTGTTGACGCATGAACTGTAATCACACTGCCCTATGCTGGAGGTGAGTGATGGTGAAATTACAGGTCTTTTTGAGGACAAATTGGCTTCCTGGAGTCTTCGTCTAACATTTCTCTCACTCACAGTGATGTTCCTCACTATTTCGAGATGTTTTCTGGCCTGGACCGCAGTCATGTGGAGATATCGCAAGATACAGAGAATCAGAAACCTGTCATCCTTGGTTGATGTAGATCTACCACGGCCTGATTCTAGTTGTCTGAGGTTGATACCCAGTTCACAGAATCACTGTAGGACACATAGAATGCTTCTACGATAGCATTAACCGCAAAAAGAATGATTCATCCATCTTAAACCAACGTGACAGCTCTCGCAATGTCGTCTTAAATAAGAGGCATTTTAACTTATCAAATTAAAAAACAGAAACCGAAGAAACGTTCTGATTTACGACAGACAATGTGTGATGAATTGATAATTCATTAATAGGGCCACCATACAATTCTAAAACTTAAAAGTTTTATTACTGGTCTGTGTCGTAAAATCATAAATCATACAGTCTAATGCTTAGGGATACAAAGTGGCTCACGAGGTGGTGTGGCATTTTATGACCTAATAACATCATGTTCATCTCCAAAAATGTTGAATACATCCATAGGCGGAGAGAGAACAGTTTCCTTGGGGGAGGGGGGGGGCAAAGGAAAACCATAGAATTCCCATATAACGCAGTTATGGTGTCATCATTTACGTCCTCCTGTCCACACCTGTGGAGTAATGGTTAGCACATCTGGCCGCGAAACCAGGTGGCTCGGTTTCGATTCCCGGTCGGGGCAAGTTACCTGGTTGAGGTTTTTTCTGGGATTTTCCCTCAACCCAATATGTGCAAATACTGGTGGTGGACCCTGGACTCATTTCACCGGAATTATCACCTTCACCTCATTCAGATGCTAAATAACCTAAGATGGTGATAAAGCTTCATAAAATAACCTACTAAAAAAAAAAAAAAATTACGTCCTCCCCTCATTGTAGCTTCACCATGGTACAGTACAGTATATCAGAATATGATCAGTTATTAGTATAGGGCTTGAACTGTAGATCTACTATAAATTATAATAGGGTATAATTTAAAACTATCTCCTTTTTCTCTCCATACAGAAACACATATATATGAATAAAATGTATCATTGCTAAAAAAATATTTTTATCTTAAGCTTTCCTGAAGATATCTAATTTTGTGTTGTTTGGGTAAAGGGAGATAAGTCGTAAAAATGAGTTTGGAGACAAATTAAAATTAAACATGGAGCCTTTATTGCAAACAACTTTCTACACAAATAAAACACATCAACTGCTAGTATTCTTTTGATTTTTGCACACTCACTTGTGTAATATAACTTGAGTGTTCATCTGGGGAACAAAATTCCATCTGCACAAAAAAATGACATCCCCTTTACCTGAACACCACAGAATTACTTTATTTAATCTCGTCTTTAAGTTTACACATTATACCGGGATCACTTTTCTTTTTTCTGCATTTTTGTGGAGTATGTTATTCATATTTCTCCAAGTGGTGGTCTGAACACCTGCAGACTTTTAACACACGACTACAGCCTGTTACAAAAGAAACATTCCAATGCTTCCATTCCTCAAATGAGATATAGAAATTCTTATACATTCAAAAATTTAAAATAAATATAGTCCAGACAATGTTCTGAAGACATTAATTCGTCAATTAAACTTAATCATAAACAAAAGCAAATTCAATATTTTGTAACGTTAATAAAAGAAAAAGTTCCGCCTATGAATACATCTATCTTTGGTCATAAAACCTATTCAATTTAATAATACTCTCTCTAAATTGATGGTTTATTATAGATGATTAGATTTTTACAAAGTGATCCACTTTTTTTGCCGGTCAGTTTATTTTCTAATGTTTTAAAGCAACTGACGTCCTATATGAATTCTTCATATTCCTAACTAGGTCTACCTTCTCTCTGAAAATTACACCATTTTTTTTTTGTCAAAAAAATCTTTAGTGTCGTGTGCTATAAAAACCCAAAATGAGATTTACAGGATTACCGGTACTGTAATGTTATCCATATTATGGTAATAATAATTTATTTATTTAATCTGGCAGAGCTAAGGCCGGTAGGCCTTCTCTTCACCCAGCCAGACTCCAATTCTAATTGAATACAATAGGCTTACAGTAGTTATTACATTAATATCTAGATCGTAAAACAAGATGAAAGTGAATAATGAAAGTAAAACTAACAATTAAAGTTAGATAAGTAATGTAGGGAGACCGGAGGGAAAAAGACCTTTGGGGAGGCCGAGACGTAGATGGGAGAATAACATTAAAATGGATTTGAGGGAGGTGAAATATGATGAGAGACTGGATTAACATTGCACAGGACAGGGACCGATGGTGGGCTTATGTGAGGCAGCAATGAACCTGTGGTTTCCTTAAAAGCCATAAGTAGATAAGTAATGTTTGTGAGACCAGTGGCATATACTAATTAAAGGGTTTGGGCTACCGCTGACCCTATTATTACACAAAATATATCAATCAATTACTTTAATTTTAATTACTATGGTAAAACTAATAATACAAAATTATTACATTATGTTATATTATAAACTTTTCTTTTGTAATTTCCTTGCACACTCACTTGTGTAAAAATACGCCCCTGTGTGAGACAATAACTTAATAACCACTGATAAGAAATAATAATGATAATAATAATAATAGTAATAATAATAATAATAATAATAATAATAATAATAATAATAATGAGACAACTTAAATCACTGACAACCAATTGGCTGCACTTTTGCTATGTACAGGCTCAGTGCGAGAGGAGCAGTGGATGTGTACAGTTCATCTTCTTGGTACTGTCCACATTTCATGAGATGATCTGAGCAAGGAATGCAATGTTTTCCCCCACTCTCACAACAAACATCGAGACAGAACCGGGTTTGTGTGCTCTTAACTTTCACTATCAACTACAGTGAAAACATTGTCCCAGAAAACATTAACTTTGTATCCGGATTATTAATTCATACAGGCTACATATTATACATTTAATATCTATAATTAATTACAAAGCAATTATTCAGTGACAGTGTTATACTACACCAGTCAATGTAAATATTATATGTTTTGTTTACAATATAGTAATTAATAATATTAATAATAATAATAATAATAATAATAATAATAATTTAATTTATTAATTTAATTAGTTTATTTATTAAGATTTTTTTAATATACAGAAATTAAAATTTTTTATAATGCTGTAAGTTATTTAAATGAAATATTAAAGCTTCATGTATACTTTTGAGCTAATTAAAGTTTTAAATTTGTTCCCCTCTTGAAGTGACGCCCGTGGTTAACTGAATTTATTGAAAGTTTCAATAATTTATTGTTGACATTATGAGAATATTATTAAGTTAGTGTAAATGAAATTAGTATTAAATTTAAAATAAATAAATAGATATCTGTTTATTTATTTAATCTGCCCTTTCTGTAGCATTCATCGAAGGACACAATAATCTCTTCTGCCTTGCTTCTTCATCACACATCTTTATTACATTCGCTTACAGTAGTTATTTCATATGTATAGTTTTTCCATTTTTACACTTTGTAAACATTAGATAACTGATATGACACTATTGAAATCAAACAGTAATTCTACTTCGCTTTAAAACTACTTAACTAAATATTTCACTGACTAAACAAATTCGGTCTAACTAAATTAAATAATTTAAGATAATTGCCTAATTAAAGCGTAATGCAGCCAATCTGACACGATCTTTAAGTTAACTTAAGAAATTAAAATCTGACTTAAGAATGTTTTAATGTAAACTACACTTGTTATCCACAGCACTCACAATACCAACATCATACAATAAAATCTCAACAGAACTAAAATGCTTGCATTGCTGCAAAACCAATGTTTTCAGGTCGCGTGTCACTGAACTTTGTCCCAGCCAGTCAATGGCACCACCCTCATCTACCTGCTCTTTCAGGCTAAGTTATTCTACATTTCCTTACCCTGGTCTCTTACCCCGCAAGGACCATTCCCCCTCGTGAGATCATCTCGTGAAGTGTGGACAGTAGTAGTGGCGTCTCTTAGATCGACGCCTGTTTGTCATGGAAAGAAACCCGTTAAAGTGAAGGCCTTTGATGCCAACAAACAATTTTAATCCTGAATGGGAAGCAACAGACTTCATGGAATATAGCAAAGTTCTGTGTAGATTTTTCGAATTATTGGAAGAGATAAATTTGTTTCTGGAAATGAGTGGAGAACTTGTTGCACAGATAATTATCTTCTGTAGTATTCAAGCTTTAAAAAATATGCTGTCATTATGGGAACGTCAACTGTCCAATGGCGATCCTGGTCACTCTCAGGTTGGCACGTGTGGTCCGGGACTCTGATTTCTTAGAGAGGGGCTGTTATCTTGAAAATCTCCAGTTGTTTTCTTATGAATGACTTTGAAGACAGATTTCAAGATTTGAGTCACCAAAAATGGATTTTGATCTACACCGTTTACAATAAATATTGATGATACTCACAAAGATGTCCAATTGGAACTAAACAACTTGAAATGTGACATTGAGCTGGCTGATAGTCACAGGAACAGACGTAGTTTGCTAGACTTTTACAGCCAATTTTGTAAGTCAAGATTCTCTCGCCTCCATAGGCGTGAGGCATCTTTAATTTCAATGTTTGCTTCGGCCTATGTGTGTGAATTTTTTCTAATTCATTTTGAATAATTTTTCAGAAAAGTCTATGATATACAATACAAAGATTTATTTTCAGTCAATGACTTTACTTTCTATATGTGTAAGGTACAAGTCCTTATATTACATAATTTAATACTGTATTAACGTTTTTGTCGGTCATGCCGACATCATCAGATACAACTTTCTATGCTGCAATATCATTTCTAAATAAGTACATGTGCCTCTACAATCAAAAATACAATATACATTAATAAACATTAAACATAGTAAAACAACATGGTTTGGGACATCAATATTTCTTTTCTTATGTAAATGCACCCTTATTGTCAATTATTTAAAAACACAAACGTGTGATTACAATGCATATACATATATAAAATTGCAGGTCTTCACTACATAAAAATAAAACTGAAAAATCAATGTAAAATACTATGTGAAGAGATGCTTACAGTCTTTAATCTATACTATCTGTTTTGCTTGTGTCCATATTCTTACTATCCAGTTACTACACGTAACTGGACACAGAAAAGGCGTGTAGTAACTGGATAATAAGAATATGGACACAAGCAAAACAGATAGTATAGATTAAAGACTGTAAGCATCTCTTCACATAATATTTTACATGAATTTTTCAGTTTTATTTTTATATAGTGAAGATCTGCAATTTTATATATGTATATGCATTGTAATCACACGTTTGTGTTTTTAAATAATTGACAATAAGGGTACATTTACTTCTTCTTCTTCTTCTTCATCTATCCCTTATGCCTTGCAGTGTCGGGTCCTCCACCCATTTCTTATATCTCTCCCGGTCCAATGCTAATCTTCTTATTTCCCGAATTTCCTTCCCTTTCTCCTCACCACATCATTAACGTGTTGTTCTATTCTTGGTCTACCCCTCCTCCTTTACCTTCTACTCTTGATTCGAATACTTCTTTCACTTTCCTCTCATCTCCCATTCTAACCAGAGGGTACATTTACATAAGAAAAATGGCTGCAAAAGGGTATCTGTCGGATACAGGGGAGAGCCATTAATCCTTCCCATTGAAGGCTTTAAGGAACCAACCTGGACAAATACCCAATGTCCCATCCCTACCTTCCCGTGGTGCAGCTGTTAGTAAGCATAATTTTACGAGCTGAACTAAAGGGTGGGGCTACTCATCAATTAGCACTGGTCAGCTTGATGAGTTAATGACTGAATTTGGTATAATTTTCCTCTATTCAATACCTAATTCCCTCTTTACCCTTTCCTATCCAGTCCTCTGACTGAACCTTACTTTCTTCGACCCCGACAGCTTTAGAGCATTCGAGGCCTAGGGGTTCATTTCACTTTCCTTCCTCCTCTTTCTACTTTTCTGTTCCTAGTGCTGACCTGCTATGGCACTAAAATCGTCCTCCAGTGGCTTAAGGAGGAAAGCTGGTGATCAACAAGATCTCCCAGCTAGGTCCAATGGACCCGTCGACCAACAGCAGGTGTGGTCCTCCAGACATTCTGGGGGTTGTGTGTGAATGAAGTTGCCACCAAAACGTTAAAATATGGTGTTCACTTAAATCGGCTACAACTTGCCATTTTCAAATATTGGAGTGCAAGAGGTCAAATGACTTTATTGTCAAACGCCTGGCATTAGAAAACAAGAACAACATAAGAAAAATATTGATGTCCCAAACCATGTTCTTTTACTATGTTTTATGTTTATTAATGTAAGTATATTGTACTTTTGATTGTAGAGGCACATGTACTTCTAGAGATGATATTGCAACATAAAAAGTTGTATCTGATGATGTCGGCATGACCGACGAAAACGTTAATACAGTATTAAATTATGTAATATAAGGATTTGTACCTTACACATATAGAAAGTAAAGTCATTGACTGAAAATAAATCTTTGTATTCTATGTGTGTGAAGCTTTATTTTTAGCTATGAAACGTAACAAAGGCTATGAAAGAGCCACCCTCAGTGATCATAACTTAAAGTGTGCATTAAGGGTTCAGAGTTGTGTTTCATTATATTCAAATATAGTTCATTTTGTATAAACCAAAAGATGTCAAAAAGCAAGAGTGTGTACCGATTAAACCTGAAAGTGTGACTCTTAATTGAGATAGGCCTACATGTCCATTGCACAATTTATATCACTTTAATTTGAAACCATCTCTCCAGTATTATCGTTGTATTTGTCAATATGTTTTGTTTATATTTTTCAACATGCCCAGTGTATAAAATACAGTGTGTAGGAGTTTCATTTATAAATTGCTAACTTTCACTGACAATGTATTGTTTCTTTCTTATACAGGGTGTTTCAAAAATACGGGGCATAATTTCAGGTATGTATTTCCCACATGTAGACAATCAAAATAGTTCATTACAACATGTGTCCGGAAATGCTTCATTTCCGAGTTATGGCCTTCACGACATTGAAATTCACCGGAACGTTTTTCTTTCCTCAGGTCGTTGTCATTACAGAAGATGTTCAAAATGTCCACCTCCTGCTTGAATACAGACCTCACATCGTTGTCTCATTGACCTGCGAACACGATCCCAAACTCCAGGAGTATTGCGTATGTCCTCAGAACATGCCATAATTCGATTCCGAAGGGATTCCAAATCAGGCACCGGAGACGAATAAACCAATGATTTTAAATGGCCCCACAAGTAGAAATCGAGAGGGTTCAGATCAGGTGAGTGTGGAGGCCAAGCAATTGGGCCACCTCTACCTATCCATCGATCAGAAACCTTCGATCCAAGTACCGGCGAGCCGTACGACTGAAGTGTGCAGGAGCGCCATCATGCAAGAAGTGAATGTGTTGACGATTGATCAGTGGAGTATCTTCTAAAACATGAGGTATGGTTCCGGTGAATTTCAATGTTGTGAAGGCCATAACTCGGAAATAAAGCATTTCCGGACACATGTTGTAATGAACTATTTTGATTGTCTACATGTGGGAAATACATACCTGAAATGATGCCCCGTATTTTTTAAACACCCTGTATAACTACACTTAAAAAGATGTTGCAAGTATATGCTACAATTAAACTGTATTTAGTTATATTGGTTCAGTGTATTATTTGTATTTCTATAATGTAGGCTATTTTAATTTAGTTGTTTAGGCTATAGGCGTAATTTAGTGTTGGCATAAGCGGAATAATGAAGTGCTTATCAAAGCGCATGATATATTCTTCTTTACTATCCGATCATCTATAGCGTAATGCTAAACTCAACTACAGATTACAGAGACAAACAGGCCGCCACTGCACTACATTCTGCGCAGACACAGATCCTCCATCGTGAGCACCACGCGCACAGAAGTAACACAGCGTGCTTGCGAGTTGGTTGATGGTGACTTAAATATATATCCATATAACCATTAAACATTGGGAAACTTGAAACAATTATTATTAACGAGAATTTTTAAAAAATATTTCCTTAGTCTATTCTTAAATTGGTTTGATGTCTGACATTACTCGGTAGGGAATTTCAGAGTTGAGAAACAGCCACATTGAAAGAAGATGAGTATGAGGATGTTCGGCAGCAAGGATAATGCTGGGGAGTGTTGTGATCGTGTGTCTAGATTATGCTGGGTGGATAAATTTTGACAACGAGATAGACAGGAGTGAATGCAATAAATGAAAGAGGAAGGAAAGTCAGTGGATTTTTCTGTGATCTTCTAGATGGAGCCAGGACAACATTTCAAGGGATGGTGTTATGTGATCAGCCCAGCAAATACTGCAGGCAAAACAAATGCACATTTTATGAACACATTGCAGTCTCTGCGTCGAAGTAACACTTAGCCCAGTAAACAGAATATCACAGTAACTGAAGTGGCGCATCACGAGTGTTTGCACTAAAATCTTTTTCAGGGAAAAGGATAGAAAGTTCTTCAATCGCTTAAACAAGTCGATTAGTAAGAATACTTTCTTAGAAGTTTCTGCAACTTGAATGTTCCAATTTAAACTTTTATCCATATAAGGTTCTTCACTTATTCACTGAACGGAATTTCGGTGCCATTTATTTTAATCGGAGACAGATTTAGTATAGTAATAGTGCTTAACAAACGTGAATGACCACAATTATTGACTGTGATTTTTCTGGATTTAGTTTAAGTCGGAATTTCCGTGTCCATGTCCAAATTGAGTCGAGATCGTCATTAATTTTAGATATTGCATCATTTATTTTGTCAGTGTGGAATTTTATGTACACAGATGCCTCAAACTAGGAAGCTGCCTGGAGAGGGGAAGTAGTAGAGCTAACGGAGGGGGCCCACCTAGGCTCCAATACCCAGGTATAGTCATATTATCTGAAAAGTTGACCTCTTGACAATGTATTCAAGATGTGCCCTCCCTATGCAGCCTTCTCAACTGTTATTAGAACTGAGCTGTACCGTTCTAGTCCACAGTGCACAGCAGTAGGCGGACAGTGGTAGGGGAGAAGTGCTCTATGCGCGAACGAGACAGCTTGCTAGTTTGAGGCATCTGTACTTGAAGGTGTCTGCAGTACCAGTACTTTAAAGATTGTAGTTTGTATAGACTGAAAATAATAGAGGGCCGAGAAGTGATGCCCCCCCCTAACCTTACGGCCTCCCAAGAGAAAGAACAATTTCCAGCTATCACACTTTGTTGGCAGCCATTAAGATGACAGGCAAACCACAGGACATGTTCTTATAGATGTAGGCTTCTGAGTTTACAGATTAACAGGTCAGTGTCTACAGAACTGAAGGCTTTGCTGAAGTCAAGTAAAGTCATTATTGTCAATTTACGTTCGTCCCGGGCCTCACACAGATCTTCCGTGACTTTAAGTAATGGAATACTTGT
This sequence comes from Periplaneta americana, assembly GCA_025594305.2. Taxonomy (NCBI): domain Eukaryota; kingdom Metazoa; phylum Arthropoda; class Insecta; order Blattodea; family Blattidae; genus Periplaneta; species Periplaneta americana. The sequence continues at coordinate 26,180,994 of JAJSOF020000040.1, read as the reverse complement.
GTTATGTCTGACTCTGAAACTTGATCGATAAGAGTAGAGAAGTTTGTATTTGTTTAAGTAGTCTGTCAGTTGCTTATGTACAATGCACTCCAATGCTTTGGATAGGACAGTTAGAATGATGATAGGTCTATAGTCATGAGATGTCTGTGGTTTAGTCTTGGGAAGTGGGTGGACAAAAGTGACTTTCCATTGCTGTGGGCAAGTCGAAGTCATAATTGAAGCATTGAAAATGTGAGTCACAGTCGGTAATATTACGTCCATTATTTTGTTTAATAACGAAATGTTGACGTGGTCTGGTCCTTCTGCTTTAGTTGTGATTCGTTTCAAGGCTTTCTTTACGTCAGATTGTGTAATGTACGAAAAGTGAAATTTTTCTCTTGAGGGGATGGTCCATAGGTTAGAGTTCAGCGATTGTCTGCTGTTTGCCAATGGAGCTAGGGATTGTAGGGTTAGTTTTCGTAAAGTGGTCATTGAGACATTCCAGTGAGGTTGAGTTGCAGTCTACCTGGATAACGGTACGTATATTGTAAAATTCCAACTAATATACACAATAAGGTATATCAAAATCATTTTACAGCGTTTACTCACCTTACAGGATCCTTAGGAAACCTAAAGAATGAGAGTTCTGGAGTTTTCTTCTGGTTGTTGCTACAATTAAAAGCACTGCATACTGACCCATTGCAGGGAGTCATTTTAGGATTAACTTCGTATCAAATTACTGTAGAAAAAGTCTTCTGCAATAAGAATTATTTATTAAGTGTAGTCATGACTAACATGTGCTTATTATCTACTGTCTTTTCTGACCGAACTACATAGAACGAAGCTTACTGGTCATCACTAATGATGCGAGTTTGGCGACAGTATGATGCAGGCTGTGAACACCAGTCAAGATGGAGCACAATAATTATAATCCAGCTGAAAACATGAAGGTATAAGCAACGTCCTTCCAGGTAAGAATCCCAAGCAAAGAGTATGACAGAATCACTGAAGACTTCTGGCCAAAGGGAGTCTATGTAAGGCAATTCATTTTTCATCGACAATAGTTTAATGGAGCATGACTTTGAGGAGCAATCAAATTTAAGCAAATTCCAACTGAAGATAATGCTGTAGAACATAAGATTAAAAAACGCCCTCACAATGTCGTCCAAGGACATTACTGAAGACTTAGACATTATAATACTAACAGAAACCATGCTATAGTCCCATCGCTCTTATTTCTGGCAGCCAATCACGTTGCAGGTCGACTACATTTAAACGTGTGCGTCTTCTGATTCGCTGATGAAGATAAAGAAGGCTCGATAAATACTTAATATAATCGCCCGCCATTTTGGCTCTTTCGTTGGCGTTCGCAGAAAGCACACGAGGACGTTATTTGCAGCTCAATTATTTGCTGAATTACAGTGCGTTTGATTTATTATCATAGGAGCTACGACATGATAATGTTTAACGGTGTGGCAAATACAACTCTCGTCTGGTAGCTAGGCAACGAAAGAACAAAAATGGCGAACGATACTACCTACCTAGACTTTATAGAGCCTTCACTTTCTAAGACGTAAGCAAAGAGGAGGAGTCACGCCTGGAATAACAGTGTCGCGACTATAGTAAATATAATCGATCTACCAGGTCTTTACGCAGTTCATGCACTCACCCAAGAAAATCAAAAAGGCATGTACCCATCAGTGAAGTTTCCTGCTTTTACGAGAGGATTGGGAAACCAATAAAAACCCATACAGAAGAAAACGTCGTCGTAATTAAAACGAACCATATATCAACTGTCAGAATCTACATCAGCCCAATATCTACTGTGATGCTATAGCAACGATCCTGCAAGCTGTCATACATGTAAACCCAGATGACAACAGACATTCAGAGTATCTCCACAGTCCACTGCAAGATAAAATTCGAACATTGGTTCAACAATGAGTTTTAGGAGATACATAGGACCAACTGGACGTCCTTCATAGAGGTAGAAGCCTCCAAAAAAGGACCTACTGAATTATGCGAAAAAACACAGGATATAAGATTCTCCTGAAGACAACTAAATCGGAGTATAGCGAAAATGAGGCTAATCTGGCAGCAGAAGACATCTTAAAAAAAAAAAAAAAACTCTTTCTCTGCCCAGAAAAGAAAACTCTTGTCCCCTACAAAAGAAATTCACATCCTATACAGGAAATGCACTTCTCACAAAATGGCAAGAAAGCAACAGACTGAACCAGGGCCACCGACAGAATTTATGGGCCCCTATGCAATACTATACTCAGACCCCCGTTGAAAAAAGTAACAATTACAAGTTACCAGTTATTCTAACCATAACAATTATTTGCAAAATAAATAAAAGATAACCCCATACACAGATACGAACTTAAAAGTATACACTTTTATTACGTTGAAAACTTTTAGCAAAACTTCATATTAGCACAATATATTATATTCATAAAACATTATTCTTAAACATCTGCAGTCCAACATCAACAAACAACTCTCCTTGACTTCATTGATGCAAAATCATCAATTATGTCATCAAAATTTAAAGATCTAGCAAGATCACTCTCCAGACTAAGGAGCCAAGGTTACTCAGTCATTCTTGACACATTGTTTATCTGAATACATTTTTTATTTCCTTCATTTTGCTGAAGAATCTTTCAGCATCAGCAACTGTCACAGGAATTTTAAAGAATATTCTAATGGCTATGCAAATATTTGGAAATAAATTATCAAGTTTTAATTCCCTCAGACTATTTAGGAGATTCATAGGTTTCAGTGGGGTTGGCCCTAAATTAGAAGCATGAATTGATTTTAAATATTTCGGCTCATCACTGATCTCTTTATTAATATCTTCATAATATTTTTCACGCAGTCTAGCACCCATATTAATATCTTCCAATTTTTTCTGTCTCTCCTTGTGGTTCTCAGCTCCCGACTTATGCCTGTACTTGTCCATTGTGCAGTTAAACTATAACCAGTAACACTAATCAACAGAATTTACTAGACAAACGACAATGAAAAGACGAAAGTATTGACACGAAACATACAATGTACTGAAAGAGAAACGTATCCTGCGACTTCAGTTTGAGAGAGTCCACTAGCATATTGTGGTGGGCCAGCTATGGTAGTTAAAAAGGACAAGCCAATAAATAATTGAATGTGTTCAGTACAACCGACGGGAACATAGATCAGGCAAATGCCGGGGCCCTCAATGTCGTGTCGGTGAACATTAATGCGGGAAACCGATCTTCTATTATATAAAAGTAAAATATTTACATATGAAGTGGTAATTTGTATTAATTCTACTATTGAGTTAATATGTCAAACTTATGTAACAAATATTCTTACAAAATTTTATAGTACTGGTATGTATCTACGAATAATTATTCGTGATAATAAAAAGTAATCAGACTCACTTAATCTGATGGGCCCTTATTGCTCACGGGCCCATATGCACTCACCCCTTTTGCCCCCCCTTCTCGGCGGCCCTGGACTGAACACAAAAAATGAAAATAGGAGAGAGGAACTCAAGCTCATCCCACCCATTATTATCGCCGCGCTCTCATGGTTAAAACATGTCGGCATCATACAATAACGTGCGGTGTGCTTTTAAAACATAATTTTGCCGACCGATTGTTGCTCTGTAGGTTTCACTCTAAAGCGTCACGTTGTCACGTCTATTTCCTTGGTAAGAATAAGCACTAGTTTGTTATATTGTTAAATGGCTATTATTATTATTTATTATTATTATTATTATTATTATTATTATTTTTCATATACGAGTACGTTGACATTCTTAACTCTTAATAATAACTCTTTAATAATAATTTTAATCCTACGATGGTTGGATGATGTTCAGGATGATCTAGTTAAAGCAGGAATTAAGAGATGGAGACGGAGAGCCCTAGAGAGGGAAGATTGGGCGGCAATTCTTAAGGAGGTCAAGGCTAAACTAAAAGGGCTGTATGACCACAGATGATGATGATGAATAATTTTAATCACATACCTTAATGTTCGTCCTCAGTACAAGACATTGCAACCTCGGTTTTAGTCCACGTGGATTAGACAAGTAGGTGTCATTTAATAATGTAAGCAGCTTATTGGTTGCAATATTGAAATTGAGGCGAGTGATTGGAGCGGGAACATAAGAAATTGAAAACAATAATGCAATTAAATTTCAAAGACTTGCCGAACGTTATGCACGAGGCCGCTCAAAGACATGCTGAATGTTAACCTTGAGAGTGCGGCGATAATACATGGAAGTGAAGGATGCTACCACACAACTGAAAAATAAAAAGACAGCCAGTCCAAATGGAATCTATAATGAGCACAAAAAGCAATTAGCTGAGCTACTCCTAGACACCTGGACATCACTGCTGAAAGAATGTTTCTCATCTAGCACCATCCCAGAAGACTGGAGACACTACGATATCAAAATCTTGTACAACAGCAAAGGCAACGTGAATGATCCAAACACAAACAGAGGAAACCCTGGAAAACAATAGCTTCACACTGCTAACGAAAATATTATCAGAGGGATATACGCTCTAGGCTGTAAACATCCTGTTACAAAAGATTTCACAAGAGTTCCAGAAAGGGAGTTGTGTACCATATCTTCATTGACTTCAGCAAAGCCTTCGACCTTCTAGATTGCCACAAGATGCTGCAGAAGTTGGCCAACACCATCGGAGATAACCATTACATAACGGCCACAATGAGGAGCATATTGGCAAAAAAATTACGTCCAAGTGAATGACAACCTGGCGATGTCCAGGCCCACAGGGCAAATGTTGGTGTCCTACCTTCCTTTTCGTGTTTTGTGATTCGTCCTCTGTAACAAATAAGTGTGATTCGTTCACCTCAACGACATGTCCTACTGCAGGGCTGGGCAGTATTTGAAATACATTTGTATTTCGTAATTTGTACAGATTTTAGAAAGTATTTTCTATTTAAATACATAAAATTGATGTATTTTGTCTTTCAAATACTCAAAATACTTTCTTCTTCTTCTTCTTGTCCTTCAAGTTTTGGATTTGGATTTGAAGAATGAACTTTTGTCTTACTTGCCTACCCATTTCAGATGTGCTAGCCATACACTTAGTTTTCTTGCCACAACTGATTTTCTTAATGCCGTAAAGAAATCTCCAGCAGCATCAAGGACCCATCACCCAACACTTGCTAAATGTTCAGCATTATGGAATGTGTCTAGGAGATCCAAATCCTCAGAAATTATTTCATACGTCTTGAAATATTCATTAAAGTTTCCTTGCCCAACTCGATGGAATTCTCTTCATGACTCAATCTCTCAAATATTGCAATTCAAACATGATGCAAACAGTATATGTGAAAAACTGGGATTGCCAACCTTCAAAGATGTTGAGTTTCAGTACCTTGAAGAATATTGTGCAGTTCTGAAACCAAATGCCGTAGCCCTTGATTTAATGCAAAATGAGAAGATGTGCTATCCAACTTTTGTCCACATTAATTTCCCTCAAAAACAGATTACATATTCTGTTATCTAGTAAACTACGCTATCTATTCCAAGTAACTCCAATCCTAATAAGTTTGCTTTCATCAAGATTTAAAGCGATGTTTGATCTGACCCAGAAGCAATTGAGCTATTTTGGCAGCTTGCTTCCACCCATCAGGTTAAAATGGATGGCTACCTGACACTGCCTCACGAAATGATAAGAGACTACAGAATATGTGTGTGAAATCAGCTGAGCAGTTGTCTGCTACACCTTTGGTTAGTTCAGACGATGGAAACAATTCTTATGTTTTCAACTCAAGTACAACAGACTTTGAAAAGCAAAAAGAAAAGAACTTGTCTACTGCGGAGTATGAGCTCATACAATTCTTAAACAGCAAAGGGGCAACTCTGTGCACTCTAGAGAATTACCCAACAGTGAAACAAGCTTTTATAAAGTATAATACAAATTTGTGTTTGTCTGCGCCTATAGAAAGACTGTTCTGTTTTGCAGGATTTATTCATTCACAAGCAAGGGGATCCTTATCTGATAAACTTCTTGAGAAACTGATTTCTTTGAAAGGGAGCAATAATTATTCATATGTAGCATACTTTCATTGCTGACTGTTCAGTTGCAGTGTTTATACAAACCTTCCTAGGTAAAAATACTTTTAATGTTAATATAATATTTTAGATTTTCAGTAATATTCTTATTTCTTTAGACCTATATATTGTATCGATTATTTGAAATACAGATGTATTCTGAGTATATGAAATAGGCCTACAAATGTATTTTGGTTAGGCCTAATTTTTTAAAAGTATTTTGTATTTGCATTTCAAATACTATTCTTTGAAGTAGGCTATTTTGTATTTATATCTGAAATACCTGAATGTAGTATTTTGCCCAGCCCTGGTTCTACACCACCAA